>CM053785.1:420455908-420688408 GCA_028749045.1 Cupressus sempervirens | reverse complement strand
CAAATAATCAATTTTACAACTTTATGATTACATTAATTAAGGAAACTTACAATTTCATATTTTTAACTATGGTTGATCTTCCTCGAAGCTCCATCTGTTCCCTTGATCATATCTCATTTTCTTCGGTGTTGTCCCTTCTAATTTTGGGTCAAGTATTTCCTCTATTCTATGAACTTGAATTTTCTTTCTGCATTTATGTCCTAGTTCCCATGATTCCTCGCATTTGAAGCATAATTTCTTCCTTCTTAAGTCTTCTCGTTGTTTCCGGGCTTTCTCATCTTGGCATAGGTGACCCTTTCCAAAGTCCTCACCACAGTGAAAACATTTTCTTTTTGGGAATTCTTGCTTGTGCTTTTCACTCATATCGTGGAATGGTTTGCTATGCTTGTTTGAAGGTCTACAACTTGATGATGAACTTTATAATCTCAAAGCTGTTTCAATGGCATCGTCCAAAGATGTCAGTTTAAGAGCGCTAACCAACCCTCTTAGTGAATCTTTTAATCCTTCCATGAACAAGTAAGTGAGTCTGTCATTATCTACTCCTGTAACTCTGACTGAGAGTTTTTGGAATTTGGTTATATATCCTTCGACTGATCCTTGTTGCTTGATTTGAGTCAACTTTCTAAAGTCTTCTTGAGGGTGCTTTCTATCAAACCTTTTAATGAGTTTTTGAGAAAATTCTTCATAAGAAGTAATATTTTGGTGTCCTTGGGTAACAAGGCCATGATGCCACCAATCATGTATCGTGCCTTCTAAGTGAAGGATTGCAAATTTAAGTGCATCATCTTCTGTCATTGGGCTAAGGGTAAGATAAGTATTCACTTTTTGTAGCCAAGTGTGTGCAGTGGTCCTTACTAATCCATCAAAATTTGGAAGTATTACTTTATTTACTTTGCTTTTAAGATCTTCTTTCTCTCCTAGGAGTTTCTTTCTTGTTGGCCTCACAGAACTCTCTAAATGTTACTAGCTCCCTGATTTCTACTTCAAGACTGGCATAAGCTCTTGCATTCTCAATAGCATTATTGGTTGTTCATCCCTCTCCTTCCATAGAGGGGTCCTCTTGAGGTAAGAAAGGGGGTTTGGGCACTCGAGATGATGAAGCTCCATTATTTTCTGAGTGGTTTGAACTTGCGTCTCTTCCACTAGCATTATTGTTTCTTAGATTGTTTATGGAATTTCCCATGTTTTGCAAGGCTTGAAGAAGTGCTTGATTTGATCTTTCTATTTGTTCTGCTAAGGTTTGGTTTGTCTATTCCATAATGTTCCTAAGTTCGTTAGATATTTGTTCGTTCATCTTTGTTCCTCTTGTCATTTACTATATTTTCAGGGTGGCAGGATCAGGCTCTGATACCAATTGTAATGACCCCTTTTTGGCTATACCTCAAGTTACTCTTGGTTCTAATTTAAAGACTTCAAATATTTGTTTTTATACTTGGAATTATATAGAATTTGTAATAATCTTTAATGAAATTCCAATCTTCTAAGTATATATATATATATATATATATATATATATATATATATATATATATATATATTGATAATTTGTTTGTGGAATGAATTATAATCCAAAAACTCTCCTTATTGTAATCAATATAATAATCCTTTCTTATTAATAGTTGAGTCAACCTTAATGTTTCTCCCCTATTGACTAAGTTGAACCCATAATAGTGAGTTTGATTATCGTATTGAATGCAAATATAATCCTTAAAGACTAATCGGGTCTATGCTTATATTACTTGGATGCGTTTTACTTTCTCACCTGTATCGAGTCCACATCCTCCAAGTCACTGCCTTTCTCACCTTAATCAGTATGTAGGAGTAATACGTGCTTATTTAGGTCTTTGCTGCAAATCAGGATCAGAATATGTGCCCATCGCCTTTTGATCCTTGTCCTGTACTTTCCTTCTAAGTTGATTTCCTTCACGCTAGTTTAATGTTGAGTATTATTCACGTTTAAAACAATTCATTCCTCTTTGGATAATGTGAGTTGAGATATTTTCCCCCTGTACACTCTGATTTGTAACTTTTTGTACCTCCTTCGTATTTTGTCATTGATCCTATTCAATGCATTTGCCAACGAGTTTGATATCTCTTCCCATGATGATCTACTCTATTTACAATCTTACCCCCGGTTGCAATGTATTGTGTCATCTTTTGTATATATCGGCACTTCCTTATTCCACATACTCGATGTCTTTTCTTAATCTATCTCCTCCTTTCTTACTATGTGGTTCAGTGAGATGCGATCTGCTGCCCTTCCACGTTGAGTGCTTAATTCCCATAAATATGGTTTGATTCATTCACGAGTAGACGTGTTAGTTCACGTGAACGGGATCAGTATAAATTGTTTTATTGATCTATGTTTTATTAACATAAATTGTTGCATTAGTTGGCTTTAGGTTTCTAGATTAATTATGTTTGGGTAGTATTGACTAGGTATACTTTATTTGCTTTTCATATATTAATGTCTAAAGACATTAATTAATAATGTTTATAATTAATATCTTTATCAATTTATGTTATTATTAAATAGTTGAGTAGTATAAATAGTTTATAAATATTTATCCTTTCAAAGATAATATATATTTAAATATGTTATTTATATATTAATGTTTAAAATATGTTATATAATATTATATGTTATTATAACATATTATGTTATGTAAATATAATACCATATTGTATTATGGTTTTATATTAATTCTTAATCAATTTATTATAATATCATTAGTTATTAATATCGTATATATTCAAATGTGAGTATATTATCATATTCTTTGGTTTCATAATGTAATTATAATATTTATTATTATCTATTCATTGTTATTCTTAATTGTTATCATTATATAATATGTTATTCAAATATGCATATATCCTAAAATTTGGGGTCATGACATATGTTGATAGGTAGGTCGTGGTAATTTGATAAGCATGTTGTACACGATGGGTGACCAAATACCCACACTCGAACCAAGAATGGAGTGAAACATAAGTTCAAGCCATTAAAGGAGAAAGAAGAAAAGGTATGTAGTGCTGCTAGAATATGTTTTGTTGGTGGAAAAAAAATCTCAAAGGTATGAAGCGTGAGCATATGTGTTTTGCTATAATTTCAAAAGATAGTAAAGAAGAAGTAGAGGAGGTACCTACAAAAGTTGCAGATATGTTGGGAGATTTTTATGATATTGTAACAAATAATGTACCTGATGGGCTGCCCCCAATGAGGAAGATTAGTCACCAAATGGATTTGGTTCTAGGAGCTAGTTTGCCAAAAAAGGCAGTACACAGAATGACACCAGTAGAAAGTGAAGAGTCAAATAGACAAGTTCATGAGTTGTTGCAGAAGGGGTTGATTCAGGAGAGTCTAAGTCCATGTGTTATACCAGTCATATTAGCACCAAAGAAGAATGGAGAATGGAGGACGTGCAATAATTCTTGCACTATCAATAAGATCACAATCAAGTACAAATTTTTATTGTCGAGGATGGATGATATTATGGACTATTTAAGTGGGGCTAAGTATTTCATAAAGATAGATCTAAAGATTGGGTACCATCAGATTCATATCAGATAAGGTGACGAGTGGAAGACTGCTTTCAAGACCAAAGAAAGGATTGTACAAGTGGTTAGTCATGCATTTTGGGCTAACCAATACACCAAGCACTTTCATGCGGCTCATGAATGAGGTACTGAAGGAGTTTCTAGGTAAGTTTGTCATTATTTACCTAAACGATATTTTGATCTTTAGTAAGACATTAGAGGAGCACTTGATCCATATTCACAAGGTGTTTGATAAGTTAAGGGAAGAAAAGTTGCTAATAAACCTAAAGAAGTGCGGTTTTTATAAAGGAGTTGGTGTACCTAGGATTTGTAGTCTCAGCAGAAGGTCTGGAAATGGACCCAGAGAAAGTGAAGGCTATCCTTGAATGACCTACTCCAAGAAGTGCAATAGAGGTAAGATCTTTTCAAGGATTGGCTAGTTTTTACAGAAAGTTGATAAGAGGTTTTAGTAGTATTTGTGGACCCCTAGCTAAAACAATGAGAGGGGATATGAAAGAATTTAAGTGGATGGTAGGAGCAAATAAGAGTTTTAATCTATTGAAATAAAAAGTTATTGAGCAGCACGTTTTAGCACTTCCTAATGTTAACAAGGTGTTTCAAGTAGACTGTGATGCTAGTGGTATTGCAATAGGAGTTGTTTTGAGCCAAGAAGGTAGACCTGTTGCTTATTTTAGTAAGAATTTGAATGATGCAAAAAGAAAATGTTATGTTTATGATTAGGAATTTTATGTTATAGTTCAAGCATTGAAGAAGTGGAGACACTATCTTTTTCCTAAAGAGTTTGTTTTGTATATTGATCATCAAGCTTTGCAATATTTAAATAGTCAAGGAAAATTGAACCAAAGGCACTTGAAGTGGGTTGAGTTTTTGTAGAGTTATACATTTGTTTTGAAACACAGGAGTGAGAAGTCTAACAAAGTTACAGATGCTCTTAGTAGAAGACAAATTTTGCTGATAGAAATGTAGATAGAGGTGGTTAGGTTCAAGGGACTCAGTACTTTGTATCCAGATGATCCTAATTTTGGTGAAGCATGGAAGGCTTGTACAGAACCTATTACACTTGATAGGACAAAATGGTTGGATTTCATGATCCAGGATAATATGTTGTTCAAAAGAAGCTAGTTATGCATTCCTAGAAGTTCAATGAGAGAGAATCTCATCAAGGAGAAGAATAGTGGAGGATTGGCTCGATATTTTGGCAGAGAAAAAATCATAGCTTTAATTGTTGAGAATTATTACTAGCCATAGTTGCAGCAAGATGTGAAGAATATTGTACAGAGTTGTTGAGTATGTCATATGATGAAAGGAGTAAAGAAAAATATAGGGTTGTATCGGCCATTACCTGTACCAAAGAAGTCATGGGAGGATGTTAACATGGATTTTGTTCTTGGATTATCAAAGAAGCAATGAGGGCATGATTCTATTTTTGTGGTGATTGACAAGTTTTCAAAGATGACACATTTTATTCCTGGCAAGAAGACTAGTGATGTTGTTCATGTGGCAAAGTTGTTCTTCAAAGAAGTGGTGAGACTACATGGTCTACCAAACAGTATAGTTTCAAATCGAGATACCAAATTTGTTGGGTATTTCTGGTATACATTGTGAAAGAAATTGAAGACAGAGTTGAAGTTTAGTTCATCACATCATCAATAGATTGATGGACAGACAGAAGTTGTGAATCGCAATTTGAGAAACTTGCTGAGATGTTTGATTAGAGAAAAGCCAAAATGATGGGATGTGGTTTTACCATAGGCATAATTTGCATATAATAATTCTATGAATAGGAATACTAGTAAATCATCATTCCAAATTGTATACAAAAGTAGTCCTAGAAATGCTTCTAAATCAAAGCAGTTGGATAAAGGAGAGATAAGTAGTGTTGAAGTAGGAGATTTTGCTGAACATTTGAAGAACATCCATGAGGAGGTGAGGAAGCACATTATAAAGATGAATACATAATATAACACCAAGGTAGATGTGAAAAGGAGTTATAAGAAATTTTAGACTGGAGATGAAGTCATGGTTCACTTGAGAAAATGAGTGTTTTCCAATAGGTACATATAATAAGTTGAAGATGAAGAAGTTTGGACCCTACAAGATAGTGAAAATGCATGATTCTAGAAATGCTTGTGAAGTGGAGTTTCCTGTTGAATTGAATATTTCACCAGTATTTAATATTTTAGATTTGATAGAACGTTATGAAGGAGGTGACGGAGATGAAGTTGGAGAAGCACAGTGGAGTATTCCAATAGCTAGTTCGACTATAGAGGAGATTAAGGAGATACTAGATAGTCGTGTTGGCAAAAGTACAAGGAACAAAACTTGTGAAGAATACCTGGTCAAATGGAAAGGGAGGCTAGTAGGGGATTCATCATTGCTAGCAAGGGAGGAGGTTCACCATCTTGGTTTTCCTCTGAACACCTAAGACGTGACAGAGTCACTTCTCAAATTACCTCAGGTGTCTGATGCAGGAGCATCCTAGGTGTAAGAGCAATCTTGCATCACCCAAAAATATTTTCTTTTCAGTCTTTTCTATTTTAATAAGGACTACTAGATAGGGTAGTTACAATTTATGGGAACTTGCTATTTTTAGTAAATTTTTCATACAAGCTCGAAATGTTTTCATTTTCTACATGAAGGTTCATTTTAGAGTTATAAGCCTACCATAAAATCTCATTGCTCCAGCTTAAGTATTAGAGAAGTTATTGTAGATTTTCAGTGGAAAAAATTACATAAAATATTTAGGCTCATTTTTGGAGACCTTAGAGTGCCCGGATGAGGTTTGAAAACTTGATGGAAGGGTGCTTACACGATTTCAAGCCTATAGATCAGGAGCTGGCATTTCCAAAAAGTGGTTATAATAGCTAATCAGAGAAACAATTTATGAGTTTTGACCTTTCAAAGTTGGTTTACCTAAAATATCTAAAATAATTGTCACAGATGTATTTGGCCAACTCTATATGTATAGTTAGGGTCGGTTAGTCCTAAGTATTAAGTTTCAATATCTAGAACCTTCCCAAGTGGCATAAAATTGCCTATTTAAGAAAGGCCTGAACATTGTCTAGGACAACTCTAGGGGTAGTTCACAGCTTAATCTTGCAGATTACTGTAATGAAGGCACCCATGTGGGTTAGCATATTATACTTGTGAATTTTTTAATTTTTCATTTGTGGTGCAAATAAGAAGTCCATATTTTGTTCTCGCATTTGTTGTTGTTTCTTTGTTTCTGTTATGGTTTATGGTATGAAGGGGAGCACCCTTCGTCAGAAAAATTGGTCCAAATCATGTGAATGGATGTTCTAAAGGCTAAATCATGCCCATACATCCTAAAGAGACCATAATAGGCCTATTTGGAAGTTTCCAAGGGTCACGACAAAATTGCCGAGAGATGCAAAAAGTTGTATGACAAGATTTTTGACAAAAAGTTACATATTGTGGAAATGGTGGTGATATTTATTATAATTGTTTGAAACCTCTCGAGGAACCTATAAGACCACAAAGGAGACCCATTTCAAGGGTTGGAGTTGGTAATAAACAAGTTTTGAAAATTGAAAGACACGAGTTGTTGTTCAAAACTGATAGATTTTATAGTTTTTGATTACTCGAATGCCCTAATGGATTAAATGACATATGTTCTTGTTTGATTCTTGTATTCCATGCTCTTATAGTACTTTTTAATTTAAGTTTCAATTTTATAGGAGCTCATTTGTTCATAGTTGTAATTTTTTTTTGGTACATAGGCAGTCTGTTGTTCCTGTTTTGTCAATTTTGGGAAAAATGACTCCTCCATGAATCCTCACTGTGGAATCATAATGGATTTGATGGACATGGAAGTGGAGTCTTTGTATAGTGTATATACCAAAGTAGAGGCCTAGAAGAACTTGTTTCTTTTCTTTTTCCAAGTGATGCCCTAGGCAAGCTTTTAATGCATGACTAGGTGATCACGGTGCTTGCGAGATGAAATTGATTGATTGAATGTATTGGATAGTTCAATAAGAGAGTTTTAGAAGGAGGAGGGATGTACGAAGTTGGTATGTGTGCGAGGAGAAGTTTCTAACACAATTTTTTCTATGCATTCCATGAGACCCTAGCAGGTGTTGATTGGAAATGCTTGAAACCCTTATTTTTAGGCATAAAAGTAGCAAAGGGGTGTATAGATAGGTTGAGGACCTAAGACCTACAAAATCTTGAAGTGTTCCCAAAAGGGTATCCATATATGAGATTATTTTGCCACCTTGTCAAAGGAAATTTGGAGTTGTAGCCCAAAAACTAACTTTGGAGGCCTAATTCTACTAGGTTCAATTAGGACAAATTTGTCAAGTTTGAAGGAATCAATAAGGAGACCTATAGAATTTTGAGTCCAGAAGGATAGGGGTATTCTAAAAACCATCAAGTTGAATCCCTCACTACATGTTGAAGGAAAAATGACCAAGTTTGATGAAATTATGAGTTTGAAGGACAAGGGAAGCTATCTAAAGGAAGGAAGCAAGTTTTAAAACATTGGTGTGGCTAGATAGGGAAGAGAAGAGGATAAGATAGAAACCCACTTGAGGTTAGGGTGACAAAGTTGAACCCCTATAGACTAGGAGAGAAACCTAGGTGAGTCCTTAGAAAAAGAAAGGGCTTGTAGCATCCACTTTACAACCTATGTTAATAGCATGACCCTTTTAAAATAAATTGATTTTACTAGGCTTAAGATTTATGGTTTCTGGTGTACACTCAGTTTGTGAACTCCTCTAAACCCTTCTACATAAGGTATCCCATAGATTGGAACACTTGAATAACGACTTAGAGCTCCCTATCCATGGAGTGCAAAGGTGTGTTTTTGTGCATATAAGAAGCTCTCAGCTAAGCCTCAGAGACACAACCCTTGCTAGTAAACCAAGCAATGAGAGATTCCTTAGACAAGAGAAAGAGTGAAAATGTACAAGAGAGCTCTCAAACATGCAATGCAAGAATGAACTATGTTATGATGAAATGCAAAAATGCAACTAAGCTAAAAAAGATGAGCATGTTACAACCATTTTAACAAGATAGGTGATCTAAGCTATTGCAAAAGAAACTAGACTACTTGCAAATGAATCTAAACTAGTATGAGGATGATAATGAGAGAATGGGATAAGAAGCAACAAGTTATCCACAAAGCTCTAAGAAAGCCTATCAAGAAACCTACAGCATAACATTAGCTGAAAATTAAGATCCCTAGAGAGGCAGAAGGCTCTCTCTTTTAAAGATGTTCAGACAACTGAGATCATGATCAAGCAAATGATGATCAAGGGTGGGGGTTGACTTTTGGCATGATCCATGTGTAAGAGCAAGTCAACCAATGAAAAGGAGTTGACTTTTCATGTAAACAAAAGCCTTTTCTTTTAATTTGTAAATAGGGAAAAGACTTTATGTGTGCACATTGAGTGGGTTAGAACAATGGGGTCTTTTATTTAATTAAAAGGGACATGTTCTTTTAATCAAATATGGACTTAGCATATTATAGTCAAACTATAGGTTAAAATCAAATAAATTAATTTATAGCAGTTTGGTCTAGGCAAATAATTGATTAATTTAGCCAAAATGCTGAGAAGGGGGCTAGTAGTCTAGATGACCATTTGTAGGTGATTACACTTGGGATCTTGTGTCCTCCTATCCATTTTAAATTTGAATATCCTACAAGGGAGAGAACGCAAAACCTAGAAGCTGAAATAAGTAAAATGATTTCTAGTAAAAGATGAGACATGGTATCCAGAAGTCATACATTGAAAGTGTGACAAATACCTCTCATCGATCATGGGAGATGAATTCCTTGAATCTTGAAAACCTATGATATTCAAACTTGTGAGCACAATATAGATAGTTTTTGACTTGCAAGATATCCATTATTTATTCTTCATCAAAATCCCAAATTGTGTTTCCCAAAAAAAGACTCCAGCAACGTGGCTTACAATGTTGAGTTGTCCTTACACTATTAACAAGACTACTATTCAATATTTACTCGCATGACAAATGGGACCAATAATTGTTGTGTACTTTAGATGTAACAAATTGAATTCAAAATACTAGTCAGCTTGTTGTAAATGATGCAAGCTACTCAACCCAAGGATTGAGGTCACATGTGTTGTTGTGCCCACCTATAGTTTGTTTTTCCATTATATTTATCGAACTCTTTTTATACCTATTTCATGCATGTGTTAGTTTCAAGGGTATTGGATTTATAATTATGAAATAATTTCATGACATGGATTACATGTATATCAATAAAGAATTACTTAGTTGATAATATATCACATATTGATTGATGATTATGATTACTAGTGCATTAATGATGCTTTAATGATTCATAGTTAATAAATGTGATTAGTTTCATAGCATTGTCAAATGATGCTTTGATGATGATTACTTCATATTTGTAATGATGCATTATTTTATTTGAGCATTTGATGTTTGACTTATAATTATTATGGTACTTACCCCATACTTGTATGTGTATGGTGTGTGTGTCTGTTTTATCTTTCTGTTTGTCGTGTTTGATGTGGTTAAGGGAAGGAGTCGTAGTCACCTGCTAGTTGGGATCTACACGATGTACCACTCCCTGCCATTGTTTGTTTAGTTTAGATATATTTATATACATGTACATGCTTATCTTTTATGCAGGATTGTAGGTACTAGGCATCAACTTCCCTGAATTGCCAAGATGAGCATGCCCTATCACAATAACTCAATGGTAATGATGGGGAGATAATGTTCAAATTCAATCACAACCATAGCCTAAATACTTGTCTTACAAGGAGGACTTGTAATTGACTTTCCACCCTTTTTAAAACCTGCGAGTTTATCTTTGTCTGTGTTGTTTGATTTTGAATTTCGGTCTGTTTTGGTAATGTTACTTTTATTTGGATTTTGCTATGTGATTTATTTGCTAAATGATTTAATTATAGTATTTTGGTTAATCATATAATGTTGAAAATTATCAAATATTATTTGATTAAAAAGAAAATATTAAAGTATGAGAATATTTAATTGATTAAAAAACTAATTAAATATGTAATTCAGTTTAAAAGATTTAATTTAAAAGTCTAATTTGAGAAGTTGGACGAAGAGATAATTAAAATATTAAAATATTAGAGATTTAATATTGCTTTAATATAATTATTTATTTAATAATAATTAAATTATAGTTGCATTTAAGCAATAAGCTTTGATTATTATTATTAATTTAAATAATAAACTATGTTTTAATTAGTGCTTGCACTAATTAATAAACTGAAGGAAAATAAAATATAAAAGAATGAAATTTGAAGATAAAGTTATAGTTCTAATTGCTGTGCAGTTATATTTATTTAATTTAATGATAATTATTTAAGAGTTTTATTTTAATAATAAACTCTAAATAATGTTATTAATTAAATTAATAAATATATTATTAAAAATGCTTCAAAAATTAACTAAAGAGAGAAAGCTAATTATTTAAATTAAGATATTTTGTAATTAAATATCTAAAAGAGTTGTGCATGAAAAGGTAAAAGGTAATAAAGTAATAAACAATAATTGATCAGTGAGTTCCCTCTCATGATTGCACAATCAAAACTCCAATTTAGGGGAGAACTCTTTATCAGAGATCTAAAGCTCATTTTGCAAATACAAAGGTTTTGGGAAGTAAAATTCAGAATTGAATTAAAAGAATTGTTGAAAGTTTCAGATGGTTTGGATTTGCATGCATTCACAGATTGTCTCAAATTTTAGTTGTGGTTTTAAGGTAGGGTTTGAAAACTCATTGTAGAATTTTATAGAAAGATCTGTCTACTTTGTGTCTTCCTAGGTGTTTGCATATTGCTTATTAATTTACTATATTGATCTTTGAATAAGGAATTATGTTGTAGATTTTGAAAATGAAAACTTATTAATTAAGAAAACTTGATTGAGAAAAATTATAGAAAAAATGTAGAAAATTATTATGATTGTATTCTTTTAAAATTCTTTATAATATAAGGAAAATTCGATTATAGAAAATTGGAAGAAAACAATAAGTTGAATAATTTGGGTTTCAACTTTAAATTTGTCATTAGAACCATGAGATTATCATGATTTTTCTAAATATAAATAAGTATTAATCTTATATCTAAAATAATTTAATTGCAAAATTTATTTGAAAAAGAAAAAGATTAATTGAGAGGAAAGCATGTTGTAACAAAACTTATGCATACACATAAAAAATAAATATACTAAAAATAGAAACTAAGTAGAGTATGGTTACATGTATGTGAAAACAAATATACTAAAAATAGAAAGTTAAGTACAATATGGTTACATGCATGTGAAAATAAATATGCTACAAATAGAAAGCTAAGTATAGTATGATTACATGCATGTGAAAACAAACATGCTAAAAATAGAAAAAACTAAGTATAGTATGCTTGCATGATTTGAGAGATCAAAGTGACGTGAAAATACTAATTGCATTTGTATTTTTATTTTTTTAAAATTTAATTTAATTTTTAGATTTAATTATTATTTTTAAATTATGAATTAATTTCAAAATTTTAATTAATACTACTTGTGTAGTTAAAGTGGATGTTAGTATTAGTGATTATTTAAGCCTAATTAAACTCTTCGTTGCATATAAATGATTTTATATTTATTAATGCAAGAGAGAGGTTAATAAATAAATATTTAAAATTTTATTATATTTTAAGAGAAGTTGTGGTAGAGTTCACTTTGTGAGCATTTAGTTAATAACTATTTGACTTAATGAGAGAAATTATAAATAATTAAATTAAATATATAATTTGATCTCTAGTTGCATTATGAATTAAAGGGAAAGTAAATATTAATATTAGACTTAAATAGAAGTCAAATTTACATTTTAGAAATAAAATTGATATTAATATGTAATCTAATAATATATATTTATGTTATTAATTAGATCATTTATGATTTAAGATTATTTAAATTAAAAACATGATAATGTTGTATGATATTTTATATGCACAAAAGATTGGATATTTAAATACTTATTGTTTTAAATAAGTATATTAGCATAACAATTTACATTAACATGTATATTCTTACTTTATTTCTAAACATATCCTTATGACCCAAACTAAACAAGAGAAATTGGTGGAATTAAATCATGAGGATGAAAACTATGTGTTTTCTAATGTTCTATTTATAATTTTGTGATGTTTATTTTTTTGATAGTTTTTCTTTGTGGGTTGTTTAGTTGGCCAAGTTAGGATGTGTACTAGAGCTATTTTTGAGATTTCTTTTATGATTATTTGATTGGATGTCATGATGAACTTTATGATTTGAATTGAGATTTATGTTTTATGAGCTTTATGCTATTGAGCATTTATGAAAACTTAGGTTTTGAGAACCAATGTTATTTTTTGGGTTCCCTGTTAAGGAACCAAATTTGATCAATAGTACTCTTGTAGTATGGAACACTATTGTGGTTTGTATTTTTGGGAAGATAGTCTAGGTGCACGTCTATGGGAGTGGCTTGCAATGGGGGTCGGGGCCCAAAGTGGCTACTAGGGTAACTCATTGTAATTTGTGTAACAAGTGATAACATAGTAATTAAAATATCTTACCTGGGCCTTTTCCTTGAGATACATTAAAAAGATAAGTTAGAGATTTTTCCTCATCCATGCCTTGAGTACTTGTATAGACTAAGGATGAGATGGAGATGATACCTTGAGAGGTATGACTAGTTTTTTTGTCTTTACAAAAGGGTATCCTAGTTCTGCATAGAGTTAGTAGGGGGGCAGGGTCTTGAGAGATTGCTAGGGTAGCCTTAGAGATGGCTCATGTGATGACACTCTATAGTATGTAGCCTGAGTCTCCTTCATGGTTTTGTTTATATTTGCCTCTAGTGGTGTACTTGTTGGATATTAGTTTTGATGATGTATTTATTGTCAGTTGTTACTCATTGATTGGATGCCATTTATTATTGATAGTTGACTTTTATTAATGAATGATTAGTTATTCACTGTTGGAGTTAGTGATTGGTAGTTTACTTTATTGATGACAATTGTTATTTATTGGTCATTGTGCTTGTGATACTTGACATTGATTTTTTGGTGGTTGTATATTTTTTGTCTTGGTATTTGTATGTTGACTTGGTATGTGGTGTTGGTATTGGATGAGTGTTATTTCAACTTTGGTTATATCTTCTTCTTGAGTAGTTTGTGTTACCCTTGAGGTAGTTTTGGCTATCAAGATTCCTTGCTTAGGACTATTTTATGATTTGATCATTTGTGTGTGGATCGTACATTATCTCTCCTACACGGTGGGAGTGGGAGCCTAATTAGGTGACTACGTGGTCAAGAGGTAGTGTATTCTTTCCATTTGGATCCCCCTTAGATTGAAAAATATTGGATGCTCCTTGATACAGTGGTACCATTATCATTCTTACTCTTATCTTGAAGACTTCTATTCATTTTATGTATCTATGTATCATGTGTTTGAGATTCTAAGGGATAGTGTATTGTATATTGATGCACTTGTATCTATTTTCACATATCTTGTGACATGTGTAGTGGATGTTGTTCATTAGATGTGCCTTCATATTATTAGTTGTACTTATGCATTTGTTTATATGATTATGTATATTTTTATTCAATTTATGATTATGGACATTGTAGTTGAGACTTAATCTTATTAATAAAATTTTCTTAAATGTGACTCAACGTGAAGGAACCCTTGAGGAATTGAAACGGTAATTGTAATTGATTACATGTTCTTGATGTGTATGTATATATTGCTTTCACATTATTGTTACTTTGATGTTGTTTAAACTTTTTTTTTAAAATAGTTCAATAAATGTTGTAACATATTAGGTTTATTTCTTTTGGGTTCTCGAGAGGAGTGTTACATGTGTGCTTTTAATAGTTGCAACATATCCCATACTCTAACTTTTAGAGTCAAAGCCACCAATCAGGCACCCATGAAGACATTCCTTCAACCTTTTGGCCAAGACAAATAAACCAACTTGACCTATGGGATCCAACCCCATGCAAAACAAAGGACCAAAATGAACACTAGAAGGCACCCACAGTGCAAAGTGTCCTCTTAGCAAGGTCGATGCCCAGGAAAATTGAAAGAAGCAAACTTTCACCATGAAACCACACAACCTAGGGAAAGAAAAACAAAAAAAAAATAGAACCAAGCAAAGCTTCCTATGACAAAATGAATCCTATACCATGAATTCAAACCACCAACCAATGACCAAAATTCAAGCTACCAAGATCATTCTATGGAAGGAATTTTAACTTGTCCTACACATTAAGAGGGTGGAGCTGAAAAAACTTCACCCTATAATGAACAAATAGCGAAAATAAAATGACAACAAGAAAAAGACAAATAAAAATTGGTAAAACAATACCCGAGAAGGCAAAGTGAATATACACAAAGGACATGAAAGGTTCAAAGAAAGAAATGGACAAATAAGGAAAAACCAAACAAAAACACGACTATTAATTTTTTTATAAAGAAAAGGGCAATACACCAACTTGGAATACTAACTTGTAGAGACACCATGACACTAGGACCTGTCTTTATTTGAACACAAATCAAAACTAGCCCACCCCACCAAAGTACTTGCAGACTTAAGAAATGATCACACACAAGAAAGGTGGCAACCCAAATGAAGACTTTTTCTTGCATCGCACAATTGTGATGATCAAAAAAGTGACAATTAACCCCTTCAAACATCTTAAATAATTTATTAATCAAGGTAGTTAATGGGCACATTAATTATATTTTTTCTTCATTAATAAACCTTGCCACGTGTCCAAACCGAGACCACAAAAGCATTTTCCTATCATGGAAGACATAAGAGAAAGGGTTCTTAATAGGTCTAGAAATTAATTTTCTCATCAATCATAGACCTCTAATACAAAGCCACAAATCCTTAATTCCTTCTCCCACACAAGAGAGACCAAGAACCTGAACAAGTATGTGAGAACCTGAACATTGAAAACTGAAACAAACCACAAAGGACTTGTCTTAAATGAGACAAGAAAGAGTTGAAAAGAGAGGAGTAAACTTTTTTCTCACAAAAAGTAGGGATGGGTACATAGGGCATAACACCTCCTTCTACAAGTGTTGAAACTCCGCTACCAATTTTAACTTTTATTCCTAGCATTCCTACTTATGTGCTACCTCTTGTTACCATTGCAACCTAGTTTTCAATCTATAATAACCCCAACATGTTATAACTTCTTCAAACACCAAAATCTTCTCTAGTTCAATTGTTCAGCATTTTGTCAAACACTTTATAAGCAAGCTCTAATACCAATGCAATATCCTATTGCAAGTACAATTCCTTGTATATTTTTAATGCAAATACATAGAAACTAGATATGAAATGCATACTTACAGCCAACTGACATTTTGACAAACAATTGACATACAATAATGACTATAGTAATGCCAAAATTTGATTCTGAATTATCACAGCAAAATCCTATGTTCATAAATTACAATGATAACTATTAATAGTTGCAAGAGGAACCTGATAATAGTGATGCCCAAGAATGGAAATGAATCAAACATAAATACTACAATGTGACATCATGCATGCATACTGTAGCAGCCAAAATCTATTCTCCAATTTAAGCACAAATAGAACTCCTGAATTGAAGCTCTCCTGAATACCAAATTCAGTGGATATTTGACCACCTCAAATGGCTGCAACACTAAAGAGTTGACATTCTCCAACAGCTTATTGAAATTGAAAACCTTGGTTTCTTCTCCCAACTTAATATCAAATACAATTCACGATAATCGGATGATAAACAATGAAGCTCTCACCTCTATTTATACTTTTCCTTCACCCTTCTAGAAGAAAATAAAATATTTAATAATTGCATTCTCTAGAAGTTTCTCCCTTTCCAATAATTAATGTACTTTTAGGAAATTAAATTACTAGAAGTTTCCCCCTTCCAATAATTAATGCACTTGCTTGAAGCTTATCTCTTGCAATACAATAATTAATTGTGCTTCTAGAAAATTAAATTACTAGAAGTTTCCCCCTTCCAATAATTAATGCACTCTCAATTAATGAAATTAATTAAATATAAAGTCACCTTTTTATTTTAATTTATTTAATGACTTTATAAGAAATTAATTTAATCAATTTCTCCTTATTTCTCCACTCAGCCTTCAGAGAATGTCAAGGCTAAGAACTCCACTGAGATGCTTAAAAAGATGGGGACATTACAATCCACCCTCCCATAAATTGCTTGTCCTCAAGCAACTTCAAGTCTGGATACTGTGAAATCTCCTCATTCTCTCATGTCGCATCCTCTACTGGTAGGTCCTTCCATTTCACCACATACTCCTTTATAGTGCACCCCCTCAAGTTCCTATCCCTAAAATCAATGATAGCCTCTGGCACCAATATCAATCTTCCCTTATAATTTGAGGGTGGGAGCACTATAGAACGAAAAATATGATGGCCTAGCACCTTCTCGAGGCATGGCACATGAAAAACATTGTGCACCTTGCTTTCTGCTAGCAAATCTAACTCATAAGACACCTCTCCCACTTTCTAATAATCCTAAATGGACCATAGTATTGTGGCTTAAGTTTCTTGGCACCACTTTTCTTGAGAGTGGATTGATGGTAAGGTTGCAACATAAGATACACCATATCTCCAACCTCAAAAGTCTACTTTGTCCTCTTTCGGTCTACATACTACTTCTGTTGATTCTGTGCCTTGGTTATATTATCCTTGAGAGTCTTAACAATGTCTTGACTCTCCTGTAACAAATCACCTACACTGGGCACTCTACTATCACTCAAAAGTAGATCCATAAAATTGGGTGCCTCATACCCATAAAGGGCCATAAAGGATGATATATGAATAGACATGTGATAAGTGGTATTGTAGCAATACTCATAGAGATAAATCCACTTTACCCATGCCTTCTGTTGCCCTACTATATAATTTTTGGGATATCCCTCCACCCATTTATTCATTGTCTCTATCTAATCATCTGTCTGAGGGTGCTAGCTAATACTTAGAGTGAGCTATTTCGCACACAACTTGAATAGATCTTGCCAAAAATGACTCATAAACCTATTGGCTTTGTCACTAACAATGCTCTGAGTTAAGCCATGTAGTCGGAATATCTCCTTTAAGAACAACTCTACCACCTATGTAGCAGTGATTGAAAAGAAGTGTGCAAACTTTGTAAGGTGATCCACAACCACATATATGCAGTCCCTATGTTGGGCTCTAGGTAGTCTTATGATGAATTCCATAGATAAACACTCCCACTTCCTATCAAGAATCAGAAGTGGCTGAAGTAAACCACCTAGATAGGAGTGTTCCTACTTATTCTGCTGGCAGGTGGGACACTCCCTAATATATTGAAGTACTTCTACTTTGAGCCCTTTCCATGTGAAGCACTCTCTAATTTGTCGGTATGTCTTGTAGAAACCAGGATGTCCTGCCATAGGTGAATCATAAAAAGATTTTAGAACCATCCTCCTCACTATTAACCTGAAACCAAAAATATTTGCCCTTTGTAAATGATGAGCTCATTCACAAGGGTGTATTTGTTGTCCTGAATAGTTCCATCTATGAATTTGGTGGTCCATGCATCCTTTGCATACTCTGCAAGGAACAAGTGTCTCCAATCCTCCAATATATCTGTCAATAAGCTCAAATGGGGCCTACGTGATAAAGCATTATTAACTACGTTTTGTGTCCCTTTAAAATATGTAATATCAAAGTCATAGGACTATAACTTGCTCACCCACTTTTGTTGCCTATCATTGAGATCTCACTGCCCCAAAATGTGTTTTAGGATATTATGGTCAGTTTTAATACAAAATTTGCTACCTACCAAATATTGCTTGAATTTAGCCAAAGCATGCATAATGGCTAACATCTCTGTATTGTATATGTTGAAGCTCTGCTCTAGCCCTCTTAATTTCCTTCTCTCATAAGCAATAGGGTGCTTCTCTTACATAAGAACCACTCCAATGCCCTCTTCAGAAGCATCACAATGTAGCTCAAAAGGTTTGCTAAAATTTGGTAACACTAACACTGGACAGAAAGTCATCAACTCCTTGAATTTCTCAAAACACTCATGTGCCTTAGGAGTCCACAAGAAAGCTCCCTTCCTCATCAAATCTGTCAAGGGTATTGCATACTTGGAATATCCATCCACAAACCTCCTGTAGAAACCACATTATCCAAGAAAGCCCCTCAACTATGTAAGGTTCACTAGTGAAGGCTACATAATAATGTGACCCAAATACAACAACTCTGTCATACCCAAATCACATTTTGACTCCTTTGCATACAAGGACTCTTTGCCCAACATATCCAACACTGTGTCAAGGTGAACCAAGTGCTCCTCCCAAGATCTGTTGTATGCCAAGATATCATCAAATTTTCTCGACTGAGGATGGAAAACCATATTCATTGTTACCTAAAAAGTAGTAGGCATGTTAGTTAACCCAAATGGCATAACTACAAACTCAAAATGTCCACAATAACATCTAAAGGTTGTCTCCTCAATGTTCTGCTCTCTAACTCTAATCTGGTGATAACCTAATCTCAAATCTATTTTTGAGAAAAAGCAAGCTCCATGAGGCTCATCTATCAACTCATCAATCCTGAGAATAAGGTACCTATTTTTAATTGTCTTCCTATCAAGCACCTTGTAATCTACATATCCTTAATGCCCCATCCTTATTTTTCACCAACACCATTAAAGAAGTGAAAGGAGACTTACTTGATCTAATGTGGCCCATAGAAAGTAACTCCTTTATGATTTTTTTAATTTCATCCTTTAACCTCTTTAGATGCTTATAAGGTGTAATCGTGATGGGCTTAGCCCCCTCCTCTAATCAATGATGTGCTCAATACCCCTGTTTGGTGGTCCACCTGGTGGAATGTCACTGAGCACCTTTGAGTGTTTAACTGTAAGCTTCTAAATATCAGGAAGATATTCAATCTTCTGTTGCCCCTTTTGTGATGGCATTAACATGCACTCTGCTGCCCACTCTACTTGATCATGTCGAATCAATCTAGCCATCCTTTGGAAAGAGACCATTCTAAAATCATTGTTACTGATTGCCTTAAGAATCCATGTCTTTCCCATTTACTTTAAACATTATCTCCATCTCCTTGAGATTAAGAGTTAACTCACCAATATGGCACAACCAACTCATCCCAAGGACTATATTTGTATCCCTCATAGGCACCACATAGAAATCTACCTTAAAGGCATAATTATTAACTTCGAACAAGAGTTCGATGATCTAACAGTCATAATTGAGGACATAGCCATTGGCTACCATCACTCTAATTCCCCTAAACTCATTTTTTTGTATGCCACGCCTCTACACCAACCTAGCATCAATGAAATTATGAGTGGCACTGGTATCAACCAAAGTTATAACTCATTGTCTAGCAAGTACTCCTCTCATTCAAAATGATCCTTCTTGCTTAATACTAGTGAAACGAGCTTCCCTAAGTTTCCCATCTCCTTCCCAATCCTTGAACTCCATTTAAGACAAGTTTTCAGCCCTGTCTTTTTTTTTTCCCCATCTATTTCCTCCATATTAGATTGTTGGTCTGAATTATCTAATTCTGATTCCTCATAGTATGCCCACATAACTCTGTTAGCTTTTCCCTTTGGTCTAAGAGGATAGTCATGGTTTGCATCATAGGGTCCTTGCAGTAGGAACATAATTTTTTCTTTCTCGAATCATTTAATGTTTCCCTATCAAAAGGCGTTGGAGTTTTGTCTTTAGAATCATTTTTGAAATCAATCCTCTTTGATTTTTTATAAAATGGTTTGCTATCCTTACTAGAAGATGCTCCTTTGGACTAAAATTTGTTTGTTGGGACTGCATGTTCCATACTTCTCACCTTTTTCATAGCTTCCTATAAAGAAATGGGATCCAATGCTTGTATCCCACCTCTCAGTGGTTCGGATAGGCCTTCAATGAAAAGAACTATTAATCTACGCTCTGAAATGTTTGGCACCATGATTACCAAGTACTGAAATTCACTAATGAAATACTCCAAGTTGCCTATTTGTTTTAGCTGTGCTAATTCTCATAAATAAACCTTTGGATCTTTCTTGTCAAATCTTTCAACCAACCTATCCACAAAGTCTTGGTACTCTGTCACCTGATTATGCTAAAGTGTTACCATACCATAGTACCACCAATCATGTACCACTCCTTCCAAATACAAAGTGGTGTATTTGATAGCTTCAATCTCTGTCATTGGCCTTAGTGCCAAAAATGTGTCAAGCTTATGAATCCAAGCTTGAGCTATCATCTTACCACTCCCATGAAATGTAGGCATAGAAAGCTTGCTTGTAGCCCTCTTCAGCTCACTATTTTGATCCCTAGGCCTCCTATCCTATCTAAGTGACCTATAATGTGCTCTTCTTTGATTTACAAAGTGTTCAAAGGTCATCCTCTCCCAAACCTCTAGTGCCAATAATTCCTATTCATCATTTGCAACTATAAGGTTATCTACAAATGTCTTGTCCTCAACTTCCTGTGGTGGTTCCTATATTGGTTCTTCTCTAACAAAGGTAGGATGTGTGGGCTTGTCTACTATTCTGGAAAGAGTTCTATGAGCTCTAGGTGTTCCTACTACACTCCTATTATCCTCTTGTTCCTGATTCTGTCTATCTTATGGATTCATGCATTCAACCATGGTGGTGAGTGTCTGCAAAGCCTGAGTCATCCACTCTTGTCCTATTACCATTGCTCTATAAAATTCCTTTATTTCTTGATTCTCATTCCTATTATCTCTTGGTGGGCTACGCTCTTTCCTATCACCCATGGTGTCTGGCTGCCTATAAAAATCTTGTTTCCTATCAAATAAAGCTTGCTTGCAAGTGGAAAATCTGTGAGAGCCAACCCCAGGTGGTTGGATGTGATTGCTAAACCCTCAAGATGGTAGGATTTAGCTCTAATACCAATGTAATAACCCCAACATGTTATAACTTCTTCAAAAGCCAAAATATTCTCTAGTTCAGTTGTTTGACATTTTGTCGAACACTTTGCAAGCAAGCTCTGGTACCAATGAAAATCCTATTACAAGGAACTAATATGCAAGTACAATTATTTGTATATTTTCAATGCAAATACATGGAAACTAGATATGAAATACATACCTACAACCAACTGACATTTTGACAAACAATTGACATACAATAATGACTACAGTAATGTTGGTGGGCCAACATTTGATTTTGAATTATCACAACAAAATCAAATGTTTATAAATTACAATGATAACTACTAATAGTTGCAAGAGGAATCTAATAATAGTAATGCCCAAGAATGGAAATGAATCAAAAATAAATACTGTAGTACGACATCATGCATACGTACTGTAGCAGCCAAAATCTATTCTCCAATTTAAGTACAAATAGAAGTTCTGAATTGAAGCTCTCCTGAATACCAAATTTAGTGGATATTTCACCACCTCAAATGGTTGCAACACTGAAGAGTTGATGTTCTCCAATGGCTGGCTAAAATTGGAAACCTTAGTTTCTTCTCGCAACTTAATATCAAATACAATTCACGATAATCAGATGATAAACAATGAAGCTCTCACCTCTATTTATACTTTTTCTTCACCCTTCTAGAAGGAAATAAAATATTTAATAATTGCATTCTCTAGAAGTTTCTCCCTTTCCAATTATTAATGTGCTTTTAGGAAATTAAATTACTAGAAGTTTCCCCCTTCCAATAATTAATGCACTTGTTAGAAGCTTCTCTCTTGCAATATAGTAGTTAATTGCGCTTCTAGGAAATTAAATTACTAGAAGCTTGCACTCTCAATTAATAAAATTAATTAAATATAAAGTCACCTTTTTATTTTAATTTATTTAATGACTTTATAAGAAATTAATTTAATCAGTTTCTCCTTATTTCTCCACTTAGACTTCGGAGAATGTCGAGGCTAAGAACTCCACTAAGATGCCTAAAAAGATGGGGACATTACACAATCCTACCATCACGAGTCTCCCTAATCCAACTCCTCTTATGAGTGTCCCACCTATTTCATTGCCTTCATCTATGTCCTCCTACCATAACATTCCATTTACATATTCCAATCCTCTTCTAATTACTTTTACCATGCTCCATGCCTCTTTCCAACATTCCTTCTACTTCTCATAACTTTCCTAACACATCTAACGTATCGTATCATTTCCTCTACTACTTCCATCATTAATAACCTAGCTCAAATGGTTTCTTCCTTGCAATGATAACTTGCTTCATTGACTCAATCCAAATTCAACATTCCCACATATGACATTGATAATGCTTTGTCCTTAAACATTATTTAAGTTGTTATTCCTCGAAATATTGATGTAACTTAGCTTGAGACTTATAATGGTAAGGGTGATCATGCAACTCATGTTAAATCCTTTTAAACCTTGTGTAGTGATTTTTTCTCATGACTATAGGTTCATGACTAAGTTGTTCATTGGTACATTTCATATAAAATCATTGCAATGACATTGCTCCTTGCCTCCTTATTTTAATCCCTTTTAAAAACTCTTGAATGTTTTCATTCAACAATTTCAAAATAATATTGGTCCTCATATGTATTTGATTGAATTTAAGTATTGTAAATAAAATTTTAAATAAAGGGTTGGTCACTTTATTGGTAGATTCAAACCCTTGCATTCTCAAATTTCTTATTTTGTGCCTAATGTTTATATTCAATGCATGTTTATTTCTAATTTTAAAAAAGACATTAGATATAATATTATTTTGATTGAATTTACCTCTTTCTCGCAAGTATGTGCTTTGCATCATTATTATTAACTACAAGTGAGTCACTTTGAGAGATATACACTAGTGTCTTATGCGACCATTGGTAAGAGTGATTTCACATCTTATCCTAATAAGCTCATAAGCCTAAAAACTACATCAATATAAATAAATCATCTAATGAAATAGATGATCAAGTGGCAACCATATCCAAAGGTGTGCCACCCTTCTATATTCTTAGACCTAAGAATACCTATACTCCATTGTTTGAATATTTCCATGATGTCGTGATGAAGTTACTCAATGCTAACATGATTAAGCTTCACACCATCTAAACAATTAAACCAAGCAAACATCTTCCTATATCCTTTGATTCCAATGTGTTTTCCCTGTATCATTGTCATCCCGATCATGACACTGAAAGGTGTTATTATTTGAAGAATGTTATCCAAGATCTTATTGACTCTAATAATATATTTTTTTGACTCTGATGTTAATCATATAAATAATATTGTTTCTCCTCCTAATCATAAGTTGTAAATTTACACTAATCCTTCACCATCTCAATCTACCAATACTATTGCCCACCCTCTTCTTATGCTACACATATAATTTTTTATGATAAAGTTGAAGAATCCAACCACGTTGAGCATGTTTAATTTGAACCTAAGACTAAACCTCTATCGAAAGCCTCAAACTCAACCTAAACTTAAAGCTTGCACTACCTTTAATCATGTCAAGATAACTATGACACCTGATGGTTCTCTTTGCATTATTGCTAAAGTAATTGGTATTCCTTCCCATGGTGTTTTAGTTTACCCTTCTTCAATGGTAAATATTATAATTGAATAGCATCTTCATATAAGTATTTTTAAAAGGATTTTTATGATACAACTGATGTGTGAATTTGAAACTGCAATGGTTTTCTTTATTGTCCTCGTGGTTCTCTCTTTTCTAGTGAAACTTTGTAGTAAAGTTGTGAGTACTAGCTTTATTTTTATTTGTACCTCTGGTCAATTTCAAGTTAAGTTTTGTTTTCCTTGGCTCTTGTTCATGCAAGTAGTAACTTATCCTATTTACAAATGTCTTGAGTTTCCCCGTGATGGTGAGATTAAAACCATATCCATAGTCCTTATCATCCTTTTAGGCCTCAAGATTGTGTTGACCTTCATTTCCTTTTGGCCTTCTATACCTCAAACAACACCAAATCCTCATGATCATCTTTTCTATTCTTATTAAGCTTTCAAGATTAAGAAGATTCTTGAGCTTAATCAAACAAAGCTTGATCCTCGTCATGGTCTTCTCCTCCTCATATTAAACATCCTCTTATTCAAATCTCTCAATCTAGTGTGATTTCTTTAGTTATTTCATCACAAGATGAAAAGGTACCAATTTTGATTGATCCTACTCCACCCCAAATATCCACCAAAACAAAACATAATTGACACACCCATGATCATTGTAACAAATGTCAAGCTATAGATAAAGATCACAATCATATTTTTCTAAAATATTTCATCACATAATACACCTTCTACTTCACTTTCTTTGGACCATCCCATGGCTAATCTTGTGGAAGAAGCACATTTGAACAAAGATAAAATGGATAAAAATGATAATACTATTCCTATCTTGGATTATATTATGATTAATCCAGATGAGCACAATACTCTTGATGATGTTATTGATACTGAAAATTATATGCATGCTACTATTCTAATGCTTTATATGAGACTTTGATATTGAACATGATTTACCATACATGCTTTCTCAATAATTATCAATCATTCTTAGTAACAAAAATAGTGATCTAGCTTCATAATACAATCCTTTTTTGGAACTAGCTATTGTTCCTTTAGTTGCGCTCAACATTTCTCCTCTTAGAAGTTGCCCACATTCGCTAAACATTATAGATAGAGATGGGGAGGGAAGATGACATACTTTATTAACTCTTCTTATGCAATTGTCTTTATGTGTTTGCTTGTTGTAATTTGTTTTTCCCCATGATGTGTTGCATGTTATATATTTATTTCATATTTCTTTAAATGACACTTGTTACTCCATTGGTGCAAGGTGACAACATAATCAAACATGTTATGTTCATTATTTAATTTGTACCTCTATTTTTCTATACATTGTTATCTAGTGTGTTGTACATGTGTAATTTTTCATAAATGTGTCTTTGTATAGTCTACTTGAGATGTTGTGACATAGGAGCACAAAAATCGTTTTGGTATTAGTAATGTTGACCCAAAAAGACTCTTCTTTGTAACTATTGTGTTGTAGTCATACTTCCTTTAGGGAATGATGATATTTCATTTTGACATAATATTTCATATATTATTATATGATCATACTAACCCTAGAGTTGATAGATCCCTTTAATTCCCTATTTTTGTCATGTTCTCATTTCTCTTGATGTTTCCTTGCTTGGGAGCATTTCACAATGGAAGCACCTCCAGTAGATTTATGTATATCATTTTAAAGCAATTTCTGTCATTGAGGCCTTAGCAATCTTTAATGGGGACATGCACTCCACTCACATTTTACACACATACACTATGCCTCATGATATTTTGCATTTATGGATCCCCTATTGGATTACTAACAATCCTTAAGGCCTAATCTCTATAATTTTTTACCCCTCTTTAGATTATTAATAATCCTCGATGCATGATCCCCTAAGGACACACATTTATTTATGCCTAGACCACCTCTTGTGAAATTCCCCTTCTAGAAATACAAATCCCCAAGGATGAATCCTCTATGGGTTGACTAGCATGCCACACAAACCTACTAGATTATCAATACCATCTCCCTTAAAGGGCACCTTTTCCGTGATTCACATTAAGAGACACATACACCACTTTATTTTGTTTTTCCTTTTTGGTCAATGATGTCTCTATTGTCTTGATTTTGGATTAAATAAGAACTCAATCTTGTAGGAGGGCTAGTTGTTTCCTTGTCTCCTTAGTCTTGATGAGATCATATTATGCATTTGATCTACTTTACTACGAGTTTAAGTTTGGATCATATTCCTGCTAAAGTGGAGGCTAAGTGTATCAACTTGAAAAGTGTACACTTTCTTTGTAGACCTTTTAGCCCTCCTTTTAGTGACCTCCTAGGTTTATGGATACATTCATGCTCAAACTATTATACTTCCTTGATTTTTTGCTCTTTTTTGGCCCTTCATTTTCCATCCTTAAGATCTCTGTGGCCATCCTAAGGCTCATAAATCCTCAAGTAAGGGCCAAGTCCATCCCTTACCCTCAAATCCCTTGGTAGAGGATGAGGTCATCCCTTACATGAGGGGTTTTTACTTGGATCCTGAGGTGAATTTGGGTTTTGCAAAATTTTCTTGACCGAACGAGGTTGACTCCTCTTGAATTTGATTTTGAATTTGGTATAAAAAGAGGATAGTTCACTTCATTTGGACATCCATTATTTTTGTGCACATCTATGTTATGTTCATGCTATCAAGTTTATGAGCAAGATCCATTCAAGTGATCATTCATTAAAGCAAGTTTTTTAGTTGCAATCAAGGATTCCAAGCCAAGAAAGCAAGGATTCATTGACGGCATTTATTTTAATGTCATCAATCATGCATTTCATTATGAAGATCCAACTTCTTTCTTCATTAGAGATAGTGAATTTGGCCATCAAACATGAAGATCCACATCAATCCACCTTGCACAAGGATTCAAGTGTTCAAGAGAAGAATTACATTCATGGATATATGATTTGGCACTTGTAGATCTATTGTGTTTGTAGAGACACCCTAAATTATCATTATAAATCTTACACATATCTACATAAAAGAATTTATACATCTTTAGGAATAGTGGATCCAGATCCATCCATAAAGATTTAACAAGTGATGTAAATATTTACATTTGTCTTGCTTTTACATGGTTTTTCATTTCAAGGTTAATTCATAAATGGGGGATTGACCAAGAAAATATCACCCCCCCACCCCCCACACAAAAGCAATGCCATTTTTCTTGTGTGTAGGAGATAATCTACAAGTTTTTCAAAGCAATGGGTTTGGATATTGGAACAAGGGTTTTAGATCTCTGACGAAGTTTTAGTTTCTAGAATTTTGTGCAAAGTATTGACCTTGACCTTGACCCAAGTCATCTGCATGAGAAGTCCCTTTACCTTCCCCTTCCTCATCAATTCTCAAATCAAGGTTTTAAACCTTCTTGATTCTCAAATGGTTATACAAAATTAAAATAAGGCCTTGGTGCAAGACCATCTTCTTAGGGTTCTTCTCATGAGCATAAATACTCACAATTAGAGGTGACAACATCTAAAATGAGAAAGAAATGCAATATTTATGCCTAAAATGATTCAAGAAACAAAGTGAAAGAGACAAAGGCGTATGGACCTACCATCTAGATTGAAGAACTCCACAATGACTCTTAACATTCACTTCCATAAAGGTTTGAGTTGCTCAGGGTCATAGAAGAAATTATTTCCTTTGTCTAATAAAACTTTCTCCTCTTGCATCTTGGGATATTTTATGAATGCCTTATCTATGAATTTCTTATCATTATAGTATTTTGTTTTAGTAGTCAACATTCTAGCGGCCTTCACAATTAGCTCCTCATCGATGACGAAGCTAATGCCCTCAATGTTGATAGCCCCATTATCTCATTCCCTCACAAAAATGACCATGACATCTATCTTACCCTCTAAGCTTTTTCATGACTGACACCACCCCACCCTTGACTAGATTATTCCATATCTTTAAGCCTTTGTGAACATGTTCACAAGTAGCAAGCTCGAGTCTGTTAAGCTATCCTCCCATGATGCAACCCTTGCTTTGTAAACAATTCCATAAACAAAGAGAAATACCAGTGCCCTTCAAACCACAAAGTCATAAAAGCCAAATTGTAACCCATAAAATGTGTGAAGGGAAATCATAAATAAACACTTGTCATTCTTCCAAAAAAATATGTAGATTAGTGAAATCAAGAATACACCATGTCACCATAATTTGTCTTGCTTCCTATTAAATCTATTATAATTTATGAGGCCAGTCAAATCATGATTAAAAATTCCCTCACCTCTCCACTTTTCCTCATTATTATTCTTCTAAACTGAATTTGCTATATAGCCTACCACCTTATTATACTCCATACATATATGAGAGATGTGGACTTTATTAAATGCCAATTTCGCTATATAGTTCATCGCCTTATTACACTCCCTTTAGATATGAGATATGTGGACTTTATTAAACCCACATATGATATTTATCGCTTCATTTATAAAAAAAAATTATAGTCAAAGATGCTAGACTTTCCCCTCTTAAACATCTAATAGTATTTAGAGAGTCTCCTTCAATCCAAACTTTATCCACATTCATATCCTTAGCCAATTTGATACCCTGAAGGGCCCCAATGGCTTCTATGAAGTGGTTAGAATGGGTACCCAATGGCCCCCAAAAATTCATATTACGAAAGGTAACTGAAATTTTTTTGTTTACAATTTTAGTATATATATATTTTTATAGTTTTTGTCCTTGATGAAAAATGGGGATAACAATAAGAAAACATGCATTCACAAACAAGGGGGAAAATAGAAGAAAAAGTACATTGTAGGAGGGGGGAGTATAAAAGAAATAACTAAATAATGGTGCAAGGAGTGAGGGGCCTGACAACTTATCTATACAATTTTGAATAAGTTTTTATTTCTATATGTTGTCATCAATAAATATTATTGGAACTTGTCATTGATGAAAGAGAATGTTGTCATTTATGTCAACACGCTTCCATTGACTTAGCTAGCCATGGTTCTCAGATATTTAGTAATATAAGGGATACTATTTTGGTTTGTATGTCTTCATACGAATAAATATAACAATATGATTTTGACACATGTTATAGTACATATTTTTATTCAATATTCAAGAGTTTATGGTTTTTGGTGCTTTGATTAGATTGTAATTTTGGTCTAGTAACTCAAATTTTTAGTTGCTTTGTTTATCCAAAACAAAACATGTGATCATTGTGTCCACTCTTCATTGCGTGGATGTTTTTGGTCTAAAAATTTTGGGATAAGGAGGGATTGAAACATGTAATCACAAGTTGGTATTGATATTGGTTGGACTTTAGCTAACACATGCAAGTGAGCTTAAGATTTACTCTAGATGTGCAATGTGTGGTGAATTATCTTAGTAACTAATGTGTGGGTTTGGCCGACATGCTATATGTTTGAACTAGGTATATATATGTTTGTTATATCTCTCCTTGGTATGGATGAGATGTGTGTGTGAACCTATAAATGAATATTAGAGCTACATAGAAAAAACTCAAGTGATTTGGTGAAGAACAAGCAAAATATATCAAGTCAGTATTATGAGCTAAAAAGGAACCATTTTGTGCATATTAGTTTATTTTTGTTTACTTATCATTCTCTTTGTAGCGAGTCCTCCAACAATGAGTCATGCAATGAACACTTGTAATATTCTATAACTTTGTATACAATATTGAGAGATAACCCTCTCCATTTTTCCCCATTTGGGTTTTCATGATGAAAACTCTAGTGTTTTCTTGTGCTTTGGTGTTTTTTATTTCACATAATTACTTTGATTATGAATGTTAAGAATATTGTATGACCTGTGAATAAATTTGAATTTAAGTTTTTGGGGAGTATCAATTCAACCCCTCAGTAATTTAGTTGTTCAGCAATAGGGATATCTTCTAGACCCAAGGAACACATGCGTAAAATATGTATTTGATTCATTTAATAATTTTGGCTTCCCATACTTAATTGACTTATTTTAATACGATAACATAGACAAGTTACCAATAGGTTTGTTGGCACATAATCCTTCTACCAAATCTTCCATTAGTACTTCTTGCAACCATTTTGACACGAATGACAACCAACATGCCATATTTGCAACAATTTTAATTCATATTTTTTTCTTGAACTAGAACAAGCTCTCGATTTCCTTTAATACAATATTTCCTTAGATTAGTTTAAGGGAGAGATTCTCACTAATTCTCTTTCACCTAACACTTTTTACCATTACTTTAATTTCTTTGAATAAACACCTCAAAAGCTTGAATTAGATAATAATTTTTTATCATTCTAGAACTCTCATTGTTAATTATTAAACAACCATGAGTATCTGAAATTAATCAATCCTTGGACATTTTTAACTTTCATACTGAGGCACAATTGTTGGCATGAAGTGTCTTAAATCACAAGTTGCTCGACATAGATAAGTTAAGGTACATTAAAGTTAAACTAGCAAACTATCCTTTATGTTTTGTATTGAAATTATGAAGCACATATTTTGTGATTTATCTTTTGTTAGAAAATAATAAAATGTTGTTTAAAATTTTTTTTACACCATTTCTAAAATAAGTTGAATTGGAAGAAGCTTCTCGACATTGGTTCACATAATGATATCTTGGATAAGTCTATCATATAGGTTGTTCTAAGACATATGTGGACAACCATGTGTTCTACAATGCTCTCATGCAATTATTTTCATAAAATTGACATTTTGGTAATGCACTCTAACATAATTTTTTCTTCTGTCTTTCTTCTCTTCACAACCACTAGACGTTGCCAAGAAAATTGTGTTGTATATGGGAAAAGTTTGTCAAAATCATGATTAGATTGAGAAACTTCAAAATAATTTCCATATAGATTTTTAAAAAAAGTTTTCTATCTTTGTAATTTTTTTTGTGTAATGGTATCTACTGGCCTTTGTAATTTTTATGTGCTTACTACTATTTTTGTCTTTAAATGACATATTATATTTTAAATATGTTGTGACAATTTCTCTTTCGACTACCTTTGATAGCTATTGCTATGTGTAATGTTGCTCTATTTCAATAAGAAAGGCAACACACAATAGTCAATTTTAAGGATTGTTCAACATATAAGTCATAAAAGTTAAAATTTAAAAGAGCTGGTCATGTTTCCATGTGAATCTATCATGGGAGCATATTCACACCCATGGTCTAGTCTGAGAGAGAAAAGGCTTAAGGTTTTGATTTAGTATAGACCCATGTCAAAACAATGGTATGCACGTATAAGGTTATTTGTTAGAAAGGATAGGGTTGCTGTTGCACCAAAAGATTGGCTTGTTAATGCCTGATACAACCAATAGTCTTATATAACCACAGGAGGCAGTTAAACCATGTAGCGACCCTTGCGAGGGATGCTGGCTCATTACCAACAATCCCCCTGCCAACATCACTCATTGTGGCTTGCAGGATTCGAGCCCTTGACCAAGCTTTGATAACAATTGTTAGAAAGGATAGGGTTGCCGTTGCACCAAAAGATTGACCTGTTAATGCTTGATACAACCAATAGTCTTATAGAATCACAAGAGGCAGTTAAGCCATGTTGCGAACCTTGTGAGGGATGCTGGCCCATTGCCAAAAATTATAATTTTACTATAAAATTTGAGACACATTAAGCATCAAGACATTATTTTTAGGATAACGTGTAAAAAAAAGGGGCAGCAAAACAAGACTTGCATTTTTACATTGAGAGTGCTTACATTTTTTTGAAGACCTAAATTACTTTTCTTGAATTAGAATAGGAGCTCAATTTCCTTCTATTCATGATTTCAGTCAAACAAAGGGATGGGTTTCTCTTGTTCATCTTGTTTACTCAACACTTTTAACAATTACTTTAATTGCACTTACAATAAATACCTTGAATACTTTCTAGATCTGCCTTTCTTGATTCATAGATAACCATTATAAACTAAGTTTAATCCATTCAAGTAGACATTTTTTACTTCCAAATTATTTATTTCTCTCATAGATTCACCCATGCAATCATGCACTTGAATTGGTTTACTTATGCACCCACACATTTGAACCAATTTAGTTTGGGCTCGTGAATTTAACTCCAATTTTTTAGAGTTTGAATTTAGCTATAAACCCTAATCAACAGTTCTAGCTAGTTGTCATGTGTCTAGTTCTATGTCAAAACCCTCAAATATATGTGTAGACAATGTATGAAAAGACAATAAGTCTTATCCTAATATTATTGACCATCAACTACTTTCCATCAATTAGCTTTTAAATTTATCTCAGTGCGCCAACATATCAATTATCAATACAAGCTTATGGAAGGATCTATATATTGAATCAAAAACTTTTGGAATCATTCTTGCTTTCATCACCTCTAGGCACTTTAACATCCTAATCACCTACAAGACCTTATTGCCTCTTTTACCAGACTTAAACATCAAATATCACATCCTAATATTTCTAGATTCTTTATTATTCTCCTTACATTTATCATATGTTATCTATCCCCATATCTATCAAGTTATTATTTATTATCTTCATGTTATTAACAAATAGAAGACTTTATATTGACCATTTCTTATTAGATATTTACAAACACCACAAAATCTTATTGAACAACTACGTATTAAAATATATACAAATAATAGTTAATAAACTCAGACTTATGAATGGAACTCACATTTATCTTAAATTTAAATCCTTAATCTGAAATATAATTTAAATAATGTTTACGATCAGAAAATCAAATTTAAACAAATTTTAAATTTACATCAATTTAGATTTTGTAATTCAGCTTCTAATATTTTTTAAAATTAAAAAACCAGACATATTTGCCAAAACTAATTTGAAATATCGTCCTGATAAAGTACAATAGTGATCCTGTTCGTTGAAATTCTTGGGAACCTTTTGAATTGTTTTTGGCGGACAATTTTACTAAGAGGGTTGCAGTGCTGTTAATGTCTTGCGAAATACAGTACAGTGAAGATCGTAAAATGGATCCAGAGGGCAGACAGGCAGCTCAGTCTCTAGAATCCCTCATGCTTTCCTTCAACCGCCGCATTTCTGAATTGCAGGAAATGATTCTCTCCAGAAACGGTACATCTTTCTTTCTTTTCATCCTTTTTGAAAAACAATTCCTCTTTTTGTTTTAAATGCTCTTGCAGATCAAAAGGCTTACGAGTTATTATTTGCGATGCATTTGAATGTGTACAGTGGATCCGAATAGCTGCGTTGCCGACTTTGCATCAGTGGATTTGGCGGTGACAGGAATGGAAAAACAAATCGACGCTATTAAACTCTATCTAAAGGACGAGGCCCAATCTTTACCCAACGCTCAGGTCTTGAGTCAGTAACCTTCTCCTCGCTCTTAGATATGTTATTTGCTTGATTAAGGTTCTGCTAGGTTATAGGTGTCCTTTTAAAGTTGTGTAGGCTACAACCTTTTTCTATTTTTAAGTTTTGCCGTAGCCACGGAGATTGAATTTGGATCATAGTCTTGTAAAATCTCTCTAATAATTATATGCCTAGCATTTACATCAGTTTTGACCTTGAACTCGGGCAGGTCCTTTATGGCTTTGGACTCTGCCTCGGTCAGCAAAAACTCTTTAAACTGATTCAATCAAGACTCTAATCAAATTATATGAAAAATTTAGACGCCAGAATGAGGCTGGGGAATAACATTTTACATCTTTTATATTTTTGCCATAGATTTTCGCTCTCTTACTATTGCCCTCGCAATCATCACACCTCAACTGTTTTGACAATCCTTCTTATCCTAGATTTAGGTCTTCCCGAGGAAGAACCCTAAGCTACATTCCAAGTTCTTGCCATGGTTGTGATTTTTGTATTGCTTATTCTCTTGCTAATGTTTCCATTTCCACTACATTGCAACTGCTTGGAAAGCCGACGTACTTTCTCTGGGAGTCTTTTGGATAAGGTGGTAAAACCAAGTTCTATTATATAAGGATAAATAATATTTACACATTTTGCACTGGTTTACTGGTTTGAATATAGGGTACTATGCAAACATAATATAAGAGAATGTGGCGCAACTTTAAAAAGTAAAGGTGAATATTTACAAATCTATGATCACATTCTTTGTTATATTGTTTATGGGTGACCCTATCGATATGTGATGATCCATAATTTTTCTTGCTTATAGTAGCAATACACAAATCACATGCCTTTGTTGCCGCACTATTTGATTTATAGACATGGTTACCGGGAGACCCGTCTCCCCCCTAAAAGTCGCGTCTCGGAGACTTTTCGCGTCTCCGGAGACCTCAAAAAAGGTTGGAGACTTCATGACAAAGTCTCTTGAAGTCTCCCCGTCTCCTAATCCAAAAAGTGAAGTCTCCCCGAAGTCTCCTGGTAAAATATAATATTAAATAATTTTATATATTTTAGCCCTCATTTTAATGTTTTTAATACAAAAATTAAGACCATCGACAATTTAAATGATTAAATCATTTAAAATATTTTATTTAATAAATTAATAACTTTAAAAACATTAGAAACACTTTTAAAAAATTATTTTTATTCAACAATTTAAATGATTAAATCATTTAAAATATTTTTGGAGAGTGATGATTTTTTGGAGAGAATTATAGCTGAAAACCTTGAGATGGATGATCACAACCTTGCGGAGTAGATGATAGTACCATCGACATACTAATACTAGAGATATTTCTGTTTTTGGTTTATTGTACAAAGTGTTCATTTTTGTTTGCATATCAGCAATTCAGCATCAAACTATACTTTTTTGAATTTAAAATTTGAATATGTAATGATAATCTCAGTGATTATCAATCTGATGATGGTGATCATATGCAATATTCGAAAAAACAAATATGTCTATGAGATACAATATTGTGATAATGTGAGTTTTGAAATCTTTGACTCTATGAGTCTATTTTAATTTTTAATGTGACATTACTATTATCATTTACTTTAGTCTTACAATATTACTATTTTCAAATTTTGTATTTACTTTTAGTATTAGACTCTTTAAACTATTAAAAAAATTATTAAAAATAAAAATTTGCCGTCTCCAAGTACCCCCATCTCCTATTTGGAAAAATTGCCGTACCACTACCAGTACCAGTATCGGAGACCTCGAAGTCTCCCGTCTCCTGGTGACCTTGTTTACAGATGATAGCTAATAGAGGCCTGACATTTCAGTTGCAGCCGATAAGAAAATAACTTAAAACGACCAAATTTTTCAATGCAACACAACTTCCATCCTTGGAAAGCTGGATGGAAATATTGGCCATTGCTCATCTACTTGATTGTTGTTGCCTAGAGAAGATATGTACAGAGATAAGAGATACTAGTTTTAGTTGTTATCCTCATTGCCAAATCTGCTACACTAATTCTTATCTGGAATTCTTCTTTATCTAGATACTTCAGTACTCAAACTTGCTTCTCATGCTCTAGCTTGCCCTCCGCATGTCTTCAAATCAGGTGCTGAAAGCCCCTAACTATGCATTGAAAGGTCTTGGTTTTTCAGAAACAAAGACAAAGTTGAGCCTATTGTGTGCAACTTTCGTGCGATAGAGATCTTTATCTTTGATTTTGCCATTAGTTTGAAATAGGGATAATATTGTGTCAACAACTGGAGAATATATTTATGATAATATTTGAGATAATATAATTTGGAGAGACGTGTCATGTGAAGAGTCATGCATTTGGAAACATGAAGAGTGTTGTATTTGGAAATTGAAGAGACCTTTAGGTGTAATACGAAGAGTCTCTCATTTCACTTTACAAATGTGATTGCTTAGTGTAATGATACATCAGATCAAGTGGAAAACATTGTACTTGAATATTAATTATCGATATAAGTGATTTTTTGGTGTGGCTGGGTTTTTCCCTCTAGATTGTAGGGTTTTCCAAGATAAATGTCTTGCGTCTTTTGTACCTATTTTTGTTATTTATTGCTGTCCTCATAATTTTTGGACTAAATATTAACATAGTATCAGAGCTAGGTTAGCTAACAACAATAAAAGAGTCTGTATATCTATTGTAGATTGCTTTGTGTATTTTGTCTACAATTTGTATGAGATCTTCCGCATTTTTTGCTGTTTATCCTCTTTCATGTCCTTCGTAAATATTATATCTTGTTATTATTGTAAAGTGTTTGGGTTCTTTCCCAATGTATTTTTTTTAGTTTAGGTTCTCTCTTCTACTATATTTTCTTAGTAGATGTGCAATACAAGTGAATAGAGATCTTAACAATGTTGATAGAACATTTGTAGAAGCGATTGGGCATTTGAGACGTTAGAGTAATTAGTTTGAAGCTCCAAGCTGACCGTGAAGAAGAATTTGAGAGCATTTTAATGAATCATTTAGGATTCGAAGATAAGATTATTGGATGAGATTATTTTGAGGATAGACCAAATGACACTGAGGGTTCCCTTGCTTTTTGTCTCGTGTTCAATAGGGACATTTGATTTTGTTGCCTATGTTGTATATTTCTCCTCATCATATATATGTGCTCTCCCAAAGACACAATTACAATTAAAATGTGGGCCAGACGAGGACTTCCCAAAAAAGTAACAAGTATACATTGCATTTGTGGAGAGATAAATGAACTACGGGCCGCTAAGGGATTACTGGTTGAAACTAGATTCGAGGAATGGTGATCTCGAAGAGGCGATGTTGGCTTCTGGCAGACTTATTGAACTCTTCAAATGGGTTTGAGCAATAGGTGGGGACGCTTGAGGATGCAGATATCGTCTTTGTCCCATTCTTTGCTACATTCAGTGTAGAGTTGTAGCTAGACAAGGGTAAGGCCAAGTTTTAACATAGATCCTATCAAAATAGAGATTATTTAAGACAATGAAAGGTTGTGGATCTCATGAAATTCTTGCTTGCATGGAAAGCATCCAATGGTCAGGATCATATATTTGTTCTCGTAACAGATTCAAGTGCTCAAGAAAATAGTATCGTGTTTTAAGGATGGAAAAAGTCTCATAGTCAGTGTATCAAGAACTGTTGTTGATTTGAGATTGAAGCTTTTTGATAGTCATCATGTTCACAAGTGCCTTTGGAATATAAAAACCTTCAAGATTTGATCACCATAATTCCACTTCACTAAGTCCTGTTTGTGCATCATGAAGTTCTTTGCTTCATGTATGCGTATATGCAGGGGAGTATCTTTGACTTGGCAGTCGTGTGTATTTTCTTGGTAACACGACATTGTAAATTTTTGCTAGCGATGTGTTTCTTGGCTCCATATTAATCCTAGCATCGCTTGTTCTTATTCTCCTTGTTGGCATTTTGTATGTCTCGGCTGCCACATACTCTCCTCTAACATTGGCATCGATGCCTTCTTTTTATGGACTGGTGAATGCCTCTTTAGGTATTGATAGTATGTTTTTTAATATATTCATGAATGTTTCTTCCATATTGTGCATCAGATCATATTTTTGATATTCTTTGGGGAATATCCTATCACAAATGACTAAAGATTAGATGCAAGTAGAAGAAGAGATTTTTGGCAATACTAAAGAATCTTGATAATGCCATTGTCGACAAAACTAAAGGAAGGTTGGCCTTTTCATATTTGCATCGAGTTACTGAAGATTGCAGTGCTATTGCAATTTTTCTTAAGGCTACAAAGTCAATGTAAGGTGTCTCATGTGCGGACAATGCTCATCAGGTGAGATGAAGATTCAAAAGTGTGGTGGAAAGATATGGAGATCAAAATCTGGAAAGAAAATCAAAGATATAATTTTTTTTTCATATCCATAAATATTGATTTAATTCATATTAATTTATAATTGTATGCTATATTTCTCTTCATTATCTAATAATTTTTTGAAGCTACAGAACGAGAATAATGGATTGGCACTAGCATAGAAATAAGTATTCCATGGGTATAATTTTGTATAGATCATGATTTTTTGTTATATAACTAGAAATAGTATGCTTTTACCATTGATATTTATAAGAGGTTGATCTCTCTTGGTTGCAAGACACATCAACAAGTAATGAGATTATGAGAGATTATATGCAAAAGTCATGAACAAGTGAATAATTGCTTACAGTCGTGGGACTGAGTTGATAATGCAAAAAATGATATTCAGAGAAAGTATATTCAGCTTTAGAGGGAGATTACATGATAGAGGGAGATGTCTAACTATTTGCATATTTATGTGGAGGGGTAACTGATTGTGGTGATCAAAACTGTCCCTGTTGAGAGGGAGTCTCTGTTGAAAGAGAATCTCAGTCATTCTTATTCATGTGACTATAACGAGTTCTTCTATGAGAGGGTTAAGTTTGAGGTGAAATCCATTGTTCCACCTTTGCGAGTAGGTATGGTGGATCCACCCTCTGTGATGAGGCAATGGTGGAATTTATACGAGTGATTTCATGATGTTAATTTTATGCTAGCATGGAGAATTGTTATGCTGAGATAACATGTTCTTTTGAATCTATGTGATGAGAATTAATCATTGACATCTTTGGTTGCAGCTATGCATGCCTGCCATACTAAAGATCTCTCTCTTGCTAAGAGAAAATTGAAGATTGTAGCTGCAATAGAGATCTTTATCTCTGATTTTGTCATATGTTGAATCAGAAATTACAGTGTGTCAACAACTGTAGAATAAATTAATGATAATATTTGAGATGATATAATTTGGAGAGGCATGTGTCATGTGAAGAGTTATGCATTTGAAAATATGAAGAGTTTTGTATTCGGAAATTGAAGAGACCTTTTGGTGTAATATGAAGAGTCTCTCATTTCAATTTATATATGTGATTGCGTCGCCGTAGTGTAATGATACATCAGATCAAGTGGAAAGCATTGTACTTGAATATTTATTATCAATAAAAGTGATTTTTTTGGGTGTGGCTGGGTTTTTCCCTCTAGATTGGATGGTTTTCCTACAATAAATGTCTCGTCTTTTGTACTTATTTTTGTTCTTCTTTATTGCTGTTTTCATTATTTCTTGACAAAACATTAACACTTTTGAGGGATGTGATATTAGTTCTTTGTTGTGATTATAACCTTAGAATTAAGATCAGCTCCCAGCTTGGACTTAGGCAGGTGCATTGTTCAGAAAAAATGCTGCAAATTAAACCACTCAAGACTAAATCAAATTATCTGAAAAACCTAAATACGAGAATGAGGGAGGGAAGGAGCGTTTTCACAACTTTTATGTTTCCTCTGTAGATTTTCACACCCTCACTGATACCGTCTCAGTTATTACATCTCATCTGCTTGAAAACATCTCATCTTATCCTAGATTTATGTCTTTTTGAGGAGGAAACCTAGGCTACATTTCATGTTGTTGTATTTATAGTGATTTAAATGCAGTTTACACTTTTACTAATGTTCCCATTTTTACACCTCAACTCAGAAGTGCATGGATGCTTGTGATGCTTCCACTGGTAATCTGCTGGACAAGGTGGTTAAATCATGTGCAATTTGTTGAAGTTTTATAGCTGTGTGAGAGAATATCTACCTGAGATGATATGTCGTGGTTTCTAGAGATTCATCTGCCGTTCTTTATATGATGAGACATGTGACATGCAAAGAGACACATGTTTGGAAATATGAACAGGCTCGCATTTGGAAAATGAAGAGACTTTCGGTTATGATATGAAGAGTCCCTCCATTCATGATATATATGATTGTTTCGTGTGATGAGTATAGTATTCAGTTAGAAGTATTGTACTCAGACCTCTATTTTTAATAAAGGAGATATATTTTTGGTGTGGTTGGGTTTTTCCCCTCAAGTTGGAGGGTTTTCCCAGGATAAAATGTTGTCTTTCTGTGTCTTAGTGCTCTTTTTTTTGTTTATTGCTGTTTATCTTTACTTCTGGGCAAACACATTAACACAATTACATAGTGGTAATTTTTAATTCAAAGTATGCATTGGTTAAAATATAAGGTAGCGACTAAAAAAAGTATAAATATAGGAGAATGTGGTATGAATTCCAAAGGTAAGGGAGAATATTTACATATCTACGATCATGTGTTTTTTGAATATTATTATGAAGAGGCCATGTGGATATGTGGATGTAAAAAAAATTCAAAACCTAACATCATCATGGTTTTGGTTGTTTCAGGATTTGATTAAAGAGTCATGGCATCAACAAAAGAAACTGCAGCATATGCTTAACAATATTCCTCTTCAAATGCCGGGAAGCTTTAATCCTGTTTTAGATGAAAAGGCCATCAGGTGGTTGTTTGAACAAGCTTATCTCTCTTTTGTAGGTTACACTCTGATGATATGGCAAGTGGATTTATGAATGCTTGTTTTTATTGTGGTTCAGCTTGTCTAAAGCAGATGGTAATGATGTGTCGTCCAGTTTGACAGAGGAGTTAAAAATACAAAAGGCAAGTTTATACTTATCTCCAAATATTTTGATTTAAATCTTGGTGTTAAGCTTATTTTCTTTCAGCTTGTGCCAATTTTGTTTTGTCATTCTAAGCTCTTTGAAACAAATCCATTCCCCTTTAAAGACTACACCGTGATTGTGAACTTCCTTCTTGTTTACATTTTAGCTTTGATTGCTTAATACACTGTTATAACTGCAGATGTTGATCATTTCTTGTTGCTATGGGAAAACAAAAAATGTAAATTGCTGTGCAGATTTTAAAGGTTCATTGGCAAAACTTACCATGTCTGTGATACATGGCCTCAAACAGTAATTATATGCTATATGCTATATTAGTTTTTTGGCACAGTTGGATTTGCATACCCAGAATCTACTAGCACTTGCTAGTGCTAAGTGTAAGAATGCTCAAAATAGAAAAATAGAAAAGCCATTCACCGCTAACTCAGAGATACTGCTACTTTCCTAATATGTCTGGGCCAGATAACTGGGCTAGTTTACACAAAAATGTTGAGTGACATTAGTATTATGAATAAGACCTGATGGCTGATGATTCACCTGCCAAACTTGGCAGACTAGATTGAAAACAAATAATTGCCATGCTGATTTTACCTGACAAGTGTGGCAGGCATTGCAGAGTTGATGTTATTATTCATATCTCAGCCGAGTGGTCTTGGTGGTAGCTACAGTGAAAATCATTGATGATCACATGAAATTTTTGACAGATTCACCAATGAAGCATACCCTATTGACATTTTGTGGGAAGACATGAATTAAAGATAAGTCTGCTATCTATTCTTGTATAATTGTGCTTGGGAAAGAAAAAGAATCCAAACAAAACTAACGGTGAAAAAAAGGCTGTAGTAAGTAGACAGCAAGGGTTGGTGACATTTAACGTGCATTGTGCACAAGTGCCACTGCTATTAATTGCCTTTAGATTGCTTTATATTTTCAAGAAGACTTTCCATGGAATAGTAAGAGACTGAACTGGATTTGATTTGTGCTAAACAACACTAGTCATGGTCAACAACCAAATATGAGCTAATATTGTTGAACTTTTTATATGTTATCATTAAATAGGAAAGTGTTCCTTGTTTTCCCTCTAGGGTTAACAGAGATTACTTGCACACATAAGTAAAGTACTCAACAATGGATATAAAAATAACATAACAGCATTGTATTCATCAATTCATTGCTACATACAAGTTTCTCTATACACGTGTCTTATTCCAAGAGAGAAGTGCATACATATAGTGTTTGAGGGGGTGCGAGGTGAACCGTCGGGGATGCGAGGCTAACAGTCGCATCCGTAACTTCCTCGGACAGACCAATCATCTAACTACCTGTTTTCTTGACAACATTCGTGAACAGATCCTACCAAGGCATAAAAAGAATTAGAACCATAGTTACATCGGCTTGGGTACGGGGGAACAAGTTTCAGAGATGGGGGGATAGAGGTGCCTCAATTTGGGGATGGCGGCGGGGGATGGGAGGTGGGGACGGGGGTTATATAGTGTATACTATACATATAATACTTAAAATGCTAATAATGAAAAGATGTATAACAATATAAGACATAAATATGAAATATAAGTTCATCAAGACCGTTATTGCTAGTTTAGTTTTACATTGTATTGGATTGAACATTGAACAATGAACAAGGGAAGAGATCTAAGTTCTAAGTTCTAACTTGTATCAAATAACTTAAATTAAAATAGTCAAAGATTGAAGATTCAAATGGCATCAAAGAATGAGTATCATTATCTCATCAATCATTTAATGACACCATAAACTTAATTACATCAAATAGCAACAACCATGATATGATCACAATGTTCAATGTTCCAAACTTCAAATGACAAATATGATAATATCCAAGTCTCAAGTACAAACTACAAAATCAAAAGACAAAATGTCAAGTACTAAAGGCCCAAGGGCTGCCAAAATGCAGTAGAGGCTGCTTAGAGGCCTCTAATAATCCATGTCAACCTAAGGCTTAGGCTCAACAAACTCATCCTCCAAACTCTCAGCCTCTTCAAGGGTAAGAGTCGTGAGAGGAATACCAACCAACCCTGCAACAGAAGTATCTGCATCCTCATCAACCTGTTAGGGCTCCTTTGGCTCTACATCCCATCGTGCTGCAAGGCTCTCCTTGTACATACGTGTCTTGTGATCTTTGATATGCAAGGCACAATGTACAACCACTAGATTCTCTACTTTCTCAGAGGTAAGTCTGTTCCTCTTAAGAGAGTGGATGAAGTTATAAGTAGACCAGTTCCTCTCAAAAGTTGAAGAACTAGATACCTAAGATAACATCATAACAATCAAATGACTAGTGTGAGAATCAGAAAATTGAAATTGAAATTCATGACTAAAAGTAAAAGATTGAAGTAAAAGTGAAATAGAAATTTGAAAGTGGAAAGTAAAGGTTCTAAAGTTGAAGAACATGAAACCTGAGATAGGAGACAGATGGCTAGTTTGGTAGTTGTTGATTTGGGTCCATGACAATTCCACCACAGAATAGGATCCTCTTGTGCCATTGTTTTTATGTCGGCCTTTTCTCTAGCTGGATAGCCCCTAAGAGTAGCACAGTTTGGTCCACTCAGTGCGAACCTTTCTTGCTGTCTAAATGTCTTACATCCTATCAATGCACTTGAAGAATCCTTCCTTCACTTGAAGTTCAAATTTTAAAATTAGTAATTAACAAATTAAATATTTGTAAGCGCAAGTGTACTAACTTCTAACTTTCAAGTGCAAGTGTACTAAATTCGAAATTGATAATAGATTACCTCATCATCATTCGATGGTGTAACTCTCCCAAGCCTAGGCATGTACCACTTCGGATTCAATGCATAAGTAGTCATATGTAAGGGAGTGTTGAGGTTGTCCCATCTACACTAAATAATAGGCCGAATGTGCTCAGTGTAAAATGCTAACCTCGGTGCCTCTCTCGCACAACTACCCTCATCTAGCCAAGCATAGCATCAATGCATTCATACACCTCTCCAAGAGTAGTTGCATCCACATCCCCATATTTGGTGACATAAAAATCTGGATTTATGAAAGAGAGAATGTATTTTGCATCACTCCAAAATACATGGCTTTTCACTATCTCCTTCACCCTTAACCCTTGCTATGTCCTGGAACCATCCCACCTATTCCCCTCATTCGTCATAACTATGAGTTGTAATGGCTCCTGCAACTCAATCAATCTCTCCAAAGAAATGAAGTAGGATGCATATCGGGTCTCAATTGGTTTTAGGAACTCCTTCCTTGCGAAGCTCTTGAAAAGGGCATGTGATGAGTGGTGATTGCAGATAAACATTTGCACATCTCTAGCATCACTCACTACTCCCTTAATCTAGGGAATCTTCCCCATGTCCTTTAGTGTCTTGTTTATGGCATGCACATAACACGAAGTCCACCAAATATGTCTGTAAGTTGTCTCAACAAGTCTCCCTACAGCTCTACACACAGGTGTCGTATTTGTCACTACTTGGATCACATATTGTGGCCCAACCTCCTCAATAACATCCCGAAGTATATGAAACTGAAAATCAGCATCCATTCGATGCCTTGAACAATCAATAGCCTTACGAAAAAATGGCCCTTCGATGCATGTAATGATGATATTGATGAGTGGACGGTTCCTAATGTCCGTCCACCCATCCATGATGATTCTGCAACCATATTCCTCCCAAATAGGCCTCAAGTTCTCCTTCTGTAAAGCAATCTTGGCATACTCTTTATCTAGGATTGTAGTTTGCAAGTTGTGCTCACCTAGTGGCACAAATGATGTTCATCCTCCCCTTGCCACCAGTTGCATCATCTCCTTATAATAAGGAACCGTGTCACATGAAGAGGTATGCCATTGGAAAAAAGAAATCTACCAATGGCCTCCTCTATCTCATCTCTCAGGCAGGCATTAAATAAATCAGCAATGGGGTTACATTCAGATGACACCTTTCTTTTCCCCTTGCTGGACTGTGCTTTAGGCATAACACTAGATGTAGAAGAGTGACCCAAGGCTGCCTGTGCAAATGATGTAGCCGAAGGTCTTTGTTGTGGTCTACCCCTAGGACTAGGAGTAGAAAAATGTGGCTGCCCCTGCTCATAAGCTTGCTGAAGACTTTGAATTTGTTGCCTACCAATCGAGGTGGTAGGTACCTCAATGCCTAAGTCATTTGGACAACCCCAAAGATTGGTGAACTCAATTCTGTAATCAAATTTTTCGATTTCATCAAGAACTTGCATGCACCCACACCTTTTCTTGTCTAAAAGAGGAAATATGCATTCACTCTAGTGATGCTCCCAAACCATTCTATCTTACAAATGTTACATATCCACTTCCTTGTACCACCACCTGCAGCTGTCCGTGCAGCTATCCTTGTTGCAAATTGCTTGAGAGGAGATTTAGAGTCATAACTACCCCTAGCACACTTTGCCAAAAGAGGGGAGGGGTAATCTATCGCTCGTGGACCAGGTGGCCAATTATTTATTTGATTATGAATATGTTTCTTCATTCTCTTCATAATGCTCAGTCTCAGGGTTATAATCTTCTTGGCTGCTATGAGAATGGGCCTTTAAATCCTTCTCATCATCACCGTGAATTGACCCACTTGAGTCATGACTTTGGGAGCTCATTCTCACATTGCATCCCACAAAATGAAAAAAATATAAAAATAAATTCATGCTTTCAGCCTATGCCCTTCTTCAAAATCACAATTTTTTAAAGCTACATTTAAGCAACAAAAATTTGGAAATGAAACAAGAAACATCTACTAAAATCTAGAAATGAAATTCAACTAAAAACTAAAAGCTACAAACTAGAAACAAAAAACAATAATCTTGACTTGAAAAATCAGAAAATAAAATAAAAAAACCCTACCTTTTTCTTCACAAATCTCTTGAACAAGCTCAAAAATCTTGCTTCTCCTCTTCTTCTTGCTCCTTACTCCTTTTTGCCTTCCACACATTCTCTTCACTCAAATATCACCCTTCTATGAGCTCTTCACTCTTCTTTTTGCTGCTGTTGCTAAAATTAGAAAACCATGGAATGAATAAAAATGAGAAAACTTTATTTTTTTTGCACTTTTTCATGCCAAAAAGCAGGGGACAACCGACTGTCCCTATTTGGGTTGAAGGTTGCGCCCCCACCCCCCATGTCTCCAATGGGGACGTGGAGAAGTCCCCCTCCTGACAACAATTTAGTGGTGCCGCTAGGGATGCGGGGACGCCGTCCCCCCGTCCTAGGTTCGTCACTGTCGCGGGTGCGGCCCCCAAAAATGGTGGGGATGTGTCCCCGTGTTACTATGATTAGATTTCATTACCAAAACTTTAGGTTCCTTGGGCTTATAGTTATAATCCATGTTTGTGTGACATGAATCTTTCAAAATTCATTAAAGGTTTGAGTTTACAGATGTATTTTTTGAGTCTACATTTTCCCAGAAAATGCAGATTGGTCATGTTTTGCACAATTTGGAGTTAGATCATTCTGATGACAATTGATCTACCTCAACACTCTACCATGGGTTGTTAGACTGCTAGTGGATCCAAATCTTAAAAGACACTCAAAATGCATTAGGACATAATCAAAATTAGTTTAAACCTGCTAAGTTCTTTTATACCTACACATCTGCATATGTAATACATGTATGCACCCATGCATGTTATTAAAGGTTTTTTGTTTATCTATTATTGTCTAGTAAGGGGTTTCTCCTTTAATAAGAAAGAGATATTTTCTACAGCAAGCCAAATTGTGATATTGCTATCAGGAATTGACTGTGTAGTTATCAAGTCAAACTCAATGACCTATGTTTCATGATAGTGCTTCACAAGAACCCATTTGTCATGAGAATGAATGGAAGTTGGAACAATTAGCACTCATTGCATCTAGGCAATGCTCTTAGAGGTGAAGCATTGAGCCTTCCCGAAGGTCATCCATCCTAGTTTTACTCCAACTATGTGCTTAACCATGGAGTTTCCATCAAGGTTAAGCCCACTTAGTTTACAACCCCATTTGTAAAACCTTCAACAAGTGTTGTGCCTTATGAACCATTCATTATAGAGCCCATTTAATAGATATTTTCCACAAGAAGTTGAATTGTGATATTGCTATCAGTATTAAAAAATTTAGTTCTTGGGTCAAACTCTTGACCTGTGTTTCATGAGTAGTGCTTCAGAAGAACCCATCTCTCATGAGAAAGAAAGAAATGCTTAGCACTTGCTGCATCTAGAGGCTCACAGAGGTGAAGCATTGGGCCTTCCCCGGAGGTCACTAATCCCAGTACTACTCCAACTAAAATAGTTTCTCTTTTGTTAATCAATGGGTGTTTCCATCTAATATGTTTAAAAACATGTTAAACCAAGATCTACTTTGTTAATTGGAGGTATGAGACAAAATATTTTTGGTTAAGAATTAATTTGTTAATAGCAATTACTGAAAACAGATTCTAAATTTAACCTGCTAAAATGATTAATGAATTATAATTTTGCTGGTAAATGACGATTAGAAATTTCTGTTTTATTTTATTTCTCAATGTGCAAAGGTTAAAGGAATTAAGTGCATAACTGTGTGAACTGAGCAGAAAATTTAGTCCCTAATATGATTATGTTATTTGGACATATATTATAGTTTCGTGGTTAGTCGAACTGTGGGTCAGAAGCAAAAAAAGCCAAAGCTGAGTTAATTTTTTGTTGCTGAAAATACTAATTACTCTTTATTAGTACACATGTTTTTTTTATAGAAATTTGTATTTAATTGATCATGTCAACTGTTGGGAGTGTATAATGACTAAAACCCCCACCCCCACTTGAAACCTCCCCTCTTCACAACACACACAGAGACGGATACATGACAGTGCAGACCCACACCCACACTCACACCCTCACCCACACCTATACATAAGAGAAACATATAAAGGCCATTACAATTTTTTTGAGACATTTTGATTTTGAATTTTTTATCACCTGAACTGTCCATGGGGATACAAAACACTAGTTCTCAACAATTACAACAATTAGCAAACACAATCAGATTCTGAATTTAAAACTTCATAGTCCATGAGGATACAAAAAAACTAGTTATAAACAATTATGACAGCAAGTGAACAAAACCAGATTCTGAAGTTCAATTTCATAACTTGTTGAAATTTAGAAATCAAAAAAGTTAAATTGAAGCTGAAATCTGATTTTTTGAAAGTTCAGAAAACATTTTTCTTTTGCATGCCCCATTAGACCACCTTATATGTCCAACTCCATATTCTTTTAAAATTTATGTGCCCTTCTTGGACATAGTCGGACAAAAAGACGCGTAGCTCAGCTTGAATCATTTTGTAGGCTATTGGAATGTTGCAAGGGAAAATCTATTTAACAATTTAATTTAAATTGTTTTAGAGGGTAAGTTTATGTTTCATTTCAAAAGAGATGATTTTAGTTTTGAACTATGAAACGATGAAGAGTCTAAAGTATTTTAAAAAGACATTTTAATTGTTTGTAATGTCCCCTCTTTAGACTGATTGCAGTTGGCAGAGGGCTGACCTATCATACAAGTTCTCGTAGATCAACAATATGGATAGAGGACTCAATCAGAGGGTCATGGAGCTTTGCAGTGGTTCTGCTGACCATTTTGGACTTTCAGATGGTAGATCCTACATTTTGGGGAGGGGTCCTATTTTTAGCGGGGTTTGTCAATTGACTGGTTGACCACCCGAGGATCATGGAGCAGAGAAGAATCCCTTTTGAGCAGTTTCAGTTGATTGGACACAGTCTCCTACTTTTTAGGGCGGGTCCCTACATTTTAGGAGGAACTGTCAGCTAGCATGCAGGATTCTGGTATCATCAGTGATGCTTGGCTTCAGTCATATTCCAGTTTTGAGCTTAGATTAGTGTTTAATGAACAAATTTAGAAATATTTAATTGTTTCCTAAGTTGGGATTAAAAATATTAATAATAGAGTGAGTATTATGACCACTTTATAACAATAAGTCAATGGGCCCATTTCCATAGGAGTAATAATTAGTTTTTAACTAAGGGGGCCAATGATAATGATAAATAATTATGCCTTGGAGGATTCAAAATTTTAAGAAGGCTTATATAATTAGAAGTGAATAAAATAAAATGTGAAAACCCTAAAACCAGTTGAACTTGTTGGAAGAAGAATAAAAGAAGTTGGGGAATTCATTTTGGGCATCCAGATTTATTATTTTCTTTCCAGAACTGTGGTTGGAGCCCTGATTTCAGGGTTTGCAGTGTTTTCATACAGAGAAAACTCTTGAAAAAGACAAGTTGGATGTACGCCCGGTTTGCCTGCAGATTGTGTAATCATTGATGCATCAACTAAAAGGAGCAATTTGAGTATTAATTGTGGAGAGGCTACTATAATTTGTTGAAAAAGAGGCAAAATTCCATATCAGATTTGTTGCAGTAGAATTGAGGTTTTATAGAACATCTTTGCTATCTGTACACTTTTAGGAAGGAAATTGATGTCACATATAGTTGTTAATTTCATGGTTTCAGGTTGGGGTTTAAGTTAATGTTGTGATCTGTTCAGATTGGTGGCTGGGAGAGTAAAATTTAAGTATTGCACAAGTCTAATCAGCTAACCGTGCCCTACAAGCAAGCCCTGAATTTTCTGATTGGCCGCCCAGCTTGGAGTAGCTGCTGTCAGCATTGGTGCTGCAATTTGTTGAAGATTCAGATTCGACCAGCAGTTGGAGTCAAAGAAATTTACCATGAAACATTAATTTTGAAGTTGAAGAAATTCACCATCAAACATTATTGTGCTGTCCAAAAATGTGTCTGTACAAATTTGATGCAGTTTTCATGTTATCTATTTGGCTGGAAAATTAAAATCAGAGTTGTTTCAGATTATTGTGAAATTCGTTTATGGTTACTTGTTTTAGTTCATTTTGTTCATTGCAATTTATAATATTAAAAAAGACCCAAAAAAGAAAAAAAAAAGAAAAATCACAATCTGAAAAATTAAAGTAATTGAGACATTCCTCATCAATCGCTGGTCAAAAAAAGAAATCAGGAAAAAACAATGAAATATAGTATTGAAATCCTGTTCGGTACATTTCATTATTTTCAGAAGGAAAAGGTGAAAAAGGAAAATGATATTAAAATCATTCAAAAAGCTATAAAAGGTATGAGGAAGTCATTTATTGTTGAAAACAAAATTTGCCTTCGAAGATTGAAATTGAGGATGAGAACCCTTCAATGCTATGTTCCCCCAAGTTTCCGGTATGGGGACGGCGGGGGACGGCAGGACGGGTTTCCGGGACGGCAAATTTTTTTGGCGATTTTGGGGACAGGGGGGGACGGGGACGGCTATATATATAGGAAAATTTTAAAATATAGTATATACATTGAAATTTGTAAATATACATGTCATTCATATGAAACTAAGCACAAAGCATGTCATTTAAACATTATAGAACCATAACATACAACATTTGAATGCCATCTATGAAATAATATCCGATTTTAGTATTTTACTATTTAGTATTTTAGTAACCAATTCTCAAAATGCATATCAATACAATATCAGAGAACACTGAACAATTAACATTAAGTTATTAACCATTGTCAATATCATAAGACTCATAAAGATAAGCATGATAAATCATAAATCTGAAAATCAAAATCAAAATATGCCCAAAGCTATAGGCTGCCATAAAGTAATAAGTATCATATAATCAATGTATCATAATCATGTTCATGTTCAAAATAAAAAGCAAAACATAGAAAATGAAGCAGATTGCTGCTCCTATTTTGCCTCTACTAATCCATGGCATCAAAATTAGAATCCTCCTCACTGTCATCCTCCACAAGAAGCATAGTCTCATCTAATGGAACTCCAACCAGTCCTGGTGCTATGTCATCCTCATCTATTTGGGCCACATCCTCAGGCTCAACATCCCATCGCAAAGCTGGTGTCTGCCTATACTCTGGAGTCTGGCGATCGGCAAGTCGAAGAGCATGATGCACTGTCACTAGCTTCTCCGCTCTTTTAGAGGTAAGTCTATTCTTCTTGATAGAGTGGATATCTGAATATGTGGACCAGTTCCTCTCTGCAGCTGAAGAACTAGCAACCTGTGAAAGGAGGCGATCGGCAAGTATCTTTAACTCAGGTGTATCTCTCCCATGCCAAGTCCCCCATCCAATAGGATCCCTCTGTGCCAAAACAACTTTATCCAACCTTGCTTGTGGCTTACCCAAGTTTGGGCAACGAAGGTTGGTGAAGTCAAAGAACTGTGCATGAAGAGTAGAGGCATCTTGAGCTGAATACATCTTATCAATTATTTTTGTGAAGCCATCCAAAACCTCAGGATCATCACATGGGAGGTCCCTTCCACCCAACTGTGCATACCATTTGGGATTTAGAGCAAATGCTGCCATATGAAGCGGGGTATTCATTATGTTCCACCTCTGCGTCACAATAGGCCTAATATGCTCCTCATAAAAGCCCAATGTAGGATCCTTTGCCGCAACAATTCTCTTCATCTTACCCAACATGCTGTCAATAGTCTCATAGATCTCTCCTAAACTAGGAGCATCAGTATTAACATATCTAATGACATCAACAATGGGTGCTATGACAGAGCAAATGTATCTACAAGATCAAAATGCCAAAAAAAAAAAAAATCAGAATTAGAATTTTAAGAATTTTAAGATTATTAGTAGGAAAATCAGCAAGCAAAAGACTAATAGTAAATTTAAAAACCAACAACTTACTTCATTGTGGACTACCAACTCTCATCAAGGATCCTTTGCCTCACCGCTTTTCCTTCAGTGGACTTAGAATGAGACCATCGTCCCCACTCTGGATTCACCACCATCAATTGAAGGGCCTCATACACCTCAATCATCCTCATTATCAAGATGAAATATGTGCAATACCTATAGCAACAATTAAAAATTAAAAATTTAAACTTAAACATTAATGATTAAAATTTAAAACAAAAAGCATCACATGTAAGTAAACTTATAAATAAATTTTTTAAATAACTTAAAGTTAAAACAAACTAAAAGTAAACTATAATTATAATTGACATACCTTGTCTCGGCTGGTTTGAGGAACTCCTTCTTAGAGAAGGACCTGAATAGAGCAAGTGAAGTGTGGTGGTTGCAAATAAACATTTGCACTTCTCTAGCTTCTAGCAGCGCTTGCTTCACCCATTCAATCTTCCCTATGTCCTTCAATGCATTGTTCAAGGAATGAACACAACAAGGGGTCCAAAATATGTGCCTATAAGCACCCTCTATCATCAAACCTGCTGATTTGCACACAGGTGCAGAATCTGTGATAAGCTGTACAACATTAGAGGGCCCAATCTCCTCTATGGCATCTCGCAAAATGGTGAACTGAAAATCTGCATCCTTCTTCTTTGCTAAGCAATCTATGGCTCTCAAAAAATAAGAGCCAGCAGGGGATGTGACAATGATATTGATGAGTGGCCGATGTCTAACATCGGTCCACCCATCCATCACAATAGAGCAGCCTGTCCTAACCCAAGTGCGTCTCATATCCTCAAATAAGTAAGCAACCTTTGAGTACTCTTCATCTAGGATAGTGGTTCGTAGCTTATGCTCACCGGGGGGCACAAATGAGGAATTCATGCTCATAATATCTTTCACCATTTGTTTATAATAAGTGGAACGGGCTGCATTATATGGGATACCATTAGCAACAAAGAATCTACCAATGGATGCCTCACACTTCTCCTTTGCCTGTGCATTAAACATACTTTCCACCGAGCTCTTCTCACTACTAATCTTTCTCTTCCCTCTAGACCCACTAGGGCTGCCACTAGTACCAATGGCGGATGAAATATGCCTAGATGATTGTGATGTCACTGTCAAATTTTGCTCCTCCATTTCAGCCTCTAAGTGCAATCTTTGACATTCTAATTTTTGTTCATCGGTTAGGTTAGGACAAGCTTTGACTCCTTGGCATGTAACACCTAAAAAATGTGACTTCACTCTTGTATAGCTGTCCCTAAAATCATCAAGACAAACATGACAATCCCACATCCTAGTCCCTCCCGAATTCTTTTTATCTTTTGGCCTAGGTGTGACATATTGGAGAAGAGGTTTTTTCCTATTGAAAGGACCCTTTGCAAAATTCTTCATTATGTCGGAAGGGCATTTAAACAAATCAGCTTTAGGATTGGGTTTTTGCCTAGTGTCACTACTAACAACATCAACCTCTACATTTTCTTCTTCACTACTACTACTTGTACTCCCACTGCTGCTCATTGTTTTTAAATATGCAATTGAATAAATATATGAGCTGAAACAATGAAAAAAATAAAAAAAATCAGACTTTGCAAGCTACAAATTTATTAAAAAAATGATAGATGAAAGCACAAAGAGTTTTATACTTATTTGGTGGACAAAATAGAAGAACAAACCTTTGGTCAAGCTCTTGGAAGCAAAACTATTACCTCCTCTACTTGCAAAATGAAAACTTCAGCCGGCTGCAACATAAAATGAAAACCAAAGAATGGTTAAAACAATTTAAATGTGTTGAGTTATATACATTTTAGGGTTTTTGGAGGAGTGGGGCCCACTAGCCGACCAAAAAAGACACAACAAATGTTTTTTTTATTTTTATTTTTTATGTTTTGAGCTTGCAAAAAAGGGGGACGGTCGGCCGTACTCGGTACGGTCGGGGGACGGCTAGACGTCCCCTTTCCGTACCGGGAACGGCTAGCTGTCATCCCCTGCAAAAAAAGGGAATTTGGGGACGGCTGGGGGATGTCCCATACTCGTCCCCTCGTCCCCGGGACACCCTCGTCCCCGAAACGGGGGGTTTTAGGCCGGGTACGCGTCCCCGGGGAACATAGCTTCAATGCCTTTATGGTGATTTCATATATAGGTCTCATTAAGTTTGCCAATTTAGCATTTTGATAGAAGCTTTTGTGAAAGGGTATAATGTGGACGATGCTATAGTTATGCTATACATTCTGGCTGCTACTTTGCGAGGTTTTCTACTGTTTATTGAAGGTTGAATGGAGGCATTTTGAGGGGTAATCAATGGCAGACAGTGGTAACAGCAGGCAGTAAGAAGCAACAGGCAGTTTCTCTTTCTTCTACAGAGGCTGAATATAGAGAGACTGTTAAGGCAGGATGTGAAGCTGTTTGGCTTTGTTGGATGCTTGGAGATATGCAGATGTCAACAGTAGGTCCGACTACTCTGTTTGTTGATAACGAAGGCGTTATCAAGTTAGCACGGAATTCAGTCTTCCATGAATGAACCAAGCATGTGGATGTTCACTGTCATGACATACGAGAGCTGGTTGAAGATGGGACTATAGATTTGTAGTATGTTCCTACCATAGAGTAGATTGCAGACATTCTCACCAAGCCTCTTGGTTTTGATAAGTTTGTCAAATTCAGAGGACAGCTTGGTGTGTTAGATAGATTAGCCATTAAGGGAGGGTATTACAATAATAGATAAGTCGTCTATTATTAGTTAATGGTTATCTATTGTAAATATCTTAGCTTTAAGTTTGCTTTCGTTTTTTGCCTTCTCTAGAATATAATGTTTCTATTCTTTACGATCATTTCCTAGGAAAACATCGTCTGTTTCTTTTGTATAAATTGACCTTTCGGTCTTTGTTAATAACAAACAAATATTTACCAATTACCCCGTAATACATTTTACTCTCCCTTTGACTTAGTCATTAGGTTGTTTTGATTTTTTTGTAGGAGTATTTCATGTCCTAATATCCCAATATTCCCTAAATGGAATATTCATCCTAATTTCAGGCTCTTTCATGATTAAGCGTTGACATATTATCAAAATCATTAATTGGTGGATTGGTTTCTTCTTCTCTTGTTAGCACTTCTCTTATTTTATGTTTTATAGGGTTTGAAGTAATTGGGCCTCCCTCATTTTTTTCCATCAAAGCTTGAGTTGTCCTCTTGTTTGTTCCATGAAGGCTTGTGTGTGCTCTCCTTTTTTCCATAAGGCTTGTGCTATCCTCCCATTTTGTTCCATTAAGGTCCATAACTCATTTCTTGGTTGTTTGCCCTTTTTTTTACTTTAGTAGTATATATATATATATATATATATATATATATATATATATATATATATATATATATATATATATATATATATATATATATATATATATATATATAATAACTTCTCATATACATTAGTGTCATTTGATTTCCACAATCCATTAACAATAATCAGAGTTTTTCTTGAATTTGATTGTGTCTATATTTTTTAGCATCAACGTTTCGGATCACACACAGTGATCCATCATCCGGATGAAGAGCAAGAGAATAGAAAATAAGTAGTAGACTAGAGGAGACATAGTGATCTCCCGTCTCGGTCTTCGTGTCACCCCCCACACTCCCTCCTCTTTTTATATCTCTGTGTCTCCTCTAGTCTGCTACTTATTTTCTATTCTCTTGCCTTCATCCTAATGATGGATCACTGTGTGATCTGAGACGTTGATGCCAAAAAATATAGACACAATCAAATTCCAGAAAAACTCTGATTATTGTCATATACGTGTTTGTTAGCAGTACACAAACATGCACACATGCACAAACATGGACGTACTTGTACCCATACTTGGCTGCCCAAATTTTTTTTTCTGCTGTACCAATGTTTCGTACCCACATACCCGCACCCATTCTTGTACCCAATTTGGCTACTTAGCTTTCAATTGATCAAAAGGTCATTGTACACCAGAATAACAATATCATCATCAAAGATTCAAAACATTGTACACACGCATTCAAATTTCGATGGGTCTACTATGCATGAGATGATTGTTGATGTTGATATACCCGAATCTTAGCAGTTGTTTTATTCCTTAAAGGGTCTGCAGTAGGCTTCAGAACTTTGTTGCAATGAAATAAAAATCCCTTCGTTCAGATAGCCACGATAATGTAAAATTCTTTTTACATGCATTTGCTAGGCGTGTCACTTGAAGTACAATGCAATAACCATATCCATTCTTATTTCAACCATTTTATATTTGAGAAAACTCTCTTCCTAGTGCGCTGCCTCCCTTTGTCCAAACTCCAAAGCCCTCTGTAACTAACAAGCTCTGGTACTTGTTACAAGGGCAGGGCTGGCGTGATATTATATTTTTGTACCACATGCCTATCTTCAGCATATTAGAGACATCAAGGTGACAATGCTTGTAAAATCCCAATGTTTTATGATTCATGAGAGCATCATACTTGTTTTCTTTTACTACAATTTTCCTTTCCCTTAAGACTCCTCATAACTATGCCGCAATTGAATTCAAACCAATATACCGTAAAGCACAGTGTAAACCTTAAAATGGCATATGCTGCATAATTTGAATTACTTGCTCACCTAGAATATTTGGTCTACCACACGGTTGTGGTTATGTATGTCCCTGCAGTAACCTCAAAGTAGCATAGAACTGTTCCAGTCCCCTCTTTGCTTTTTTGTTAACCCAACTTGCAGCTTTAGAAGCATTTGCTCCACAGTGAGGGAATTCAAAAAACTTATTTGATGAATGTACTTAAGGGCTAGAAGATGAGGAATTGTTTGCAATGATTTGTTGTTAGTAACATGCATACAATATACAAGGGAAAGTAGTAGTGATACAATTTTAGATTAGCTGTTTCAGTGTCAAAATGCGGGATTAATCTGAGGTGTAAAATGCTCACGCAAGATGCAGTTTAACATATACTTTTGTAATGGATTCTTGGTGTTTGGGTTGGTCAGACTATTTTCATGATTTGCCAGTTTTGTTTTAGTGATCCTCAAAAGGAAAAGAGGATATCTGGAAGTGCAGGTTATTTTCAAGTTACATTTGTGAATGTTCTGTCCTTGAGGACTTTGGTTGAGGTCATGCTTAATATGGGCAAAATTCTTTAATCCTTTATTGGTGTAGCACCGACATGGAATGCGAAGTTGAAACATAGTGAATATGACATTGTAAGCAGCTTCTTAGAAGTCATCATCCCCTTAAGCTCTCTTTGAAAAGTTTGCAAACTCTTTGAATTGCCGATTACTCATTCTTTTGCTGGATGAGTTTTTACAAGTTTAACTTGTGAGTTTGCACAAACATTGGAAAAATGTGATTAAAATGCTGTAGGATTTGATAATGAACAAATCCACAAATCCTTGGATATCCTGTATGCAAATAACATATTACAAGTAAGAAAGGCAGAGAGAGAGAGAGAGAGAGAGAGAGAGAGAGAGAGAGAGAGATATGAGGGTTTGCTCAATAAACAAGAAGATTGTATTTACTTGTACAAAAAATATAGAATAAATTTACAATTGATCAATCCTTATGGAGATTGAAAACCTAAAAGGGAAACCCTAAGAGGTAAAAGACATTTAATAATTAAATAAGCATGAAAGAGAATCTTAAGAAGGTAGTAAAGATTAATTTAATTATTGTAATTAAATTAATTTTTTACTCTAACACCCCCCCTTAAGATGAGCAACAATGTAGCTATAAACTAAGGAAACTACAATGCTGAAATGCAACAAGGCCTAATTAGGTACGCAATCACAACCAAATCACTATGAAATAGAGAAATAGATAAAACCCAGTGGAAAAACCCTACTCTAAAAAAAGATAGAAAAGGATGCACAAATGAAGTATCTCAAGAGACTCTCTCAAGATCATAAGTACAATGAACCCCCCATGATAGAGGCTTGAGACTCCATAGCCCCCCCAGAATGACAGAATTCCTGTGTCGATGAACATACCAATGTGGCTCCAATCTGAAAGAAACAAAGGCAGTGGACAAGGAGAGTGAAAGCCCTGAATGTAAGGTGAAGCTGGAAGTCCTAGGTGATGCTCAAAGGAGAATGCATGAGAATCTTGAAATGGAATCTCAAATGGAGGTGGGATAACAGGTGTGCTGAATCTGTCATTTGAGAGTAGATGTGTGCCCTTTGATATATCGTTAACAACTATAGTAGCTGGCTCGATCACTGGAGCTACAATGGTAGGCAATGCTGAAGAGTAATCCTGTGCAATTGATGGAATCTGAACAGGAGGTGGAGGTGTAGAAGTCACAACACTAGTCTCAGGAACAACACATAAGTTCAAGTAACCTGACTTCACCTCAATAGTCTCTTGTGAAGAAGGAGAGCGAGTCTCCGATAGTGGAGATGGTGGACCAAAATGAGAGAAAGAGTATAAGTGGGAAGAATGATCAACAATCCCTGTAGCAACAATATTGCTTCTCTCACTATCTTTGATGTGCATTGAATTTTGTGCAAACTCAACTGTCTTCCCTGTCCCACTGTGTGTAATTTGATAAATAGAGAGAAGGTTAGAGGACAAAGATGGAACACATAGTACATCATGAAATATACCATCATCAATGTCATTAAAATATTTTCTACATATAGTCATAACAGTGTTGTTCGCCATCAAAATGTGTGGAGTAGGAGAAGCCTCAAACGAAGAGAACAAATCCTGAGAAGATGCCATATGGTGTGAAGCACTTGAATCCAATAACCATCTAGAAGAATGTGGAGTAGTAATTGCACATAGTGCATGGCCCTTTCCTATATCTTTGTCATCTGATTGAAATGATGATGATGAAGCTCTGTAAGAAGTAGAAGGAATATCAATGTTGCTCTTTAGAAGGAGAGCTGTCAAATTTGAAACCTATTTGGCATAGCCATCTAACTTCTTCTCATAGCAACGTGACTCATCATGATTGGGCTTATTACAATAAGCACACTTCGGTCTTTCTGGCTTTGGTTTATCTCCCTTAGGAGGAGGTGGGATTGATGTGATGTGAGGGCTAGAATCAATCTGAGACTTTGTAGGATGTGACTTCTGTTTTTTCTCCTTCGTCCCAAAAGATGGCCAACCTACCCATGCATAAGTATGAGAGCTTGTGAGAGAATCCAACTGAGAGAGCTTAGTTTGCTCTCAAGTCAAATGATCACAAAAAACCTCAAAGGATGGCATGGTAAATCTAGTACCCAAAACATCCTTGGTGGAATAGAAGGTAGAAGCAAAACTTTGAAAGTTTCCATGAAGCTTAGAAATAATTAGGTAAATGCACTCAGTGTCAGTCGTGGTTTTCCCACAACCCAACAATAAAGATCTATATTGTTTGAACTTCTTCAAGAAGTCCTCAATGGAAGGAAAAGAATCCAGTACAAGAGAGGTAAGCTTTGCCTCAATTTGAAGAGCCCTGAACTCATTCATTGTACCAAACAAGCTGTTAAGCTTGGTCTACATAGCTAGAGGGGTATTGCACCCATCAAGATGAAACTGTAGACTGTCAGATACCTCTAAAGCAGTCAACCCCATTCCCTCATCCATCTTGTTCCTGTGTTGCATGACCTCAGAAGGGCTTTGTAAAACTGGCTGCACTGTGTCTAAACAAAACCACAACCTTTTTGACCGAAGAAGTTGTGTTATCAGGGTCTTCCATGTGTGATAGTTATGAGGGGTCAGAAGTTCGAGACAAGAAGAGGTCTTAGCCATTGTTTTTAGAAGATGTTGGATTGTTTTTTTGAAAAATTCTAGTTTACTGATGTAAATAACAGAAAACTAATACAAAACACCCCCTACAATGCAAGAAACCGAACCCCACCTGCTAGAAGGAATGTGTATACAAGAAAAGAGCAAAAAACTTCAGTTTGAGAATCACATGTACCTTTGAAAACTATGTTAGCATGAATGTTGATGATACTACTTTGGGGGAATATCCTAAGCATTGGAAAGTATTGGCATGTTGCATTCATGACTTTGTTTGTCATTGATTTCAATATAGTATAGTTTTTGTAATTATTGGTTGAGTAGCAGACATAGATCTTAGTCGTGCGGCCATGGACGTGTTGTATAATATGTCTTGATGACATGTTTCAATGCGCAGAGTCTAAGTCGAAGATGTACTAAAGTTGTACTTGATTTACAGAGAGCAGTTTAGAGACAGAGAATTAGGAAATCAGTTCTTGATGTTTGTTCACTATCTTTCATTTGAAATGCAATGAGAAGATGCACAGTCAGGCAATGGCAAAGTACAATCTGTTCGTGACGTCAACAACTACGCAAGCCCTAGTAATGAATGTGTGAAGTCTTGTATAGACTGTGAGCCGACAGTGCTATTGTAATTGTAATTAATTAATTATCTTATTATAATTAATTTGGAAAGCCTTAAGGCTGACTCAAGAAATTATTTTGAAGATATGGTATCAAGGAAAGATGTTTTTCCTTGTTTGTAATGTGTTGTGATCATTTTATATGAAGTGCAAAGTGCTAAAAGGAACAGAGTGTTTGGTGAATGCGAGTAGGCGATCCAAGGGATTATTGGATGCGAGATTTGTGATCTAGTTACAAGATCAGAAGGAGCAGAGGTCCGGTTGATAGGACATGGATCGAGGAAGGAAGAACGAAGTACATTAAGTACATTTCATTTCTATTATTTTGTAAGGAATAATACAAAGATCATTTGGACAGTGGGTTCTGTTGGTTCGCAAAACCGTTGATTAGAAACGTACAAGTCTTGCCTTCTTGATGTTGGAATATCTAATTGGTTTTGGTCAACTTGACAAGATTAATCAATTTAATTTAAATTCTCTGCGCTTTTGGCTCCGCAAAACCAAGGCCTGTACACTTGATCTTGGACAACAAAATTTGGATCCAAGATGTTTTATAGCGAATAGATATAATGCAAAGACAATTTCCTTTAGTGGCAAGATTTTAAGGAAAGCTTTTGGATTACAAATGGTGAATATTAATCTTCAAATTTTGATTACTTTAATAGAGTTGAGAATTTTTGAAAGAAAAATTTAAAATGAATTACTAAAACAAATAAGTATCAAACTCTTAAAGGAAAGAGACTAGATTATTGCCAGCATATGGATTGAGAATTATGAGCAAATTAATGATCAATGCCGAAGTTTAAATGGGCAATAGAGTAAAAAATATATGTTCTCTCATACAACTTTATGATATTAGGTATACTGTATCTATAGACAATTCAGTTATCACGATGCCTCAAATTGTTTCGCTCTTATGCGTATTTAAACTAGTTTATGATGTTTTAACCCTTATATGGACAAAATAGATACAAATAAAGAAAACAATAATATTTTATAATATTTGTATTTATCAGATTGAAGTAGCAGTGAGCAATTCAATCCACCTATCGTAATAATGAATTATAAATAAAGAATAAAATGATCACAAAGGATGAACTATATAGATTTTAATTCTAGAACAAATAAACTCTTACTAATTATATTGTAGAAGAATTTGCATTGAAGACACTCTGATGTTGATGCTCTATTCAACACAACTTGATCTCAAACAATATCAAAGTTTATGCCCAAAAATCTCAAATTCCACCTGCTTGGTTCAAACTTCAGTCTTTCCTTAGGAAAAAATTTAATAACATATATATTCCAGAATATGCAGAGTTCTTTTTTGGAGCAATATGAATGGTAGTTTTTTGATTTTCTAATACACATTTATAGAGGACCAAACAACATCGGTTACCTTAGTAAACGTTACACCTTTTCAAAATTAACTAACTGATATATATGATTTGAATTATTTTGAGTGTTAATCGATAATTAATGCATTTCGATGGCTTATAAAGCCAGAAACCATTCTCTTCAATTCCTCGAGTGCATCAATAAACTTGTAGTTTGCTCATCCTCCTAATCTGATCTCTACCTTTTCTGCCAATATCATGCTCTGGATCCACGTGGGTTCTTGAGACTCCACCATATTCAATAGGCCTGTATCCTTTCACTGTTAGTGCAATTTTGTAGATTCCTCGTATCCTAGCGCGAATCTCCCGCTCCCATTAATTGCTCCAGAACCTGCACAAAAATACCACATATTAATGATATGAAATATTCATAATTGATACAAATTTATCGACTCAAGCGGCCCGACTATTTTATTGCCTTGAAGATCAACTTTATCAAACAAATTGCCGCAACCCATTGCATGAACATACTGGAACATATGACTCATTATTCGCCCGTGACTCGTCCTCATAAATTTAGAAAAGAGACTATAAATCTTTCACGTGATCCACACGGGTGTCTACAGATGGCGGTTGTTGAACTTGGAAACTATTTAACCATTTACGTTCTTGCAGTAAGCATATAGCAACCGTTAAATACCAATCGACTAAGTAAGATTGAGCACTGAAATCATAAGTTTTTTGCTTTGGCGGCTCTGAAGGATATAATCACTTAATTCTCCATCATTGCGGGTGAGAAACAACTCAAAAACTCCCCAAAAAAGCATCTTCAAGCGTATGAAAGCGGTTCATGGCCTATATTTCCCATGTTCCAGACTTATATCACACCCTTAGCAACGACTTCTTGTCATCTTGAACGAAGAGTAACCATGAATGATGCGTCTTCAGCACATATGAAATCCTTGACGATATTTCTGCCGTTGATTTGAAATATTATTTGTCTTCAAACTCGGCAGCTCTTGGGTTCAAATATGCTATGCTTCGCAGTTTGCACAGATTACAGTGTACTCCTTCATTGCGTTGAGGACTTTGATCTTTCTCAAATTTTGAGACCAAAGTCATACAACTTTCTTATCTAGCACTGATTTCCTTGTGTGCACATGATTTACAGGATCATACTACTGTCATCCTTAATGCCATGAATCACTTAGAAGTTTTCAAATGGCCTGATGATTGTGAAGAGTAGCATTCGTGTTATGAAATATCCATTGTGCTCATACAAAAACTCCCATTTTACATTTTTAGGCTGGGCTCTTGCTTTCTTAGAGGAATATGTATCCCGCTCTAAATCGGCTATTTGCTGTTGCAGAAGATGTTACACAATTAGTTGCAACCATTTTATAATTCTTGTCTATTCTGAGAATCATAGTTTAATTGTCCTTGCAATTTCTATTGTGCAGCAACACAACATTTCAGTATTGTTATTACTTCATAGACACAATACATTTCTTCTTGGTGCTTGACCTCATCACTGCAGAATCATTGCTTTCAAACTTCTAATACTTATGCTTGTTCATTCGTCCTTGTAGCAATTGCTTTGACAACGATCCAAGGATTAGATGTGCATTTGTAGCATATGCTATGTGTTGGAACTTCTTCTTGCAAAGTCAGGAATTGCTGTTATTAGTTTCATCTGATCTAGATGGATCATATATGAATACACAACCAAATTGATCCTAGAATTTTGGGTTCCATTAGGTTCATTGGTCTTATCCTTGAAGCTGTTTGAGTAGTGGGTCTAGCTGTCTTCCACAACTCCTAACAAAGTTGGAATCTCCTAATAGGGAGTTAGAGTCTCCTAACAGGGGCTCATATGTACTAAATGTATTCACAGACTCCTAATAAGGTCCATTCTCTAACAAGGAATATTTATATTAGTGCATCATCTTGTGGGTACCATCCCCATCGGGGTTTTCCCTCTAATCAAGGGTTTCCCTAGTTAACATATCTCGTGTTATTGTGTATGAGTATCTTGTTGTGGTTTTTGATTATATTGCTCATATAGTTAAGTTTGTTTAAGGTTGATAATTGTGATAATAGTTGAATAACTGATTCACCCCCCTCCCTCCCCTCTCATTTATATTGGTGGACTATATATTCTAACAAACTACTGATGAAATAAGAGATAATCTGGAAAGTTCTCAAGAAGAGCTTTTTGACGCTTCTTTCAGATTGAAAAATGGGGCTAAAATGAACAAGTTATGTCTCCCAAAATGCAAGAAGAATCATATGACTTCACTTGAAAAAATAGGTAACCAAACAACACCAAAAACCAAAATATCCTCCATTAATGCATGCGTCTTGGAATCAATTTTCCAACAATATTTTGTTTTCCGAAAAATGACACTGTATGCTCAAGATACAACTAAAGAAGAAATTTGTTGGTGGGTGCACGGACATTAAATTAAAGGTCATGTGAATGATGTCCCCCTCTGCATGTGCAGGTACTTGCTTGCACCATCTGTACAACTATGCATGCTCTTGAATGTCTTCAAAAAAAAAAAAAAATCAAAAAACCACTTTTTTTCTCTTTCAAAAAAAGATCCACGGATTTTTTTTTATTTTTTAAATATTATGAAAATATCGTCTTAGGAAGCGTGCACAAGGCTATATAGTCCGATTGGGCAAATATTTTTTGCCACAGAATGCAACGTTGTCCAAAGGGGACGTGCTTTATATGAAAATGGGGGTTTTGACATCTTTTGAATCTAACTGTAATGTCCATTTGGGCTCAAAGCTCCCCCAATTTTAGAGACCCCTATTTGCACAGAAAACAACAAAAAATCACAAGATTTGTCTGAAAAAATCGTGTACCTTCTTGTACTCCAAACAAGAACTATTAACTGCAGACAAAACTCTAATACTATGTAGGATTTGATAATGAACAAATCCATAGATCCCTGAATAACCTGTTACAAGGAAGTAAGAAAGACAAAGAGAGAAAGGTTTGCTCAATAAATAAGAAGATTGTATTTACTTGTGCAAATTAGAATGAATAAACATACAACTAATCAATGCTTATAAAGGAGAGGGAAACCTTAAGAGGTAAACGAAATATTAATTATTAAATGGAGATGCATAAGCATGAAAGAGAATCTTAAGAAAGTAGTAAAGATTAAATATTGTAATTAAATTAATTCTTTACTCTAACAAACACTAATGTGGATAAAATGCTGGTTAATGGTTTGCACATGTTTTATTTCCTATAAAATTATGCATTTCTCCTTTGAGATGTCAAGTTTTCATTTAATGCATTCTGCAATTGAATTTCACATAAAAGAAAATTACATTTAATATTAAGTCCTGGAATTTTTGCCAACTCAATTTTTTTTTGGACGAGTACAAGTCTGTGAACAATGGTTCTTTCACTATTCAAATTCTGCATCTGTTTTTGGACCTTAGTCAATGAATTTTTAATTACAAAACTTTATTTCCAGGAGAAGAAAGGCCGTGGTCCACCTCCACATTGGTATATTAGCAGTAACGAACTTGACTCTCTTTCAAGGTAATTCGACAAAGGAGAGTTTGGAGGGTGCAAATTACATTCTTTTTTAATGTCAAGTCAGCTAACTAGTATTTTGTCCAAAATTTGACACGCAAGAACTATCGGAACTTAAATAAGATTGTTTATGCACAATTATTTTGACAGCTATATGAGAGGCCGTCTCACTTTAGATAAGATTAATGCTGCTATTGATGAGATGGCGCAATTTGCAGAGGCTAATGCTCATCTGATAAAAGAACCGAGGAACAAGGTCTGCACTTCATTTGTTTCTTAATAACTTTTTGTTACACAATTAATTGTTGTTCCAATCTATTTTCCTTCCAGTCTTACCAACATCTGTCAAGTTGATGCTTGAGTTTGCATTTATCTAAATTTGCAGTACCTAAACTACCGACTTGTTCATAAATGTCTTTGCAGCTGGGAGAAAGTCTTTTGGAGAGAGCACTTGTAAGGACATGTATTCTGTAGCAGTCAATTATTTTAAATTAAGTCCAAAGATATTGTATACCCATATTTCTGGACCATGTTTGGTGAGCAGGAAATGCGTGAGATTTCTACAGCAGAGCAAGTGAAGGGAAAATATTTCTGTCTGGAGACTGATCTAAAGGGGCCTGTGTTGAAGTTAGACAACACTGGCAAATCAATACTTACTGTAAGTAGTGATGCATTAAAGGTATGAAGATTTTTATGTATGAAATGTGGTTTCTTATGATAAATACGGGATACAGGTCCTTCGTCATCTTGGGCGTGTTAATGAGGCTCGAATCGGACGCCACCGAGTATTAATTCTTGCAAAGCCTCACTGAAACTTTATTTAGGTTGGTTTTATTTTTGCTTTTGTTTGCGTGTTTGGGAAATACACTTCTTTCTTTCTTCTATTAATGCATTCATCTTGAAGCACGTATTGGACTCAAGAAAGCTTTGCTGACCGTGGCATTTAGGTAGTTAGTTCTTTCGAATTCTGAAAAGATTATTGTTTTGGTTCACCAGGGTTTTACATTTGAGTTTCTTTGTTTTGGGTATGGTCTTTAATTGTATCTTTTCCACTTTTTTTTGGCTGTTATAGGTGAATGTTGGAAGAAATCTCTTAGCAGAGGTGAGAGGAATTGAAAATCGATAGCATTATATTTGATATTTGTATTATAGCAGCAAGGGATGGACTTTGTTTCAGCATGTGTGATATTTGATCACCGATTTCTTTGATGTGTGACTCAATAAAATGCGATTATAGATGGCTTGTATGATTAGCCGCCATTGGTTCCGCATTCTTATTTAAATCAATGTATTACTCTCCATGCATATGAGCGATTGGGTGGGTGTATAAAAGCAGGTTAAATTTGATTGAAATTGACATTTGTATGCCTGTTCACGCCGGAGCAATGTGCTCGAGCGTTTTATTATCTCCTTTTAAGGACGACCACCTTATGCTTAATTTGAAATTCAGTGGAATCATATAATTCCACTTTTCATTATTCAATCAAAAAAGGAAAGAAAGCGGCTTTTATAGTCCACTATACTGGTCATAATTTTTGGGTTGACCTAGGGTTAGAGTGATATGGAACTATCTCATAGTCCTTTTGTGGGAAGTACCTAACTTCACTACAAACAAGGCGTACATACCCTACCCTAGTGAGATTTGAACTTGTGACCGATGAGTTGAAACTTCTAGGCAACATATTTATAATTTCATTTAATTTGTTTATTTTTACTAATTATAAAATTACTAATTATTTATCATATAATTGATCAATAGCAAAAATGGTGAGGATAATTTTTCTTTTAATAATTAAAACTAAAAATAGGGAGCCCTAAATTATCTACCTACAAGAAGTACTTTAAGATGATTTAAAATTTAAAAAATAAAAAATTTTATATATATATATATATATATATATATATATATATATATATATATATATATATATATATATATATATATATATATTTTCTACATTTTCTATTAGTACAAGTAAAAAAGAAATAAATTTTGGATTCCACCATTTGCACACATTTTAAGAGTACAAAGTTTTACAACACCAAAAAAAATTGAGGATCTTAAGGGTAATTTAAAAAAAATATTTGCTCATCTTTTACCTATATTTTTATTGCTCTTTGACTAATAAGCAAGAATATAAATAAATTAAGGCAAGAGCCTTATCTAAGAGGTCTTGGGGTCGACTCTACACAAGCTTAATAAATAATAATAATTAATCACATCACATAATAATGAATCTTGACTTGGCCTTTTATCGATTTAAAAAAAAAAAAAAAAAAAAAAAAATATAAATAATTAAATTTATTAAAAATTCAAATATATTTAAATTTATAAATAATTTTGAGTTATATTAGAATTTTATAGCATATATTTAGTTATAGTAATTGTTAAAATAATAAAATAAAAAAAATTATATGAATAATAATTTAAGAAAAAATCAATTAAATTAAAAGTAGTTAAAAATTAGAAATGGGTTTGCCAATAGTGGCATGTTGTGATGGTTAAGTTGTTGAATTGTTATCCTTGCTATCAAGGTTCAAATCTAATGGGAATGAGGTCCTTCATTTGTGGCCTCACTGGTTCATAGCTCCAAGTCAAAGCGTTTACTTCTTAACAAAAAAAAAAAAAAAAAATTAAAAATGGGAAAAAAAAAAAATTAGTTAAGCTTAAAATCAAAAAATTCTTAGTGATAGTTAGGTTTAAAAATTATTTATTTTTTTTAATATACTTGATTTTAATTCTTTACTTATTATCATTTTTAATATTAGTTCTTACCAAAGGTATAGCATAACATAGAAAATTATATAAAACTTCAAATGTCTATTATTGTTTTTCATTTTATGTAATTAAAAAATTTCCATTTTTGTCAATGGGTCCTTGGTCTACTGGTGAAGTTGAATGGCTCACAAAGAGCCCACTAGGGATCAAGTTTTGTTGAGTGCAAGGCTTGAAGACATCATAAGGGATGAGGTTGGGATCGTGCCTTGGGCGAATTTTGTAGCGTGGATGTTCCTTAGTCCTTGGCTCTTAGTTGAAGAGGTTTCAGCACATGTGGGCTTGTATCAGATACTTAAAACTTGTTTGTGGATGACCTCCATAAAAAAAAAAGTCTCATTTTTCATCAACTCTATTGGACAATAGTAATTTTGGTAAGGAGTAAAATTCATTTTCTCTCTACAAAAATTAGAGATTTTTCAAAAGATGAAAAGACATCAATCTATATGCATTAATGACTTATCTCGAAATCTCCTACAATACAAATGTATGCTATGAGTATTGGACCCCAACTATACTCATCCATGTTGGTACGATCAAAATCAAAGAATGATTTATTTCTCTTTCTCGCAAATTCTTGTTTAGAGCAGTTTATTTGATTTGAATGGAAATTTGTATGGTTTTGTGTACATATTTAATATGTCGATGTTATCTGGTTGTAAATTTAATTTGCAACAATTTTTAATGTTACATTTACTATTTCGTATAATTAAATATATAATTTATGTCTTTTAGAAAATTTAATGATTTTGTTTAATATATTTAAACACATTAATATATTAAGATTATAATACATAAAATATTATAAATAGATAAGTAGGAGATGATTTTCACAGCTAGTTGAATTGTGATGTGAATATCAAGATTTAATTGTGTGATTTTTGAGTCAAACTCGATGACCCATGTTTCATGAGTAGTGATTCAACATGAATCCATCTCTCATGAGAATAAATGGAACACTTAGCACTCATTGGATCTAGGTGATGCTCACAGGGGTGAAGCACCGGGACTTACCGGGAGGTCACCCATCCCAGTACTACTCCAGCCTGAGCGCGCTTAACTACGGAGTTTCCTCCACAATTAAACCCAAAGCTTGCAACCCCATTCGCAAAACCTTCACCAAGTGTTGTGCCTTATGAACCATTCATTAGAAAGCCCCTTAAGCCATCCCTTTTTTTTCTTCCACAATTCTTTTTCTTTCTACTTCTTACGAATGCACATGATGGCTCAAATTGCAACTTTGAAATCTTTGAGATGAATGTAGATTTTTCTCCTCTCAAAGGTTAGGATGTAACCTTGTCTTCCAAACTAGAAATTGGAATTGAATTATTTTTCATGGTAGGGACATACAATACATCCTCCACCAACAAGGGTTTTCCATACTCTCTCTAAAAGTTGAAACACCAAAATAAGTTGCATGGTACTTGGCATTATCTTCGAGCTCAAGAATAAAATCTAGCTTCTTCTCGTCCACCATTGTGAAACACTCTCTAACTCCTTTCGTATGGAGAGAAGCCCCTTTGTTAATACACATACCTTGTTGGCAATCAAACTTGAGAGACACACGATGAGTTAAAATTCATTCTCAAATTGTAATGCAATTTTTTCCACCTCGGTTATAAGTGCAACTTACTTCTTTTCCTTGTTCTTATTTTTCTTATTGAAACATTGACTGACATAGTGACCCATCTAATGACAACAAAAACATTTTATCATGCTTAGGGCTTTCTTCTTCCCACTCTTGGAATAAGCAACTTATATTTTCCCTTTATTATACTTCTTTCTTTTGCTTGCAAGAGAAATATTTTCTTTGTATGGTCTCTTCGATGACCACCTTCACAAATTTCCATTTGAACAAAATCATCTGAAAGCCTTTCGCAATTAGGTAATATATCTTTGTTGACAACATAAGTGACAAACACTTCCCAGTGCTTTGATAAACCATTCAAGGCCATAAGTAGTAACTCATTTTCAACCATTGTATCTCTAACAACACTAACTCATCTTTGACTTGTGTCATCTTGGACAAGTAAGAGAGAGTGTGGTCATGGATAATATCATGGATAACCAACATGGTCAAGATAACCAACATGGTCATTTATTGACACTGTTACTTATGTACTAGCATAGATCCAAAACATGTTCTCCTCAAGATCAAATATAATTCTAACTTTCCACTAAAAGAAGTTAGGCACACCTTCAAGCATGTCCTCGTATTGAACATTGTGTTAAATTTTCAAGCATTTTTTAGTTGACTCATCGAGCATTTCCCAAGGTTGACTCATCAAATATGTTTAGGGTTAACTTGTTAAGCCAACATAAGTCATGTAATATTAGCTCCAGGTTAGGGTTTTCTCAAGAGAATATATAACTTCTTGCAGTGGTATTGTGTTGTAAGAGAGATTGAAGATTGTAATAGGTTGAAGATACTGGATAATAATATTGCTCTTTGTTTGGTGGGTGTAGCTCATTGAATCTTTGTGTCTTTTGTTCCATATATGTGTCTTTTATTCTTTTGTGTTATTGATTATATGTGCATGTAACTATTTTTTTTCTTCTAAATAATCACAAATCCATTGGTTTCCACAGCCACAAAAGAAATTGGAGGCAAAAATCTTTTTTTTTTAATAAAAAAATCTGTGTCATGAATCTTGGCTTTGTATTTAGAGTTTAAATCTCTAATATCATGTTGATTTCTTATATATGAACTATAGATTAATTACACAATAAATTCATAGCATATAAACTCTATATGATCTATTACAAATAATAATATGGGTTAGTTAACAAAAACTAATAGAAGGCAAAATAACAAAATTAGCCAATCATAAAAAAGACAATAAAACAAATATACCCAAGAAACTATAGTTTGGGGAAAAACATACAAATGTTGGATCTTCTATTCGTTCTAACAACAAAATTTCTCTTAAAAAACATAATACAAGTTCACTACAAAAATATTACATTTCTAAAGTGTTGAAGTTGATTAAAGCTCAACCCCACAGCTTCAAAGAATCATTGCATTCAACAATCCACATGAGATGAGACATTCTCGATGTGCAAAAAAGAATTTGAAATTGTATTGAATGAATTAGACTGCAAAGAGAGACCATCCTTATAAAGGAGATCAAAACTCTAAAAGGTGAAACCTAGGTTGGATGGTAATAATAAATAAAAGGATTAATTATTAGATTCCTAAAGTTTAGCTTAAGTAAATTAGAGTTAATTAGAAAATATATAATTACTCTAAGACCCTTGCATAAGATAAACTTAAGGAGTAGCTAAAAACCTAGAAACTACTACTAAAAGTAGATCTAGGTCCTGAAAACAAAGCTTGATGAGGTACTCAAGCACAACAAAATCTCTGTAAAGAGAAAAAATAAAGAAAACCACATGGGAAAAACACTACTCCAAAAAGAGATGGAAAGAATGTTGAAAGAACTAGTGAAGGACTGAAAAAGTTGTTAGAAATATTTAGAATAATTGAGAAGGGGGCTGGGCGGGGGTTGGTGAATTAGTTACTCAAGGTCCATAAGTACCATTTGAACAATCAAACATTCAACATTCATTGTTATGCTTATCTTGCTATTTCTTAGTCTTTATTGTATATTGACAAACAAAATTACTAGTAGTTCACTGTCCTATTATAACATACTTTGTTGAATGTAAACATTTTAATGTAAAACATCATAAAACATTCAACACAAGTTTGACACTAGGATTTTTCGTAGAAATCTAAATTGGGAAAAACCACCAGCAACATGTCACCACTTTTTCACTCTTTTGAAGTGAGCTTTGTTAGGAGCCAACCTTGTTAAAGGTTACAATACACACTATTAAATGTGGCTTGGATAAAGGATTTAATCACCCTGTTAGGAGTGGCCTTGTCAGAGGACTTTGATAATTGCATTTAGAATGTCACCTTGCTAAAGGATTTACATAGATTGTTAAGTCCTTCAAATAACTGTTAAGTCAACCTTTGAATAAAAGGATTTCAATACAAACTGGTTACAACTATTAGAAAGAAAACAATAGGGTTTTGATTTGTATGATTACAACTCACTTTTCTAGTTTCAGATCATTGTTCGGTTCATGTGTTGATTCACTAATAAGTTCTCCATTATCATCTCCGTCCTTGATTCGCTTGACAACCCTTCAAGTAGTCAATCTTCACCTTCCAACCAACTTAAGCCTTATGCTCAGATTCACTTATCAACTTCACCAGTATCTATGCAAGCATTTCTTCTTTTGCTTTGCTCACATACACTTGTGTATTCACCCTTGTGCACCTTTGTTCACCTTTCTCTTTGTGTATTTTTTAAAAGTTTGGCTCTATACCTTCTTAAATAGGCAGTTGTGGCTTTTCCATTTTCCATGATCACTGTAGATCTTAGGGTTTGTGATTTGGTTCATTAGGTTCATTGTATTTGTTCATCTTCCTTCTTCTCTAGAAACTTCTCATCCAACGAATTCAATCATAGTTATTATACGTAATCCTCTCCTTGAACTAAATGATCCAACTCATCAATCTTATCTTCAACATGCTTTCCATATCCCAAGAAATAAACTGAGCTGGATGGAAATCATGATTCTTCAAACACATTAAAATACTGTCACTCAACAATTACTAAGTTCTGACAATCGATCATCAATTAATCAGTCAGTCACTGTAAAAATCTTGGCTCGACATCAACTAACTTGCTTGGTTGATACTGATGCTTAGTCAATACTAAATTTTCTTGGCACCTACCGTGACTTAGTTGACACTAGCATCACTCAACACACCTTAATCTTTTACTCGATTAAGCTTTACATTCATGATATAAACAATCACTTTGGTTTGTCAAAGTCTAACTAATCAAATGTCTATTATAGATTCCTTTTCATAACTCAACCTTTCCTCTAGGTGCTATTGTTATGAGTAACTTCTCAAATCCTCTTTATTAATCAAATAGATATGACATATAGATCAAATATCAACATGTCTCCTTAGTAGATTTGACATCAATAACAAAACAACAATTGTTCCAGTTGTAAATTTCCAACAATCTTCCTCTTTGGCATTAATGGCAACTCCTCAATACATCTTACGATACATATCTATGTAGGAATACAATCTCCCTCTTTGTAACCATGCAATCCAAAATATTCACTATCATGAGTGATCAATATCCTTAGTTTCATTATGATTCTCATCATTCTCATCTCCACAAGTTTAGAAAACTCCCTCTATCATTGTTTAACATTTTCTCCCTCTTGTGTTTATCTTTTCTTCTTTCTTTCCCTCTTGGGTACATCTCTCCTTTTTATTCAATGACTCTCTCTCTCTCTCTCTCTCTCTCTCTCTCTCTCTCTCTCTCTCTCTCTCTCTCTCTATAATATATCTCTCCCTCTTTGACAACAATGTCAAAGACACTTAACCTTCTTTTCTTGAGTTACTTCATAGAACTAGATTATGTAGATATTTACATGTCTGGCTGAAATTCTGTCATCTTTATATGATTGATCAGTTTTGCTGTACTTGACTGTCTACCTTAGGCATCTCCCAAAGTTTAACTATTGTGCATCAATGTGTAGGATATTCTAATTAGCACATTTGATGCAATGCACCTATTCTCCTTAAGTTTCTTTGTTTGGGGGAATCACCCCTAATTTACCTCTAAGGCTTTAGTGAATATGTCAACAATTTTTTCTTTGGTGTGCACATATTCTTACTTCACTTCTTTGTCTTGAACTAGCCCCCTCAAAGTGATACTTGATATAAATGTGTTTTGTTTTAGTGTGCATCACTAGATTCTTTGAAATATTAATAGCACTTGTGTTATCACAATAGATAACTACTAGATTTGTAATATATTTTTTCATTCCTTTCAGCAATTACTTGATCCACATAATGTTTGAATAGTTCACTACAACTGCCACATACTCGGCTTCAACTGTTGATTGGGAAATACAATTTTGTTTCGTGCTTGTACATGACACCAATCTCTTTCCTAGAAAAGAATGCACCTCCACTAGTGCTTTTTCTATCATCAATATTCCCTAGCCAATCAGAGTCAGTGAATACCTTCAGTTCAAATCTATCACTTCTCTTGTGATATAATCCACATTCTCTTGTACCCTTTTGATAGCTCAATATCCTTTTCACTGTCATCATGTGATTCTCCTTAGGAGTTGCTGAAAATATAGAAACTATCCCAATTGCTAATGCAATATCTGGTTTACTATGAACAACATATGGCAATTTTCCAATCATTGATCTCTAAAATGTTTGGTTCACATCAACAGATTCATCATTTTTAGATGACTTATGCCATGTAGACATAGGTGTGCTCACTGATCTTGATTCTTCTATTCCAAAAGTTTTTAATATTTCCTTGATATATTTGGATTGGGTAATGAAAATACCAAACTTCATTTGACATACTTGTAGTTCAACAAAGAATTTGATTTCACCAAACATATAGATTTCAAATTCCTTCTTCATTTCATCAGCAAATGATTTGCATAGTGCTTCTTTTCCTCCAAATATAATGTCATCAACAAATATTTGAGATAGCAACACTTCATTGTTCTTACCAGTCTTCAAATATAGGCTACTATTATCATTTATCCTTTCAAAACCTATCTTCACCAAATAATTATGTAGTCTTTCATACCATGCTCTTGGGGCTTGTTTCAATCCACAAAGAGCCTTGTTAAGTTTACATACTATATTATTCTTGCCTAGTTCCAAAAATCCTTCAGATTGTTCAATATACACTTCTTCCTCAACTATACCATTACAAAATGCAGTTTTGACATCCATCTGATTTACCTTCAAATTCTTGTAGGCTGAGTATGCAAACCAAGTTCTAACTCCTTCAAGTCTTGCCACAAGAGAAAAATTTTCTCCATAGTCAACTCCTTCTTGAGCATATCCTTCACATACCAGTCTTGCCTTTTTCCTTGTAACTTCACCATTTTCATTCAACTTATTCCTAAAAACCCATTTTGTTCCAATAATATTTTTATCTTTTGGTCTTGGTACTAAGGTCCAAGTATTATTCTTCTCAATTTTTTCAGTTTCCTCATTCATTGCCTGAATCCAATCTTCATTATCTAGAGAATCCTTCACTGATTTGGGTTCAAATTCACAAAGTAAGCATGTATCATCTTTGATTTTGTTTCTTGTTATAACACTAGATTCTATATCTCCAATGATTTGTTCAGGTTTATGATGTCTTTGTACATATTTAGGTAGCATAGGTGGTCTCCTTCTCCATTCTTTAACAGGTTCATCTTGAAAAATAATCTCAAGCTCATTTGATCTTCCTCGTTCAGGTTTTGGTCCAAGTTCAAAATGCTTGCCATTGTCTCTCTAATGATTGACATTACCTATCTGTGACTCAACACCCACTATCTGTTGTTGAACAACCTGTTGTTGCATTTCATCATTTCTTGTTTGCTAGGAAACTGCAACTTGGTTTGCTTGTTCATTTGGAGTGCTTGGAGCATCATCATCCACATAGATGAATGTACTATAATCTTCAAGTTCTTAATTACATGTAAGGTCATTTCTTTCTGCAAAATCATTAACTTTCACATTTGTAGTTTCCGCAACTTTGTTAGTGTTAGAGTTTAAACACTTGTAAGCGTTACTCTTGGTGGAATACCCTAGGAATATACCTTCATCACTTTTTCCATCAAGCTTTCCATTCCTGTTATCCTTAAATATGTAGCATTTTCTTTCAAAGATTTTGAAATATTTCACATTAAGAGCATATCCATACCATAGTTCAAAAGGTGTAGCATTTGTACCTTTCTTGACTTGTACTCTGTCAAGGTATAGACATCAGTACTAATAGCTTCTCTCCAATACTTATTTTCTACATTCTTCTCCATCATCAATATTGTTGCATAGTCCATTATTGATCTATTTCTCCTTTCAACTATCCCATTCTGAGGAGGGGTCCTTAGTGCTGATGTCTGTCTTTTAATTCCCCTATCATTCCAGAATGTATTGAGCTCATTGGAAATGAATTCATCACCTTTGTCTAATCTCAAACACTTTAGACTCTTCCCTATTTCCTTTTCAACTCTGGCCAAATACTACTTGAATAACTGAAAAACATCAGATTTAGCTTTAAGAAAGATCATAGTCGTCATCCTAGAATAGTCATCCACAAACAAATTGAAATACGTATCTCCATAATAGCTTTGAATATCAATAGGTCCACATAGGTCAATATGAACCAATTCCAAAATATCACTTGATGTATATGTTTTTCTCTTAAAACTAGACTTGGTCATTTTTCACAATTGACATTGTTTACACATAATATTATCAGGCTTCTTTAGTTTTGGCAATCCTCTTACTTTCTTTATTTTTCCAAAGTTCACCAAATTGCTAAAATTCACATTACATAACCTCTTGTGCTATAACCAAACATTTTCTTATTGTGAAAACAAACATGTCTCATTAGATAAATTTAGATAGACCAAGTTACCTCTTGTCTGATCACTACTTCCAATTAGCTTACCATCAACATCATATATCTTGGCCTTGCTAAGATGGAATTCAACTTTCTAACTTGATTTGTTCAGCTGTGAAACACTCAACAGATTATAATCAAGTCCTTCAACCCAGTAAACATTATCACACTTAATCTTGTCATTCAATTGCATTGTACCTTTGCCTTTTACAACACATGGAGTATCATTACCGAATTTAACACATCCAGCTTTGTATAGTCCAATATCTTCAAATTTATTTTAATCACCAGTCATATGATTAGAGTATCCACTATTAATTATCTATCTATCACTCTTGTTCACATAAGAGATTAATGCAACTTTCTCATCTTCATCAAAATCTTCAGACAACTTCATCACCATTAATTTAAGATTCAATGTCAATTTCTTCTTCAAAAATATAACAAGACTTTTTACCTTTATCATCCTTTTTCTTCTTGTAATCTTGGTCATCTCTTCTTCCTTTGTACTTTTTTTCCTTTCTTTCATCCTTGTCTTCTCTGTTAGTACACCTAGTAGAAATATGACCAACCTTGTTGCATGAATCACAAATAATATATAATTTGCCTTTGTAATCACCTCCACCTCTTCCAAATATTTTTGCAGTAAGGGCTTCAAGTTCATTAAGCTCATCGTCAGAATTGTCACTATCACTCTTCACATTTATGCCTTTTCTTTTGCGAAGAGCTAGTTGAGACTTGAGAGTAGATTCAATAGTAGCAGGTGTGTAGTTATCAAAGTTGGACATCTCAAAAGTAGTAAGTCTATTAATTACACCTTCTAAAGTCAAAGTGTTATTTGAAGTACATCTCAATTCTTGAATTGTAGAAACTCTAATGACATATATGGAAAGTAGAGTCCTCAATACCTTTCTTATCATTGTTTCATCCTCTATTGTTCCGTTTGCACCTTGAATAATATTGACAAATTCTTTGATTCTTATGCAATATTGTACTATGTTCTCACCTTCTATCATTATCATGTCATCAAATTTACCTCTCAAGCTTTTTGATTTGGCTCTCAATACATTGTCATCTCCTCCATATATGGTCTTCATTTCGTCCCACATATTATTTGTACTATCAAAATCCTTTATGTCATCAAACTCAACATAACTTAGCTCTAAAGAAATTTCCAACATTTCCTGATTGTGTTCTTGTTTTTCTTTCAGTTGTTGAGCAGTTAGAGAAACAATTGTTATATTCACATACTCATTGTCCACAAAGTTTATAGCAACACCACTGATACTGGATATATGCAACCTCATTAATGTTTTCCATGTAGGAAAATTCTCCTTGTTCAACTTCAGTGCCTCTCTTTTGTGAGTCATGTTCTTTAGCTTTATGTACCTTCAAATTTCTCTTTGTAATCACCGAGCTCTGATACCAATTGTTAGAAATGTTTAGAATAGATGAGAAGGGGGGGGGGGGGGGAGTGAATTAGTTACTCGAGGTCCATAAGTACCATTTGAACAATCAAATGTTCAATATTCATTGTTCTACTTATCTTGCTGTAGCTCAGTCTCTACTATATACTGATAAACAAAATTGCTAGTAGTTCACTATCCTATTATAATAGCTTTGTTGAATGTAAACATGTAAATGTAATACATCATAAAATATTCGACACAAGTTTGACACTAAGATTTAATGTGGAAACCCAATTTGGGAAAAACCACCACCAACATCTCACCACTTTTTTACTCTTTTGAAGTGAGATCTGTTAGGAGCCAACCCTTTTAAAGATTACACACTATTAAATTTGACTTGGTTAGAGGATTTAATCACCTTGTTAGGAGTGACCTTGTTAGAGGACTTTGATCATTCTATTTAGAATGTCACCTTGCTAAAGGATTTACATAGACTGTTAAGTCCTTCAAATGACTATTAGGTCAACCTTTGATTAAAATGATTTTAATAAAAACCGTTTACAATTATTAGAAAGAAACCAATAGGGTTTTGATTTGTATGATTACCACTCACTTCTGCTGTTTCATATCATTGTTTGGTTCATGTTCTGATTCACTGATAAGTTCTCCATCATCATCTTTGTCCTTGATTCACTTGGCAACTCTTCAAGCAGTCAATCTTATCCTTCCAACAAACTTAAGTCTTATTCTTAGATTCACTTATCAAACTTCAGCAGTAACTAGGCAAGCATTTCTTCTTTTTCTTCACTCACATACACTTGTGAATTCACCCTCGTACACCTCTACTCACCTTTCTCTTTGCACATTTTTTTAAAGTTTGGCTCTATACCTTCTTAAATACGTAATTGTGGCTTTTCCATTTTCCATGATCACTGTAGATCTTAGGGTTTGTGATTTGGTTCATTAGGTTCATTGTATTTGTTCATCTTCCTTCTTTTCTAAAAAATTCTCATCCAATGAATTCAATCATAGGTATTATACCTAAGCCTCTCCTTGAATTAAATGATCTAACTCATCAATCTTATCTTGAAAATGCTCTCCATATCCCAAGAAATTAATCGAGTCTGCTGGAAATTATGATTCTTTAAATAGATTCAAAATATTACCACTCAACAATCACTAAGTTCTGACACTCGGTCATCACTTAATCACTCAATCACTATAAAACTCTTGGCTTGCCATCAACTAACTTGCTTGATCGATACTGATGCTCGATCAATACTAAATTTTCTTGGCACTTACTGTGACTCAGTTGACACTAGCATCACTTGACATACCTTAATCTTTTACTTGGTTAAGTTTTACATTCATGATATAAACAATCACTTTGGTTTGTCAAAGTCTAACTAATCAAATTTTCATTGTAGCTTCCTTTTCATAACTCAACCTTTCCTCTAGGTGCTATTGTTATGAGTAACTTCTCAAATCTTCTTCATTTATCAAATAGATATGACATTTAGATCATATAGAAACATGTCTCATTAGTAGATTTGACATCAATGCCAAAACAATAATTGTTCCAATTATAAATTTCTAACATAAGCCTCCAAACTACAGAATATTCTAGAAGACATGAACAAAATAATGATCACAAAGAACACCACTGAAGTATGTAGAAGCTAAAAATCTCTATTAAAAGCAACTTTTGATCTAAAGAACCTCCACTGAAATAGAACTTGACTAGGTAGCGAAGATTGTAATATGCATGAGTGCTCTCAAAAGACAATACTAGAATTAGGAGGTACATAAAGGAAAATAATTGAACTTGAAGATATAGATGACATGAAACACCAAATCTTGAAGAGATGACCAATCAAACATGGAAAAATGCAACCAAAGTAGGAATGAAAAGAAGAATATCTATATGGTAATTGATCCATCTTACCGAAATGCATAGGTACCTAGACACTGCATCCACCAAGTACATAGGAACAAATATTGAATACATAACTCATTCCATTCAACCAAGGATACATAAGAACCCCCTAATGCATAAAAGGGTGAGGTGACAAGCAACTAGTAAAGTGGGTCAATAGAACTGTGTGTCAAGGAACCACAATCAAGATGCATAAAAGAATATATATGAGTGTATTGAGGTGATCTATCTTAGACATGTCATGAGGCTAGTGTCACAAAAGGGAAACTCATTAGATAAAGGAAGATGACAAACAAAGGCAAAACATGAAGCCCCCATGGAACTTTAATTAGAGTAGTACATGCATAGTAAGGCATAAGATATGGTGAATTCCAAGAATACAATAATTTGCATGAGTGTCTTTAGATGATACTGTTTGAATTAGAAGGTAAAACAAGGCAATCCAACTAAAAGGAAAATACAGATGGAATATGAAACTTTATCTTAGTGTGTTTGTAAGAATGGATGTTAGTTTGTGGTGACTAATTAGGGAAGTATTGTACATACTCCATAATTTCGCAGTGAGGTTTGACATTTTTAGGTTGACATGTTGTAACTAATTTTAACCCTAAAGCAGCAAAAATACTTGTATAAAATGGCTTAGGGTTAGGGATTTCACAAGGGTGTGATGCAATAATTGCTTCTTGTGGAGGTATTGAGGTGTAAGGGATTATTGATTGTAATAAGGTTGTAATCACTAGATAATAGTAATATAGGATTCACTGTTTAGTGGACATATCCTAGGGATTGGGTGAATTGTTAGAATGGGGTTGCCATTGCACCAAAAGACTGATCTATTAATGCCCAATACAACCACTCAACTCATAGTACACAAGAGGCGATTAAGCCCTTGTCAAAAATTTTGAAGGGAATGCTAAACAAATTTCTAACAATCTCCTCCTCAACGTTACCTGAGGGCCTAAGGATTCAAACCTATAACCAAGCTTTGATGCTACTTGTTAGAATGGGGTTGCCATTGCACCAAAAGATCGATCTATTAATGCCTGATATAACTACTCAATTTAAAGTACACATGAGGCTATTAAGCCCTTGTCACGAATCTTGAGGGGAGCATTGAACAAATTTCTAACATGAACCATTTTAAATCTTGGTGTCTCGTGTTCTCTTTTGTGCGATTTATTATTTTTTGATATTGGTTATATTGGAATGTAATTATCATTTCTAACCATGGTTAATCATAACAATGTATACAAATGCTAAATAAATAGACCAGAAGAGGCATAAGAATAACACAATAGATAATACAACCCATGATGAATTATATTAATTAAAAAAATTGATCCCCAAACATGAAATAACTAAGATATCCACCATAATGTAAAAATGCAAAAAAATGAATAGAATGTGCATGGAGCAAAATAGGGAAAAACAACCAACTTCATTGCAAAGAGCTCTAGAAGACCTTTCCAATGATATAAATAATTCTCAAATTGGATGCTCAAGATGTCTCCTAGAGTGCAAAATAGATGTAGTGCCTACCCTCGTTCGCATTTTTCTGGACACATTGTTGCTATTATTGTTAGACTATGTTAGACTAGTTTTATGTTGATGGTTAGTAGCATTGTTTTGAGACTATCAGATATTGTGCTATGGATTCAGTTGATATGTGATGAGATTACTTAGACTCTACATTTCATGTATGCATGATGATTATTACATTACTTTCAGTTATTGATGATGATTAGTTAGATGGTTTATTATCACATGTGTTTTTTTATGGATACTTACCCCATACTTGCATGTGTCCGGTGTGCATGTTTGTTCTCTTATTGTATGGAATTTTTGATGTGGTTAAGGGAGTCGTAGTCACCTGCTAGTCGGGATCTACTCGATGCACCACTTCTTTCCATTGCCTATTTAGCTTAGCGCGCACACACACACACACACACATATATAATGTACATGCATGGATTTTATGCAGGTTGCAAGTACCGCGTATTGACTTCTCTGAATTGCCAGGATGAGTGTACCCTATCGCACTATCTCAATGGTAAGAGAGGGGAGATAAATTCTCAAGTCCAAATCCTAAACCCTTAAACCATTTGTCCTAAAAAGGTAGGACAAGTATCTGATATACTTTACCTTTCGAATGCGTCGGATGACATAATTCGTGATTTTTAACCCTTTAGACTGATTTTGTATGGATTGTTCTATGACGAGTTTTCATATTTTATCTTGGAGGTTTATGGTGAATTTTCTATTAATTAAGTCTTAAATTAAAAGATTTAATTAATAATTTAATTATTTTGGGAAAAATTAATATAATATCATGATCTTTAGATATTTTGATTTTAATTAATTAAATGAGAATTAATTGAGAAAAATGAATTAAATAAAAGAAATTAAAATTAATAAAAATAATAAAAATAATAAAAAAATAATAAATAAATAATAATAATAGAAATAATAGAAGAATTAAAATAAAAGTTATAAGCTTGCCTAGGAGTAAACGCACCTCTTGAATGCACATATGTCAACAACACAGGAGTTGGCGCACAAATTAAGCACATGGTGTCTACAACCTTGTGACTCATCTAGAAGGTTAGAAAAGACTCATGCTTAGTTGTCAACACCTTCTGGTCATTTCTAGAGACATTCTAGGTGCTTCCTGAGAGTTCTTTATATTTAGGCACTCCTAGAAGCTTAGAGAGCGTGTTTGGAGGACCTAGGAGCGTTGGAGAAGGAAGGAGCTTGCTTTGCATTTTCTGAGGAGAAGTGATTTAGCATCAATGTCCAGGTAGGCACTTGTGATTTTGGCATATGAAAGTTCACTTCTTGCACTTCCTGTCTTCTTTGTGTCTTCTGAATGCTTTTTGAGGATTTTCATATCTTGGTTGTATACATTTTGTCATGGGTAGTTAAATTCCATATAAGAAATTTTCATATGCGTAGATCTGAGGAAACTATGGGGCTAGGGTTCTCAGATGCGTATGGACAAACCTATTTTAAAGAACTAATGGACAAATTTAGAGAACAATTATTTCAAAGGAAAATTCTTAATTTATAGAATTAGAAAACCCCCTTTTTGTTTAAAAACTATGTATATGTTCTCTGTTTAAAATATGCAAATCTGCATACATATATATGTATGTATATATATATATACATATATACACATATACACAAATATATATATATATATATATATATACATATACGCATATATATATGTATATATATATACATATATATATATACATATATATATACATATATATATATACATATATATATACATATCCATATATATACATATCCATATATATATATATATACATATATATACATATCCATATATATATATATATATATATATATATATATATATATATACATACACACACACACACACACACACACACACACACACACACATATATATATATATAACGCTGCTTATTATAAATCGCAGTGAGGAAATATTTATAAAAAAGAATTAATTTGAAATTGCTTTGAAAATGTTTATTTAAAATGTTATTTAAAAAAAATATATATACTAATAGATAATATTGGAGAGGGATGAATTTCGTACCCCCCGGCCTACATTTAGAAGTCGCAAGGTACCTGCGAATGTAGAGTACTCGTGATTGGTGATGGAACAGTCGTAAGCATGACCATTAAGAACAACGACAACAGTCGCGGGTTGGTACTGTGGTCCTAGGGGTGGTACAGTCCTCGGTACCTGCGCCAAAGAAAATAACGTGCAGGGTACAACGATAACGTTTAATTTGCTTTGCATTGATAAATCGATTGTTATGAATCATTTTAAAAGATTTCGTTTATAATAATATTATTTATATATTGTTAAATATTAATAATTTTAAAATATTAATTATTATATAATATTAAATATTATATAATATTAATTAATATATTTATTATAAAATTTTATTAATAGTTTATTTCTTTTAATAATTAATCATTTATAATATTTAAAATCTAATTTAGTCATATTTATATGGAGAATAAATATATGTGGATGAATTGTATTGTTTACATTGAATTTTCTTTGTGTCTTAATGGAACAATGGGGGTCTATTTTAGTTATTGTATACTCTTAGAAACATCTTAAAATATTGGTTTAATGGGTTATGGGGAAAATATTTTTATCTACCAAACAATTACATGTGTTAAGTAAAAATGTACAAAATTTCTCCACTTGATATCTAAATTTGAAAACGAAAACTGAGACCTCCACACTTTATTCAACTATGTAATGTTAGCAAACCAAAACATGTGCTTGCATTTTGTGTTTTCCCTATGCTATCTGTTTTGGGTTTTTGGGTTGACTAGTGTTGACCAATTATAGGACGTCTACCAGAGGCTCAAGGGTTATGATTGTGATGTTATGATGATGTCTTTTGATCTCGATTCTTTATAAACCCAACCATGGTAATGTGATGGTATACTCTATGAGATGTTTGTATTTACTGATTGTTATTGCTCATTAGTCTTCTTGAGTGAAGCTGAGTTATATGTATATGAGACACTTGACTTAACCATTTTTGAGTCATCGATCAATTATCATTGGATTACTTTCCAGTTACTTTGATGAGAATGAATTGTTATCTGATTTTGATGATGTCATGTTGTGACATGTTTTGACTCAACCATTTTGGAGTCTTCGATCAGTATTACTTTGAGATACTTTTTGGTTGCTTGTTAAGAACCAATGATTATTGTGATTATCAGTGATACCTTTAGTTGCCAATAGAGAACTGTTGTGGTCATGATTATCTATGGATTCTTTTCAGTTGCTCATGGAGATTTTATCAGAGCCAGGTTTTCAACACTAGGAACCTTAAACCATTGTGCTTCCTAAACTTAACTCAAACTTTTAATTGTGTAGATGTCGCTTGTTACTCGTAGCCGACAAGGTAGAGGTTGTAGGGCTAGGGGTGGTAGAGTGGGACAGGAGGATGGACCACCTCCACCACCACCACCGCCACCTCCACCACCACCGAACCCGAACTAGGACATTATAGATGCACTTCAGACTTTGATCGGTGTAGTTCAGCAGAGAGTAGTACCTGTAGTTCAGCCAGTTCAACAGATTCCGGTAGTGGAAGCAGAGGGACCCGGAGGAGGCGGGCCCAGAGTCAGAGAGAGGACTAGGAGTCCCCCACCGAGGTAGTTGGAGGGTCAGGGTGAACACGAGGAAGAGTCCATACACTAGAGATGACCCCCATTTGACAAACCTTCTAGACATGTAGGAGATGACATCAGGGAATTGATTCGACTCGGACCACCTTTATTTACCAATACCATTGAGGGTTCAGTAGCAGAGGCATGGTTGCAGAGCCTACACCAGTGCTTTGGGTTACGCCCTTATGGGGGTAATCTAAAAGCACGCCTAGCAGTTCATCAGTTGAGAGGGGATGCCTCCAACTGGTGGCATCAGGAGGAGATCATAGGTGGAGTGAGGATGGACACCCTCACATGGGAATCTTTCCTAGAAAGATTTCGGGAGAGGTACTTGTCAGAGCATTTTTGGTAGAAACAGATTGAGGAGTTCCATTCTCTTTATTAGAGAGGCCTTACAGTAGCTCAGTACGAGAGCAGGTTTCTCGAGCTCCTTCCTTATGTGGAATACATGAAAGACGAGAAACTACGGGTGCATCGCTTTATCATGGGGCTGAATTTCTCTCCAGGGACCAGTTTAGATGGCCTTCCCTACCACCTTTAGATAGGTGGTGGAGATAACACTAGTTGCTGAGGATACTCAAGGTAGGCAGGAGTCACGGGATCGGTCTCAGAACCGAAACTCCTCCTAGCAGAAACCCCTTTGGAAAGGGAATCAGAACTATACAGCAGGGTCCTCTAAGGGCCAGCAGTCTCAGCAGCCAAAAACCCAGTAGCAACAGTAGCAGAAACCTTCTCAGGGTTATCAAGGCTCCAAGCCCAAGCAGTGGTAGTCACAGGGTCCTAGGCAGGATCAGAAAGTATAGGCCCCACAGTCGCAGTCAGTGAAGACTTAGCAGTCTTCTAGGGGTGGATACAACGGATCTAGTAGGTTAGGAGGCCCACAATAGTCTGGGTCACAGGGTGCACGATCTTATACTCGCGAACCATGCTACACTTGTGGTGGCATGGGTCATATAGCTAGGGAGTGTCCGTAGGGACAGACATCCACTGGTCAGAGCAGGGCTTTTTCAGAGTCAACAGTTGGTGACATGGGTAGATCCCATAGAGTTTTTGCAGCGGTTGACAACCACCAGGCTGAGCATCAGGCCATAGTTATCGAGGCTACAGGTATCATACAGGGCCGTATGGTTGCAATTTTATTTGATTTCAGAGCTATTGACTCTTTTATATCTCCATTTGTGGTGGAGCATTGCGGGCTAGTGGCAGTTAGACAAGATGTTAGTTGGGAGGTAGAGTTAGCCTCAGGAGCTAGAGTGTCAGTTAGTTCCATGGTGCGGAGTTTTCAGATGTAGATTGGAGACATGTCCACTAGGACTGATCTACGCATTACCCCTATAGGTTCTTATGATGTTGTTCTTGGCATGGATTGGCTTTATGCCCACAGTGCCAAGATGGATTGTCGACATAAGAGGGTGAAATGTGTGGATGATGATGGTATCTCTAGGGAGATCTTCGGAGTGAAGAGGCCAGTGTCCCTTCGTATGATTTACGCCATGTAGCTTAGACAGTGCATGCGAAAGGGTTGTCAATTGTTTACTATCACTATTAGTGATAGAGAGGAAGATTCTGAGAGGGAGCCATCTCTTGATGATTTTCCAACCCTTCAGGAGTTTGCAGATGTGTTTCCTTCAGAGCTTCCTGGTATGCCTCCACCTAGAGCAGTGAATTTTCACATAGACCTAGTGCCAGGAGCCGAGCCAGTTTTGAGAGCACCATATAGGATGACTACTCATGAGCTTAGTGAGCTAAAGGCTCAGTTAGAGGAACTCTTAGAGAAGGGGCATATTCAACCTAGTGTGTCACCTTGGGGTGCACCGGTGATCTTCGTCAAGAAGAAGGATGGATCACTTAGGTTGTGTATTGATTATCGGCAATTGAATAAGGTGACCATCAAGAACTGATATCCTCTTCCCAGAATCGATGACCTCTTTGATCAGTTGTAGGGTGCCCGAGTATTTTCAAAGATTGACCTAAAGTCGGGTTACCATCAGTTGAGGATTGTGGATAGTGATATCCCCAAGACAACTTTTCGTACTAGGTATGGCCATTACGAGTTCACTGTGGTACCTTTTGGCCTTACGAATGCTCCAGCTGTATTCATGAGCCTCATGAATGGAGTATTTCATACCTTTTTGGATAAGTTTGTGGTTGTGTTTCTTGATGACATTCTGATTTATTCTCATGATGAGAGAGAGCATGAAGAGCACCTAAGACAGGTATTGCAGAAGCTGAGAGAGAATCTGTTGTTTGGCAGCTTGTCGAAGTGTGCATTCTTCAGACCCGAGATACATTATTTGGGTCATGTCATATCAGGTGATGGTGTCTCAGTAGACCCATCAAATATTAGGGCTATTATGGAGTGGCCAACACCCACCAGTGTTACTAAAGTGAGGAGCTTTATGGGGCTAGCAGGATATTATCGACACTTCATTTTAGGATTCTCTAGATTGGCACACCCCATCACATCTCTTCAGAAAAAGAGGAAGAAGTACGAGTGGACAGAAAAGTGTGATAAAGCTTTTCAAGAGCTTAAGAGATCCCTCACGAGTGCACCGATTCTTGCAGTACCAGATCCTGTTGCAGATTTTGTGGTGTGCACCAATGCATCTTTAGATGGATTAGGGGCAGTCCTTATGTAGGAAGGACGACCTATTTCCTTTGAGTCTAGGAAGTTGAAGACTCATGAACTCAATTACCCTACTCATGACCTAGAACTAGCGGCAGTGGTTCATGCCTTGGTGAGATGGCAAAATTTCCTTCTGGGTCATAGATTCGAGCTTCATTCTGATCACCAGAGCTTGCAGTACATATTTTCTCAGTTGAACCTTAATGCTAGGCAAAGAAGGTGGATGGAGTTTCTGTGTGAGTATGATTTTGATGTTCATTACATCAAGGGAAAGGAGAATGTGGTTGCAAATGCCTTAAGTAGAAGGCGCCATGATCTTTCATCTGTGACTACTTGCACTGACTTGAGAGAGCAGATCTTGCAGCACTTACCAGCTGATGAGCTTTATGCAGAAGTTAGTTAGTTAGTACATTCTCAGAGACTCTTGGAAGGGAAGTTTGCAAAGTATTCCTTGGAGTCTGATGGACTTTTGCATCATAGGGGACGTATGTATGTACCTTCCATTGGGGGTTTGCGCGAGCTCATTGTACTTGAGGCTCATAGAGCACCTTATGCAGCGCACCCTAGTGTTAAGAAGTTACATGCAGTTTTGAGGCAGTTGTATCATTGGCCAGGCATGAGAGTGCAGATTGCTAGCATAGTTGCGAGATGCCTTGAGTGGCAGAAGGTGAAGGCGGAGCATCATTATCTTGGTGGGCTTCTCCAGCCACATGAGATTGCAGTGTGGAAATGGGACACTATATCTATGGATTTTATTGTTGGTCTTCCTATGTCATCTCATCGCCATGATGCCATTTTGGTGATAGTTGACACATTGACCAAGGTTGCCCATTTCTCACCCGTGCGTACTACATTCACAACATGATACATAGCTTAGGTGTTCTTGCGAGACATTGTTAGACTTCATGGTGTTCCCCATAAGATCATCTCTGATAGAGACTCTTTGTTCACTTCATTTTGGAGAGAGTTGCAGTCGGCTTTGGGCACTAGGCTCAATTTTGGTACAACATACCATCCTCAGACCGATGGCCAGACCGAGAGAGTGAATCAGGTTTTGGAAGACATGCTACATATGTATGTGATGGACCATTAGGTCAAATGGGAGGAATACCTACATCTTGTCGAGTTTGCCTATAACAATAGGCATCATTCTTCCATAGGTATGCTGCCTTATGAGGCCTTGTATGGGAGACTGTGCAGAACACCCTTGAGTTGGGACAGGATCAAGGATCGAGTATCTATTGGTCCCCTGTTAGTAAAGGAGATGGAGCAGCAGGTGACCTTGATTAGATAGCGCCTGAGAGAGGCACAGGATAGGAAAAATAAGTATGCTGATGCGAAGAGGACATATCAAGAGTATCAGGTGGGTGATAGAGTGTTCTTGAGGGTGCGACCACACAAGAGTCCGATTCGATTCAGAAAGGGCTCTAAGTTGGCACCCCGTTTTGTTGGGCCGTTCGAGATCCTTGAGAAGATAGTACCTGTTGCATACAGGTGGGGTTGGATGGACAGGTAGCACTGGAGCCTATCCGCATTATTGCCCGACGAACCCTAGCACTTCGAGGCTGAGAGTTGGACCAGGTTAGGGTCCAATGAGATTGTTACGATGAGGTCACAACTTCATGGGAGGATGTAGCGTAGATGTGATCTCAGTACCCGCATCTTTTTAATGAACTCTAGGAGGAAGTTCATGCCTAGTGGGGGAGGATGTGAGGCCTCGCCCCGACCCATCGTAGCATAGTTATACATTACTATTATTTTGATATTCATGACTCGAGATGTCGAGACATTATCTGATGCTTAGAACATACTTTATAATTTCATGTTGTGTGATGTTACTTTCAGATATATTTGATGATTGTCATTTAATGTTTCATGTATATGTATGTTGATGAAATCAGTAAATGTAGGCTTGAGACTTTGATTTAAGAAATTTTAAATGATTAAGAATTAAGCAGGATGAAGAAACCCTTATTGATGTATGTTTTAATTTATGTGAATTTCTGATACGTATATATTTATGTACATGTGATTTTACGGGACTACTGATGTGTGCAATGAGTGTGCAGATATTTAGCTGAGAAACCCTACGGAGGAATAGAACTGATCTCTTTGTGCTAATTTTGGAAACCTTGTTGTTCGTAATTCACATATTGTATTGTGAGATATATGTATGTATCTTCTTTGTTCAGTGAATGTCAATGTTCATAATTATGTTCTTTTGGTGTCGCTTGACACTCGTAAATTGTTTATGTGTTTCAGTGTGCTATTTAGGGTTAGTTGTTTAACCTTTGGACCCAAGTTGGTTTAGTTGGTGTCAGTTTGCTTTTGGTTCTTAATTGAGTTTAGTCATCCCTAATCCGGATTAGTGCTTAATCTGCAATGTTAGAGTAGTTAGATGGTCCTATTTTATTCCTAGATTTTGTATGGCTCTAAACTTTTTTTCTAAGGCTTAAAACATGAAATTATTATACCCAAAGGGTATGGGTATGGGTTAGGGGTCTTTTCCAACCCCTAAGCCCCTTTTATTGACTTTTGAGGTCCCTCAAAAAGTCTCTTTTTTCCTTTGTGCGAAAATTGACCATGGTTATCTTGAGTTACCTCACCTCATCTCCACTTAGGGTTTAACCATAGTGTAGGTTGAGTTAGGAGTTTCTAGAATTGCTAGTGGGTGGAAGTAGTTATTGCTCCTTTTGGGTGGTTGAGTTGGAGGCTTATTTAGAGGCCCTTCTTGGACTTGAGGAGGTTGTTACCCAATCTCTACATTTAGAGAGGATTTTTTTGAAGATTGAAGGAAGTGGAAACTCTACTCAAACTTGTTTATTACCATTACCTCTTTGTGAAGGTAGGAAATTCTCATCTCCCTTATTCAATTTTCATAATTGTTTCATGCTTATGCTACTTTGTTGTTGTTTCAATGTTTGTATGTTTGTGGGTATGTTGGGAAGATTTGAAAACCATGCTATTTTGGATGTTTTCCTTTCATGTTTATGTTTGCGATTTTGAGACTTTTTTTGTATGGGCGTTTTGGTATTACTCACCCTTGGAGAGGGTAGAAGTGACCAATTTTGGAAAAGGTCTATTTAGTTGGACTCCAACCAGTGTAGAGTCTCTTCTTCGGATGAGAAGAGGGAGAAAGGGTAGGGTGTTATGGGCCCCTACCCGTCAGCACAAACCTCGTATGAGTATGGCCTTTTTAAATGGAAGAATGGAAGTTCTTGGTTAATAGCCTTGATTGGGCATCTGATTTGGTGTTGTGCTTGACTTCTCCTAGTTGGAAGAATCCACCTTTCCCTAGTGTTGATTCATTGTGGATCTTATCGTGAAAACCTTGTATGAATATGCATGTTTGAATTGTTCTTGGTCATTTTTTTTTTTGGTCACCTGATCAGATTCTGTTCCCTCCATGTTTCGTGAAATGTGTTGCAGAAAACATTATAAATCCCTTGATGAGGGTCATGAAGAAAATTCTATTAAATTGTTGAAATTTGGGATTTGAGATCCTATTGTAAATTGTATTTTAAACTTGATGTAAATGGCAACGAAGCTGGGTTTTCTTCCTGGTTCTTTCTCGGCTAAGCCTTTGAATCAGGCTTGCCAATAAAATTGGTGCTTTGAGTATAATTGGTTATCATGTGATTTATTCGTGATTTAAATTTAGATGGATGAATCTCAAAATTAGGATGGAATTGATGATGTTCAATTTGGTAAAATTTCAAGGTTTTTCCTTTATGTTGAAAACGAAAATTGATCATTGATGTAAATTCAGGTTGCATGATTATTGAATAAACAAGTATTGCATTATTGAATAAAATGGATAATTTATATTCTTAGTATGTTAAGGTTGTAATTAGGCTTCATGGATCTTCATTTAAAAGAAATTTTTGACAAAGGTTGAATTATTCCAATTTAAGATTTATAGGAGATCAAATGATTTTGGTGTAAATGTTTTAAATCTATTAAAAAAAAAAAACACACCTTGAAAAAAATATATTTTGCTTGCCTTGTAATTTCTATACTTAGAAAATTTTTCTTCAAAAAATGTGTGTTGCAAGAGAGTAAAACTCTCTGGCTTTTGTATGGGAGAAAGTTTAAATGCCTCCTTGCAACAAAGAATATTCTTCAAAATATTCTTATTTTTAAAATTTGAAATAAAACAAAATAAAAAAAGAAAATATAGATATTAATGTTCAAAATATCAAAAGTAACTGAAAAAATAAATAAATAAATATCTATACTTATCTTATCTTTCTAACATCTTCCTCACCTATAAAACTTTATGCAATAACTTTTTTTAAAATGTCCCATCCCCTTGTTGAAGTGCTCACCTATGAAATAAACCTTGTTAAGTTATAGATTCTGCCACCTTGTCCCATCCTTATCTCCCTCCATGTTTAGTGCCCAGTTTAGAAAGGTAAAACATTTATGTTGGAGGGTGAGTTTGTTATTGTCTTCACCCATTAACTTCCTCTCCCTTGTCTCTGTTCATGTGCCACAGCTTGGAGTGCGTTTTCTTCCACCTTGGACTGCGTGGGAAGGAGAGTGATGGATACCATGTCAGTGACGTGACATTGGTTGAAGTCTTTGGTATACGTTTGGGGGTTGTAGTAAAGTTTTAAAAAAAAAAAATGAAATCTGCTTTAAACAAAACTTCATCTCCTCCATGTTCAGCGTACTCTTTTTTTTTGATGTGAAGGCTTGGATTGCGTGGGGCCTTGGGAGAGGTGCTGGGGGTCATATCGACTTGACTAGTGGCCAAGTGGGATGATTAGTGGACTAGGATGTAGGTGGGGACTTAGGGTAGTGTAGGGTAGCTTGGGTTAGTTGTTATTAAGTTTAGTTATAGTTATTTATGTTAGTTTGTTAGTTTGATAAGATTTATTATTAATAGTTTTATTTAGTTAGTTGTTTTTGTAGTTAGTTTTATTTAGTTTAAATTGTAAATTGTTAAGTTATTTGTTTAAATTTTATATTTATATTTCTTTTGTAATATTAGTTTAATTTCATGGTTTAATTAGATAGTTTTAATTATATTTAAAATGTAAAGTTAAGGTCTATTTAAAGATTAGACACTCTTTTTGTATATGGTTAGATCAAATTTAGATTTCGTTAGTTAGTTTAATTAGTTAGTTGTTAGTAAATTAAATTTATGACTAGTGTATAATTCACATTAATAACCTTTAATTTAAGTTTGGGATTAATGTTTTTAAAAAAAAAAAATTATTAGAATTGCTTTAGTTCGTTCTAAGTAGATAAAGTATGAAAGGTTAATTGGCTATTTGATATAGGATTAAACTCGGGTTTATTGATTTGGATTTTATGATTAATCTAAACCCAACTTCATTTAGATTGTTATTAAAATAATTTTCACTTGATTGTTTAAACAATGTAATAACGAATTAAGTAAACATTGATTTCAATCTAATAATGAAGAACTTCAAAATCCTGACGATGCATTCCTCCACAAGAGTTTTAAACTAAAGATGAAGTAGACGACCTTTACTTAAACTGAAATCAATCATTTCAAAACTTAGAGCAATTTAATTATTATTATTAATTTTTTTTTTGGTGTGTTTTTGCCCTCTTAGATTGGGCATGACAGATTTGATGTTTATATTGTGGATTATATTTTGGTATTTTGTGATTTATGATTCCATGAGCTTAGGGTAGGTTATCTACTTGTAGTGTCGGGAAGTGGCTTGCAATGGGGGTCGGGGCCCTAAGAGGCTGCCAGGGCAACTCATTGTAAGTTGTTTTAATAAGTGAAAACATTCACACCTAATACTGACTTAATGAACCTAAAAAGATAATTGTTTGTTCTCACCCATGCCTTGAGTGCGAGTACAGACTAGGATGAGAGTAGAGAGAACACTTGGTTGTGACCTTGCATTCTGTAGTATGCCTTGTCTATATGAGAGGATACTAGTGGCTGCATAGGGATCACTAGGGGGTCGGGGTCTAATGAGAGACTGCCAGGGTAACTCTAGCGTGATCCATGCGATGACACTTTCTCGCTTGCATAGTAGGTTTCTTACATGTCTTTGTGTGCCTCTGGGATTAGATGCCAATTTTGTGATTGGAACCTTTGAGTTAGTATACTTTTAGGATTCCTGGACTTAGAAAGTGTTTGTGCTTTGTTATTTGATAACCTGTTTGGGACTTGAGATTATCTCCTCAGCACGGTGGGAGTGGACCATTTAGGTTCCATGTAGTCGGGTGGTAGTGCTTTTCCACTCTTATCATTTGAGATCCATTGGAGACACCGTGGCTGATGCATTCTTTGTTGGCATCTATCTTCATTTTGTTCATAGTTTATCATGGTGGACACACATCTTTACATTGATGATTTGCATATGTTAGATGATGTTATCTTATGCTTTACTTTGCATGTTAGATTTCTTTTCTGCATATGATGTAGTATGATTTAGGAGTGACATTCCTACTATGATAATACCGATGATCTCTTCGGTGATTTGGGATGTTATGCATGGAAGGATGGCAAGGGCCCACGATGGTCTAATGATGCTATTTACGGTTGGGAGGAACCATGCACTTAGTTAGCTATGTTTGTGATTTATAGTTATCTGTTACCATGGATGTTTATATCTTTTATGATGATGTATCATGTATGAGATATGGTTTCATTTACTTTATAGTATTTGCATCATGGATTGGAATAGGATGATGTACTTTATTTACACGGATGTATATTCTTTAAGCCTTTCATACCCTGTGGCATGTACAATGGATGATTGAGCAATCAATGTAATTTAAGAACATTGGACTTTTCATTATTATTTTATGTGGATGTAGATGGAATCATTAATAGTTGTTTTAGAAGTAATTCAACGTTAAGGGATCCTTGAAGAATGTAACCTGTTATGTATGTTTATGTTCACTTTCAGTTGAATGATGTTATTTCTTTCGCTACTATGTTATGAATGGTTTTACTTTCATGTTAAAAAAAAAAAATGCTACCAAACTTAGTGAAACTTTAGGTTAATTCTTTGGATCCCTTGGCGGGGCATTACAATAGAACTCTTGACTTTGACAACATAAAAATACATAAAAACATCAAAATTGAAAAATTATCCATACCACTGTGATTGACTTGGAACTAGCTTTCTAGTGATATCTCGTTTGTGGAAAACAGAGTCCATATGCCTGAGATATGAGTAAAAATGTGAAGGTAGGTCCAAAAAAATCTAGAAGGGGTAGTAGGAATGCTAATGTAGTTTTGGCGTAAGAAAGTGATGAGCCTAAATTTGATGGTCAAATGGCTATCAAGGCAAAAAAATGACTCCTACTGACAAAAATAATCCAACCACCATAAACAATATAGAGATTTTAGAAAATCATTATCGCTAGAAAACAAAGGGCCAATGCTGGAAACAAATCCAATGGCCAATTTTTTTTTCCATATGTTTTAAAAAAAATGACAGAAAGAGGCAACAAAAAAATACCATGACAGTCAAAACCACCATTAGAAGGCCAAAAAATGCCTTCAAATCCATAGAACGCCCAAAATAAAAGCCCAAATTCAGAGTGGAGGGTCTGCACGATAGAGAGAAAAAGGTGCCATTTCAAAATAAAATAAAAATAAACCTTTAATTAGGTAAAAAAATGCCAAACAACCTTCAAAACTGCCTGTCCGTTTGTAAAACCACTATAGAAATGACGACAGTGGTAGCATGTTTGGTGAGGAGGAAGTCACCCATGGTGAACCAAGGCAACAACCCGAGGTGATAGGTGGGCCTATGAATGGTGACAAAATAGAGGCTACTATCCAAAAAATCCATTCTCTATCTATGACTTTAAAAAAATCACATTTAAACTTTGATGAGGTCGTGCATGCGTGGTAGGGATTGGATGAGGAAGTGGAGCTTCAATGCCCATTTATGGAGACTAGGAGGCCAAGATGTGCATGGGGCCACATGGCTAAAGTGAAGAGATCAATTTAAGATTCTTGGCGCAGATCATGGGTTTTGGAGATCACGAGTTTTCGAGCCAGTCTAAAAAATACACCTTCCAAAATAAATAAGGACCACCAAAAAAATTAGCTACTAATCTATCATATCATCAAAAATTTGGGCGTGGTTCCCAAAGTCAACACCATAAAATGACACCAAAAATTGGCATTAAGTCCCATGTAAATTGAACCCATGGAGGGGGCAACATCTATCTAGCCAAATATTTGCACTGGATGTGACATTTTATATGATTTATTAATTAATTAAAAATTCATAGAACCACAATTTTGTGACTTTTAAATTAATTAATAAATCAAAGAAAATGGTCACATCGGGTGCATTTCTTTAGCTATTTAGCCACGAGCCATGGAGGGTCCCATGGGGGCATTAAAAAATGTGCCACATTCTACCAAAAATGGTGCCAAAAAGAATGGTGCACGGGGTTTTCCATTATAGGCTCAAAAGAATGGGCACTGATTTGAGTTGCATAGGGGTCAAAAAATATGTACAGGCTTGCACATGCATGGCAGGTAGGAGTGGCAAGGGCTGCTCCCCTAAAAAATGCCCCACTGTTACATTAAACACCATGCGTGTTTATAAAAATGCATTTTACACAAAACAAAAAATGTTTTTGTAAGAAAAAAATTATGGCTTATTATTTGCTTATAAATAAAATCTCACTGCCTCATTTTTTGAGCCCAAGGTCATACAACCTTGGGCTAAATTTTTTGTGCATTAGATTTCAAAAATGTCCAATATGGATGTATTTTAAATGGAAATGGGGATTTTTGGGTGCTTTGAGCTTAACAGTTATGTCTATTTGAGCTTAAAATGCTCCAAAAAATAGGCCCCCTAGATCCTATACAATTTTTTTAAAAAAACTCAGATCTAAAAACCAATGCCAAAAACCTCAAGACTAGAATAGAAGCACGAAGATCTAGATCTCTGATACCATGTTGAATTTAATTAAAGCTCAAACCCAAAATTCCCAAGGATGACTTCATACAAATACTTGTCACATAAATATAGGAGCAAAGGCTATGGAGGTTCGAATTCAAAGATCCATAAAAGATGAGACAATTTTGATGTGCAAAAAAGAATTGGGAATTGTATTGAATGAATCAGATTAGAAAGATTGATCATCTTTTTAAAGGAGATCAAAACCCTAAAACGTAAAACCTAGGTTTCATGATAATAATTACTAAAAGAATTATTTATTAGATGCCTAAAGTTTAGCTTAAATAAAATAGAGTTAATTAGAAAATATCTAATTACTCTACATAAAGGTTGGATTCTTTATTTATCTTGTAATAAAAAATTTTCTCCTCGCTTTCCTCCACCTTTTGAGTTAAAAAATAATAATCCATAATTATTTGACAAGCTCCACATAATGGTGATGAATATAATATGAGACTACCATTTACACCAAGGTGCAATGGGTGCGCTAATAGAAAAATATACTTTTTGTACTAGAGAATACAATAATGTGGGGATGAAATGGATAATATTAATAAATACTTTTTTTTCTAGCTTTCAAATATAATAAATATTAATTGTTAAATTTCTATTTACAGCTACTCTGTATGTGTTTAAATGAAATTGTGAGCAATGCTAGGATATAGATCGCTTAGCAAATCATTGGGGGTGGGGGGGGGGGGGGGGGTGGGGGTGGACTATTATAAATTGGACTAAAATAACACCTTACCTAAAAGATAGATTTGGTATGCACAACCTAGTCAGTAAGGGTTCCAACTCTAAATCTATGCTCTATAGGGTTGAATTTGATTGATTCAAATAGAAATTGTAAATGATATATAAATCTGAATGACGGATTTGATATATGAAAGTAATGTTGAAAATAATTGATTAATATTGTATTGTCTTTGATGTTACACAAAATGTCACATCATTGCTACTCAGTGTATGCCGAGCTCACTCAGGCATTGAAGACAATTTCCTATGTCTATTGAGCATTCCAGACTTTGCTAGATTCAAAAGACTGTGTCTACCAAATTCACTTGATCGTCAGAGGAAAGTTTACAGAAGTTGAGTGTTAACCACACTCACTTAGTTCATGAAGGAAATGTTGAATGGAACCAGTGATAACTGAACTCACTTGGTTACCATAGGAACTTTGTGATTATATAGTGTTAACTGAGTTCACTTGGTTAACATAGGAAAATTATTTTGAGTTAGTGTCTACCGAGTAAGGTCGACTAATGAAGGATTTTCTTATTTTGGCATATTGAGTTCAATTGAATTATTTGTTGGTTCTAGCCGACTGAGGAGATGAGTATTAATTATTCTAAGTTGTATTCAAGCCAACTTGACAATGTGCAAGATAGAAATATAAGGTCAAGTTGAGGATTTAATGTGTGGAACATAATGGAATATTTGATGATGCTTAGAGGAAGAAAATTGGAAGGATAAGCATAATGTCCTTGTTGAGTGAAGATACATTCGATTAGAAAGGATCAAGTATACAAGCCAAAATTGAGATATGTAATCAGAAATTCAGTTGCATAAAAAATCAGGTCATCTCATTATTACTTTCTAACCATTATAGCAGTGATCTAAATCTCTTAATTGAGTTGGCTTAATAGCTCTTTGTAAATCCTCTAACAAGGTGACATTTCTAGATTGAATTGTCTAAAAAAATCTAACAAGGTCACTCCTAACAAGGTGATTAAATCCTCTAACAAGGTGGCATTTCTAGATTGAATTGTCTAAAAACCTCTAACAAGGTCACTCCTAACAGGGTGATTAAATCTTCTAACAGGGTCACACCTAACAATGTGTTTTATAACTTTAATAGGGTTGGCTCCTAATAGAGCTCACTTCATAAGAGTAAAAATTAGTAACTAGTTGCAATTGGTGGTTTTTCCCAAATTGGGTTTCCATGTTAAATCTTGGTGTCAATTGTGTTCATGTTATTTCTTTTATATGTGTATGCAACTAAGTTAAGTAAGATTGATCATAGATAATATCTTAAAGATTTTCATGTTAAGATGTTAAGGAGTTATTTCAATGTTTACCAAGTTACACCATTTTCTAGTGTAAGCCGAGCGCATGTATGTTTATTGAGATACAAAAAAAATAATGTTTAATCATAGTTTTGATTTGTATTGACATCTAAGGGATTTAGAATTTATTTTAGTGGTAATTGATTCACCCCTCCCCTCTCAGTTACTCCTCTTATATTTCCAACAATTGGTATCAGAGCTTCTTGGTGCTTATAGAAAATGTTTCAATGACCTAAGCTAAAGATCAAGATGTCTTACAGAAGAGAGATCCCAAAGTTGAATAGAGACAACTTTGCAACAAGGCAATAACTTATGAAGTTGTATTTGGCAACCTTCAGTGATTCAGGTTTAAAATATTTAAATACTACTTATAAGTCTCCTACTGGTACAATGTCTATAGAAAAAAATTTTGAAAAGAAAAATCATAATATCATGATGATTGACATAGCATCAACTCTTAACTATGCTGAATTTGATGATGTCAAAGGATGTGCTACTGCTTATGAAATATGGACTAAACTAAAGGATATCTATGAAAGTGATGATAATATAAAAAGAGCCAAAGAAAAAAGCTTGAGAGGCCAATTTGATCATATGAAAATGAGAGAAGATGAAAACATTGCAAAATATGTTGATAGAATCAAAGCTAGTGTCAGTGCTATCAAAGCCTTTAAAGGAACAAATGATGATGTAACCATGGTAAACAAGGTACTTAGAACTCTTCTTCCTATCTATGCAATTAGAGTGTTTTCTATTCAAGAAATGAGATGTGATCCAAATAACAAGATAACTTTGGATGCACTAGTTGGAAGGTTGACATCATTTGAACTAGATAACTATGGTAATTACACTCCTAGTTCTAGAAATCTTGAGTCAACATTTGAAGCCAAGGTATCAATCAAGAAGAAAGCCAAAAAGTCTAAAAGAAAACAATCTAAAAGTGAAGAGGAAGAGATTTCTGACAGTGATCTTGAAGCCATTGAAGCATTACTTGCAAGAAGGTGTCCCAAAGACAAAGGAAAGTATAAAGGTAAAACTCCTTTAATCTATTTCTCTTGTGAAGAAGTTGGACACATTGCTGCTAGGTGCCCAAATAGAGAAGACAAAGAAGAAAAGAAGCAAAACAAGTTCAAAGGTAAGAAGGATTTCAAAAATTACAAATACTACAAGGAAAAAGGTAAGAAATCTTGTTTCATAGCTAAAGATTCAAATAGTAGTGAAGATGATGGAATGGTATATATTGTTGTAAAAGATGAATTTGATGATGAAGGAGATAAAATGGCACTTATGTCTCATGTTATCAAAAATGATATATGGATTATTGATAGTGGATGCTCACATTATATGACTAGTGATAAATCAAAATTTGAACACATGGAACATTATGATGGTGGTAGTGTGAGATTTGGAAACAATGAACCTTGTTGCATAAAGGGAAAAGCTTGTATCTCACCAACCAATGAACTTAGATGTGACAATGCTTACTAGGTTGAAGGACTAAAGCATAATCTACTAAGTTTGGTACAATTGAATAACATTGGATTCAAGGCATACTTCATGAATGGGAAGACCAAGCTATTGGATGGAAAAGAAAATCTGGTTGGGTCTAGCAAACAAACAAAAGGTAATCTATTCTACCTAGATCTCAGTGAAAGTTCATATTTTATTGCTCAAGTAAAAGAAAGCTAGTTATGGCATAAAAGGTTGTGTCATGTAAACTTTGATAATCTGGTTAATATAAGCAAAAAAAAAAGAAGTAAGAGGTATTCCTAGTCTGAGGAAACCTGATATGGGTCTATGCAAAAATTGTCAAATTGGAAAGATGGGAAAGACTAGCTTCAAAAGCAAGAACTATAATTCAAAATAAGTCTTGGAGTTGGTTCACATAGACCTATGTGGACCTATTGGAATAGAGAGTTACAGTGGAGATAAGTACTTTATTCTTTTTGTTGATGATTATTCTAGAATGATGACTGTAATGTATCTAAAAGAAAAATTTGAAGCTTTTCAAAAATTCAAATGGTATCTGGAAAGAGTAGAGAAAGAAACTAAAATGTTTGAGGTCAAATAGAGGTGGTCGATTCATTTCCAATGCATTCAATGAATTTTGCATTGAAAAATAAATTAAGAGACAAGTATTAGCTCCTGGTACACCTCAACATAATGGTATAGCTGAAAGAAGGAACATATCTATCATGGATTGTGCAAGAACCTTAATGATAGAAAAGACTGTTGCAATCAAATAATGGAAGGAATAAATCAATACTCCAGTGCATACCTTAAACAAAGTACAGTTGAAGAAAGACTCAAATCAAACTTCTTATGAACTATGGTATGGCTACAAACCCAATGTAAGTTACTTGAAAGTATTTGGTAGAAAATGTTATATCTTGAAGGAATCTAGGAAAGGTAAATTTAATATCAAAGGTGATGAAGGAATATTCCTAAGAAACTCCTATCTAAGTAAAGAATACAAGTGTTTGAATCTAACTATTCATAAGATCATAGAAAGTGCACATGTGAGAATTGATGAATTTGTAGAAAAGAGTGAAGAAGAAAGCAACAGAGAACCTGAGGATTATAGAAGATTTGGTTATTATGAACATGATACATTGCCAAATCTATTTGGAAGTTAGGAGGCCTCACCTCCCAAGTCCCCAAAATCTCTAAAAGCTACTGAATTGCAACTAGTGCAACCCAAGTCATAGTTTGAACGACCTAAGTTACAGTCAGAAGCTACTGAGCTAGTGCTAGAGAAAAATGAGTCTGATGGACTTGAGTCATAGATAGTGGGACCCAAGCTTGATATAGAATATCATGAAGAGGTTAGTGGAATGAATTCTAAATCCAAAGTACTTGTGTTAGCAAGATATGCTAGAATGCACCGTGCACCTGATCAGAACATTGGAGACAAATAAGATAGAACAATGACAAGACACAAATTGAAAGGTACATGTTTGCTTGTTGAATTTGAACCTAGAATGTTAAAGTTTATTTGGATAATGAAAGTTGGATTGAAGCTATGAATGAAGAAATAGAATAGATAGAGAAGAATAAGACTTGGACTCTTGTTCCAAGACCCGAGGATAAAAATGTAATTAGCACAAATTGGGTATTCAAAAATAAGCTAAATGAAGATGAAAAAATTTAAGAAACAAAGCAAGGTTAGTATGTAAAGGTTATTCTCAAGAAGAAGGTATTGATTATGGTGAAACTTTTTCTCCTATTGCAAGATTAGAAGGTGTTAGAACTTTACTAGCATATGCAACATAGAGGATTTAAGTATATCAAATGGATGTAAAATCTGCATTCTTGAATGGAATCATTGATGAGGAAGTATACATAGAACAACCTAAAGGTTTTGTAGATCCTAGCAAAAGAGATATGGTTTGAAAATTACACAAAGAGTTGTATGCTCTCAAGCAAGCTCTTAGAGCGTGGTATGAAAGACTTCATAACTACTTGATTAAGATTGGTTTTCAAAGAACAAATGATAGCACCAGTCTGTACATCAAAGAAGGAATAGACAAAAAAATTGTGTTGGTAGAAATATTTGTGGATGACACCTTATTTATAGGAAATGATGACTTATCCAAGGCAATTTTTAGAAGAGATGAATAAAGAATTTGAGATGTCTATGTTTGGAGAGATAAAATACTTTGTTGGATTGCAATCCAACAGAAGAAAGATGGTATCTACATTACTTAATCCAAATATATCAAGGAGATACTAAAGAAGTTTGGAATGGAAGATTCAAAACTTGTTGGAACACCTATGTCTAATGGAAATAAGCTTTACAAAAATGATGATTCCAAAGAAGTAGATAAAACCACATACATATCAATGATTGGAAAGTTGCAATATGTAGTGCACAAAAGGCTTGATATTGCATTAGCAGTTGGTATAGTGGCAAGATTCTTAGAAAATCTCAAAGAAAATCACATGATGGGAATCAAGAGAATCATGAGGTATCTGAAAGGTATTGAAGAATATGATTTATGGTACAAAAAAGGAGGCAATTTAGATTTGAAAGCATTCACAGGTGTTGTTTGGGTAGGAAGTGTTGATGACAGAAAGAGCACAAGTGGTGGAGCATTATTTCTTGGTAAAATAATAGTGTCTTAGACAAGCAAGAAGGAAAATAGTAGAGGCATAATATGTGGCAGCAACAATTAATTGTTCAAATATTGTTTGGTTCAAGTAATCATTAGCAGGTATGAAGATAGAGATCAAGGATTGAATGGTTATATTTTGTGATAACACCAATGCAATTAATATATCAAAGAATTCTGTAATGCATACCAAAACCAAGCACATTGCTATAAAATATCATTTTTTGAGAGAATTGGTACAAGATAAAGAGGTAAGAATCGAATATGTGAATACTAAATAGAAAATTGCAAATATATTCACTAAGCCATTACCCAAGGATGCATTTTTGTATCTAAGAGGTAAGTTAGGGAGGACATTTAGTGATGCATCAACCAGAGCATGTTGAAAAGACCAATCAATTGATGCAGTATTGACAAAGGCACATTACAAATGAATCAATACATGAGATACATTGATATTCACTGAACATTGTCTTTGGCATGAGATGTCAAAGAGGGAGAAGTTTTCTATCATATCTCACAAAATTTTTATCACTTCAAGAGATGACAAAGAGGGAGATATCAAAAAAGGAGAACTTTATTTCATATCGAAGAAGGAAAGTTTTCTATCAAAAGAAGATGTTGAAGATATAGTTTTGCTGATAGCGAGAGAAACTGAAGCCAGAGGGAGTTCACACTAATAGAGAGAGTTCTCAAAGATGAGAATTAGAATGAAACTAAGGATATGTTCCTTCATTCTCGCTCTAAAATTTCATTGTATTATGATATGTTGTGTTGCCATCAATGCCAGAGAGGGAGATTGTTGAAAACAATTGATTAATTATGTATTGTCTTTGATGCTACACAAAATGTCATATCATTGCTAGTCAGTGTATGCTAAGCTCACTTGGGCGTTGAAGACAGCTTCCTGTATCTGCTGAGTATTCTAGAGTTTTCCAAGTTTAGAAGACCGTGTTTACCAAATTAACTCGGTTGTCAAAGGAAAGTTTTTAGAACTTGAGCATTAATAGAGCTCACTCGATTAATAAATAAAATGTTTAATGGAACCAATGTTAACAGAGATCACTTGGTTACCATAGGAATTCTGTGATTATGTAGTGTTAACCAAGTTTACTTTGTTAACATATGAAAATCATTTTGAGTTAGTATCTACTGAGAAAGGTTGGCTAACGAAGGATTTTTTTTGTTTTGGCATATTGAGTTCAATTAAATTATTTGGTGGTTTTAGCCAATTGAGGAGATGAATATTAATTATTCTAAGTTGTATTCAAGCTGACTTGACAATGTGTAAGATATAAATATAAGGTCAAGTTGAGGATTGAATGTGTGGAACATAATAGAATATTTGATGATGCTTAGAGGAAACAAATTGGAAGGATAAGCAAAATATCCTTGTTGAGCTGCAAACATACATTGAATCAGAAAGGATCAAGTATACAAGCCAGAATTGAGATCTATAATTTGCAATTCAGTTGCATCCAAAATCAGGTCATCTCATTGTTACTTTCTAACCATTGTAGCAGTGATCTAAAACTCTTAACCGAGTTGGCTTAACAACTATTTGTAAATCCTCTAACAAGGAGGCATTTCTAGATTGAATTATCTAATGACCTCTAACAAGGCCACTCCTAACAGGGTGATTAAATCCTCTAACAAGGTCACACCTAAAATTGTGTTTTGCAACCTTTAACAAGGTTGACTCCTAATAGGGTTCACTTCGGAAGTAAAAATCAGTAACTAGTTGCAATTGGTGTTTTTTCCCAAATTGTGTTTCCATGTTAAATCTTGGTGTTAATTGTGTTCATGATATTTCTTTTATATGTGTATACAACTAAATTAAGTAATATTGATCATGGATAACATCTTAAAGATTTTCATGTTAAGTTGTTATCGAGTTATTTGAGTGTTTACCAAGTTACAACATTTGCTAGTGTAAGCCGAGTGCATGTATGTTTGCCGAGTTACAAAAAAATACAATTTAATTAGAGTTTTGATTTGTATAGACATCTAAGGGATCTGAGATTTATTTTAGTGGTAACTAATTCAGCCCTCATCTCTTAGTTACTGTTATATTTCCAACAACTAAATTCAAAGGAATATAGATAAGAATGTAGGCATCTATAAAAGGAAGTAAAAGATTAAACTTTAAACATGATTTTTTTGACTATCAAAGTCTCAAATTTTGTTGAACTTCAGATTTGGAAATCTCAAATATGTGTCCGACTATAATGGAACTTTTAGATATACAAAAGGGAAAGGTCAACCTAGTTGACCTAGTCTCGAGCTAGGTCAAGTAAGTTGTACTAGTCTTGAGAGTTTCTAGACTACATTACAGAATGAGATGGTATAACATTGTGACCTGCATTTGCAACTAAAACTTTTGTAACTTGCAAATCTGGAACAATGTGTGTGTAGGTGGTTATATAGTGTAATTCCCTGCTCGAGAACCCACGAGAAAAAAAGAAGATAGATATAAAGTTAATACAATAATTTTTTTGGAAAATATTAGACATACTTGATAATACATAAATACGAAAGCAAGGAAAATTATAACTCGATTAAGTCACCATTGAACATTAAATATGATTATTTTGATCAATTTATTCTCTTCAAAGGTTCCCAAGACAAGGTTACTTCATACAACCCTAATTACACTACTAAGTTGTCATAACATAATGACATGATGTAGCTTACAAAGAATCTTTAAATGATAATTTTTACTAATAAAAATTAATCAACAACTTAAGTTTGCATTTGATTTAATAAATCATGGTAGAAGATAGGGTAAGAGATAATAATACTTGACATGTTCAACTAACCATGACTAATTTTACATTTGTGGATATCGCTAATCCACTATTTTAAAATGACCTCCATGTCCAGCTCCTGTAACCATACGCATTCTAACCTTGCGCAATACATTAGATACATAGTTATACAAAAATAATTCACTAAAATCTTAGCTATGTAAATCATTAATAAAATGGTAGAATAATTGTGTTAAAAACTTGAGAAAAACCCTAGGGACTATACCTAAGCCTCTGAGGCTCATCATTGATGGCCTTGCCTATGTTCATGCTTAGAGACTTCATAGTTCAACTCTCTAAGCATGGAATTATTTCACAACATTCTCACGAAAGGATTGTGAGAGGAGCTATTCTTATAATAAATATAATAGACTACATAATCATAGTTATGTCTTCTCCAGTCCCTCTATATTATAAAATTGGGTTATAAAACCACCTCAATATAAGATCAAATGAAAATAGATTTGAGCAAAACATATGCATGAAAAAAACACTTTGCATAAAGCTAGAAGAGAGCCTCACAAGAGTTAGAAATTGTATGAGAGGCCATTTGGGAATTCATAAGAAATTTTGAAAGAGTACAAGGGTATATATGGACAAAAGAACTTATAGGTGCATCATCCAAGGAAATAGACATGTCCTATCTAAGTTCTCTCTTAAATGCCAATTTTGTTTACCATAACTAATTTTTATATTCCATATATGTTTCTAATTTAATAAGTCTAACTTAAATCTCATGCATCCCTACACATGATAGTAAATGTAACTAATCAATGAAATAATAATATGATACTAATGATTTTATTTAACTCACATTTATCACCATAGGTATTTATTTCCTTTTTATAATACCGTAGGTTTAATCTATTGCATTACTAATTTAAATACATTCCTCCCAAGAATACGCCATGCTATGATCCACATTGGATATTGAATTCTTAAACATAGCATAATCATCGATACTCAAGATCAACTATGCTATTTTTGTTTTGGGATTGAAATAACAAGACAATACTTTCAAATTCTTATAATTTCTAGCTTACTAAGATTCTCTATTATTTTAACTTTAATTTAAATAAATATTTTCTTTACTTTTTCTTAAGTTTTTAAATAAAAAGTCTAAATTTTAAATTAAAAAACCAACTTAACTACTTGATCATAAACAATTAACTATTTTATTATTTTTCTTAGGTTGTTTATAAAAAATGAATTTTTATTATACTTAGTAAACAATCTTGTTTTGATATACACTATAACAATTTTATTTTTATATACACTATAACAATTTTATTTTTATAAACTAAAAGAAACATTTTTAAACAAAATATCACTCCAAACTAAATTTACAACCCCATTTCATAATTTGATTCCATACTCCAATATACAATCCATTTTTTGACATATGATTGTTAATAAGGAAGGAACTTATTCCCTAAGAATCCTTGAAATAAACTAAATTGATTCACATTCGTAATACTTACTAAAACATACATGACTTCTTTTTATAAGAACTTGTATATATATATAATGTGAACTATAAAGCCCAAACGTAATGTCAATTAATTAATTTTTAGATTATAGATGCTCAAATAGATTGATGTTAATCAAACCTTGTGTATAGTAGTTTTGGCACAAAACTCTTGGAAAAAAATACTAAGTAATAATAGAAGATTCTTATGGGCCAAATGATCTAATATGGCTCCAAAAAGAATACTATTGGTCTTGTAACTAAGGATCTATAAATATGAGAATAACCATTAAATATTGTTGCGATTTTAGAAGCATATGAGAGTAGAATAAATTGATTAATTTGAAAAGAAAAGATTAAATCATACGAAGACATTTCTGTAGCTACATTAAAGGAATAATTAATACATAAGGGATCAGTTTGGTATTCAAAATTCGATGGGAATAGGAGAATTCAAAAATTTAGCGTTTGGTTGTAAACACGAAAAGTAGAATTAGAATTTATTAATTCTATTTTTTGCCCAAAATGAGCACAGTGGAATTCCTACTTAAAAGGTGGAATAGGAATAGCCTATTCCTATTCCATTTATCAAAAACTAAGTTTTATATCTTGTCGGGTCTGACCCTAGTTGCATAAGCCAAATTATTGGAGGGAAGTTATTTTTTGGTGAAATGTGGTGAGACAAGCAATGCTAGAGGCATAATTGGGGAGTTTGAATAGATTTTTCTCAAATTTATTGAGCAAGCCCAACTCCAAAAAGACTCATTAATGTTGTTTGATGCTCAAATTATTAAATTAAAAAAAAATCATTCCAATTCCAATTTCAATTCTTGCAATCACACATAGAATATGCATCTTTCGACCCCTCTTCCTGTTCAACCAGATAGGTCAAAATGATATTCCATAAATTATTTTAAGAATGCACAAATTCTAGAAGTGGGCTTATTCCAACATTATTGAATGTCACATTCGACAATTGTTGCAACCAAACATACCCTAGTTTCTTATGCATATATGTAAACAAGATAACTAATACACAGTTAAGTTTATTACTAATAAGAATAACTAAAATAAAAGACTACTCTATTTGATAAAGTCTCATTGTAACAAGGATCCTATCTTCTTCCAAATAATCATTTTGCCAACATAACTAACATACTGACATATGAGAATAAATTGGGTATATACATACAAACTTACCATTGAGAGTTCCTATTCAAAGGACAATAGAATTTGAACCAAAATATTTATGAAAACTCAGATTGACTAATACAAACGATTTTAACAGTTCCAATTCCCAATCAGTTCTAAACTAGGTTAGGTGTGAATATAGCTAATAGATTATATATATAGTAGACGAATTTGGCTGTGTATAAAATAGTGCACCTAGAAAAGAGAGATTGATAAATTGGTGAAATAATTACATTGACAACTAATTACTTTTCTATACTAAGGAAAAGTTCATTCTTCAAGCCATTTTATAAATACCATCTTCCAAACATATTAACATAATCATTTGATCTGCTAAGAAGTATTGCAATATCATACAATGGGAATGATAAAGATTCTAAACAAGAATTGCTTTGGCGCTAAAATGGTAAAAACCAAGAATGCTCCATCTATTCTAAGTGACAGTTGAGTTCCATCTAAAATGAGCCAATACACAAATGATAAATTTTGGTATTTACTTAACTCCATTTACTTCTACACATAATTTCCAATTACAAAAAACCATACCTAAGATCAAATAAAGAGCCTTACTTGGCAGATGGAAACAATGTGGTGTCAAAAGAATCATACTAAAGCTTGTCCAATTGGTAATGTTTCCAAAAGAGTATATTCAAATGACTATTTCTACCATGATCATAGAGTTTTCATCAGTCTCATCCAGTCCTTTCCCTGAGTTCCTTACACATTTCTCAAACACAAAAAAAACCAAAGATCTCTACTGTTGAAGTTGATGAAAGATCAACCCCATAGCTCCCAAGAATCACCTACATAAACACCTGTCATAGAAAGAGAGAAGCAAAAGCTATGGAGGTTGGAATTCCCATATCCACAAATGAGACATTCTTGATGAGCAAAAAAAGAGATTTCTATTATCAAATGTGAATGAATGTAAAATTACAAAGAGAGATCATCCTTATAAAGGAGATCGAAACCCTAACAGTTAACTAACCTAGGTTGCATTATAATAATTAATAAAAGAATTAATTATTATATGACCAAAGTTTAGCTTAAGTAAACAAGAGATAATAAGTGACTTAATAATTATATCAACATGATTTAATTAATAAGAAACATTTTTATTACTCTAACACCCCCCTTAAGATAAACTTAGGGAGTAGCTAAAAATCTAAAAACTACTACTGAAAGTAAATTGGGGTCTTGACAAGAAAGCCTGATGAGGTACCCAAGCACAACCAAATCTTTGAAAAGAGGAGAAATAGAGAAAACCACATTGGAAAAACCCTACTCCAAAAAAAGATGGAAATAATGCTAAAAAAAACTAGTGAAGGACTAAAGAAGCCTCCAAACTAGGGAATGTCCCATAAGATAGGAACAAAGATGATCATGAAGAATAACACCGAAGCATGTAGAAGCTATAAAGCTCTATTAAAATTAATTATTGATTTGAAGAACCTCCACTGAAATAGAACCTAATCAGATAGAAAATACTATAATTTGCATCAAATTAGGAGGCACACAAAGACAAACAACTGAACTCGAAGATATAGATGACATGAAACACCAAAGCTTGAAGAGATGATCAATATAACATGGAAGGATGCAACCAAAGTAGGAACGAAAAGAAAAGTGTCTATATGATAGATGATCCATCTCACTAAAATGCATAAGTACCCAACCATTGCATTTGCCTAGTATATAGAAACAAATACTGAATACATAGCTCACTCCATCGAACCAAGGAAGTATGAGAAACAATAGAAAAACCCCCTAATGTAGACAAGGGTGAGGTGATAGGCAATTGGAAAAGTAGACCAAAAAAATTGTATGTCAAGGAACCACAATCAAGATGAACAAAATAGTACATGTGTGTGTACTAAGGTGATCAATATCAAGCACATCTTGAGGCTAATATCATAGAAGGTAAACTCATTGCACAAAGGAAGATAACAAATAGAGGCAAAACATCGACCCCACATGACACTTTGATCAGAGTAGTGCATGTACAATAAGACACAAGATATAATAAATCTCAAGAATACAATAATCTAGATGAGTGTCCTCAGATGACACTGTTTGAAACAAAAGGCAAAAGAAGGCAAAAGAAGGCAAAATAACTGAAATGAAAAACAAATGCAATATGACACTTTATCTCAGTGTGTTTACAAGAATGCATACAAATGATGTCTAAATAGACCAAAAGAGACATAAGGATGATACAACATTTAGTACAACCCATGAAAAATCATATTAAATAACAAAATTGATCTTCGAACTTGAAACAACCAAGATATCCACCATAATGCAAAAATGTAAAAAATTGAATAGAATGTGCCTGGAGCAGAATTTGGAAAAACCACCAATAGCAACTGGTGGTTAGAGGCCAAAAAATACAGTAGGAGATCACTTCCCTATACATGCAGCACAAAACAAAATCTAAACTCCAAGTGGAGGGAAAGTCCTCTACCTGGCACATGGAGATTGGTAGTGTGGAAGCAAGAATGGGCAACCCACACATGAAAAATTCACATAAACTAGGCCCAATCACAAATTTTGCTTGAAAAAAGTCCCAAGTAATATCACAATCTACATCCAAAAAACAACATGCACAAAGGTCGTTCTCCAAGATGGTTGAGCCACTGGTCAATGCAATGCCCTACCATGTGACCCAAAAGAAGTTAATCTAAAGTTTTACTAAGTTTGTCAAATTTTTTTTTTAAAAAGTTAAAGATAATAACTTAACAACAAAAATTATAACATAGCGGAAGCAATTAACATACACTCATATATCAACAACACATAAACATGATACAACTCTTAAGGGTCCCATGACATTGAATCACATTTAAGTTTAATTAATAATAAATCTAATATATAATAAATCCACATCAAATAATAATATACCAATATGAATCCATTTAAATAATATACAATTATATATGATGCCCCTTGGCAATAAAAAAAATGCACAATCATCAACTATACAGATCACAGGGTATGAAAGGTTAAAATAATATACATCATGGAATAAATTACATCATCTCTTTAGATCTTATGAAATCAAATACAATACAATAGTACAACCATCCATCATAGAAATACAAGAATAGATAGAAGGGAACATTTGTACAAACACATCCAACAGTGGCATCTAACGGTCGGATCTTGACAGTATAAGAAAAAGCACTACCACCCGACCTTGTGGAACCTAAATGGCCCACTCCCACCATGCCGAGGAGATAGTCTCAAGTACCAAACAAGATAACAAACTCAAAAGTCAAAAACCAACATCTAGGTTCAAGGAATCACCTGAAAGAAAACTATCTCAAAGGGTACCAAGACATAAGTATCAACTAATCCAAGAGGCAACACAAATACGTAGGAAATCTACTACGCAAGTGGGCAAGTGTCATCGCACAAACCAAATCTAAGGTTACCTAGCTAGTCTTTTAATCCTCTAGCCCCTAGTGACTCTATGTAGCACTAGTATCCTTTTCTACTAATAAGGCATACTAATAAGTTAGCTCTAAGGTTACCCAACTAGTCTTTTAATCCTTCGTCCCCTTAGTGACTTTGTGTGGTACCAATATCTTGTTAATTCATTTTAAACCCATTTAATGAAATGTTATCAATTATTAAATAATCTACAATGGGTTACCCGTCAGCCTCTTTAGGGCCTCAACCTCCATTGCAAGCCACTTCCCAACATGACATATAGATAACCTACCCTAAGCTCAATAAAATCAAAATATCACAAAAGACCACATACCATGTACATAATTTCTTATACAAGCAAGTGACAAGTATTGAAAAACACTGATTATAATCATGGGTTCCACCAATACGATCATCCTAACAAGACTGATCCCAAAATCAAGTATACATAAACCAATCCATGTCATAACATGACATCACCAAGAACAAATCATACAAACACCTCAGTCTTATAAAAGCGACTGGAAAGAAATCCAAATACAATTGATCAAAGACTTAAAGGTTATATCAGATAGGTCACACCATTCACCTCAGTTTCACATAAGAACACTGGAAAGAAATAACAATCACTAGATCAAAACACCTCATAGAGCATAAAAGACACATTACCATGGTTGAGTATAAAAGATTGTGATCAAAACGTCATCATGATATCACAAAACAAAACTCCCAAGCCTCTGGTAAACATCTTGATTGACCAAAGCTAAGTAGTTCACATGAAATCTATCACCAAATAAAACACCACATTAAAATTTCCAAAACCCATCACAAAAAAAAATCACAAACCCTCAATTAGACACACACCAAATAATACAAGATTCTATCGAATGATTTAGATTAAACTGTTTTCAAAATTTTTATTTGATTATATAAAGGTTATAAAAGTTTAGGTAAATTTAGTTTGTTAATTATCTAATATATTTAGAATTAAATATTTAATATTTTAAATCAATAATATTTAAAATAAAGATAAAACATTTTCAAAGTTCATAACATTGAGTTTTTATGCATTTTCTCTATGTAAATCAACTAGTATTTTAAATGTTATAATCTCATATGGAATGGTAAAGATCTACAACCTATATCGATGGAAAGATAATTTAATTTCACATCTTCTTTGTTATTACCAATCTTAAGGAAAAGTTCATTTGAATGATGTAAAATATGAATCTTTCTAGTAGCACTATTCAGATTTGAAGGTTACTAGTTTAGAAGAAAGAACATAACTTTTGTTTGAACTATTGGATCTTTATGAAAATCAAGAAAAGTATTCATAATAGACTTATTTACAATAAAAAAGAAGGTATTTTCCTAAATATGTATTTTGTAAATTTTATAAGTAATTTTTCGTGTGTCTCTAATTGGAAAATGAAGCTCAAATAGGCTTGTTAAAGCATGATAGTCAATCTTTGACTATCTCAGTACAAAACAATCATATATGATTTTTATATATAAAATAAAATTAAAATGGGTATCTAAAAGTATCTTTATATTTTTGATAATATATATTAAATAAAATTGATAGCAAAATCACATGTTTCAAACCCTCAAACTAACACACAAGTAACCGCAAACAAATTTAATCATAATCATAAAAATATGGAGAAGACAATCTTTCCAACATAAATTGCAAAAAGATTTTAAAACCCCTACCTTCAAACACCTAGTTGATTTGTTAGAAAGAAGAAGAAAATCCAATTGTAGACTTTACTCCCAAGCTTTGGAAAAAAAATCATTTTCATCAAAATCTAAATGCATAACCTGTAACTTGTCTCCTAAAATCTTCGTTCTAAATTATCTTATTAATCTCCCAAAAATCTTCTCTCCTCCCAAAAAAACTAGAATGACCTCTTAATAAATAATAAATAAATAAATAAATCTAATAAAACTAAAGTTTCTAAAATAAGTAAACTTACAAAAGAAGGTAACTCAACTAAAATAAAATAATAGTTTCTTTTATTTTCTTATATTAAAAAAATTTAAAAAAATCACTTTATTTATTTATTTTTAATAAAAGAAATACATAATTTCTACTTTTTCCCCCTTTCTTTTAATGCTAAATAAATACATATTCTTTACTAAATCAACTTGCTTGCTCTCTTTAACTAATTTATTATATTTTAATTTCTTGCATAAGCTTTATGTAATTTAACTAAAATAAACTTTATTAAATTATGTTTTCTCTCTCTTATTAAATCATGAAAATAATTTTAATATAATATTTATTAATTTGACTAACAATATTATTTAGAGTTTATTAATTAAAATAAAACTTCTAAATAAATTATTATTAAATTAAATAAATGTAAAACACCAAAATTAGAACTAGAACTTTATCTTTAAATTGAATTCTTTTATTTAAATAAATTCACGAGATATTTTTAATAATATATTTATTAACTAAATTAATAACATTATTTAGAGTTTATTATAAAAATAAAACTCCTAAATAATTAACATTAAATAAAATAAATATAAATACATCAAAAATAGAACTTTAATAAAATCTTTAAATATAATTCTTTTATTTAATTAATTAAATATGATTAAATATCAAATTTCTTTATAAAATATCTATTAAATAAAAATCATTAAATTATCTTTTAATTTGATTTAATTATAATAGAAAATCACAATAGACCCACAAAACCAAATAATGAGAACTCTACTGAAGACAAAGGACAAAATCAAATTTCAGAGTTAAAATCATGAATTCATGTCACTTGACGAATTCAAAATGGTGAAACCAACTCAGATACTTGTCTTATTTTTGTCATGTCCCCTTTTCAAATAATTAAAAAATAATAATCTTTGCTAAGACAGGCAGGCCCAAGAAAGTGAAGTTTCGGAAAAAGGGAGTTAATCTTTGGAAACCATTGGACTAATAAATGATAATTATTATTAAAATATGTTTCATTAACCTCTCTTGGACGTGAGTTACAGTTATGCCCTTTTTAAAGAGGTTGGGAGGCATTTTGGGCTCATTCCAGAACTTGATTTTTGGCTCATTCTTTGTTATTCTTCATAGGCTGCCAAACCTGTGGAGAAGGAGACCCAAGAACGGGAGTTTGCAGGTTTCCAGGGAGACCCAAGAACGGGAGTTTTCAGGTTTCCAGGAAGGCTAAGGACGGGAGTTTGAAGCCATTCCATGTGCATGCTCATACAAAGTTTGCCTTTGTGCTGAACAGTGCAGATTTGTGAGTTTTCGGGTGTATTTTTGTAAGAGTTTGGTGTTTCCGGTTGAGTATTTCATATCAGTTTTGGTTGCTGCTGTATTTTATACTTTAAGCTATTAAAATAGATCTGAATATATATATTGGGACGTGATTAAACTTCTGAGATAGATTATTAGTGTTCTTGTGGTGTTTCCGGGCATATTTTGTGCTATTTCGGAAGCCCGATGAGCATAGTTTTGGTCCTACATTTTCGAGCTGTTGTGTAAAGGCTATACGGATCTGGAAATGTCAATTTGTAGGCTGTTATGCTGCTGAAAGTTCTGTAAAAAATTCCATTTTTAGATTCATTAATAATTTGTGAAGTTGTGAAGCTTTTAGCACTATTTTCAACATACCTGATTTGGGGTTTCTTGAGGAATTTGGCGGATCTTTGTGATATTAGTTGTTTGATTTTAAAGATCTGATTAGAGGTTGGAAATATCATACAAAATTAGAAAAGGGACATTTCAGTGGTATCAGAGCCATGATCTTGCCAGCCTGAGGGTTTGTAGAAGTTTGCAGGTCAGTTTTGACAACTACCCAGATCTTGCATTTCAGTTTTGAGAACTACCCAAATCTTGCATGTCATAATTTATGATTGCATGTTGCTTCTAATCAGCTGCATGTCAAAATTTATGGTTGCATGCTACTTCTAATCATTTTCATGTTAGTTCTTGGTGAATTTGGTGGTTGTAGAAGTTTGCATGTCAGTTTTGACAACTACCCAGATCTTGCATGTCAGTTTTGACAACTACCCAGATCTTGCATGTCATAATTTGGTGGTTGCATGTTGCTTCTAATAAGTTGCATGTCCAAATATCTGGTTGCATGCTACTTCTAATCATTTGCATGTTAGTTCTTGGTGTTTGAAGAAGTTATATCCTATTGGGGTTACACTCTATTTTATCCAGAATGGACAGGTATAGTACAGAGTCTCAGAGGGAACGATCTTGGACAATTGATAGCTAGAGTCAAAATAGTAGAAAGGATGGCTATTTAGACATTCGAGATAAACTTATGAAAATAAGCCATGACATGTCTAAACAGTTGGTTGAGCACCACCGTATAAATGACATGTTATCTGACCCAGCTAAGGTGGATAAGTTGACTGGATTTCTATTTGGCAGATTTTCTCACAGGACAGATGACACAATTTCCAAGAACTTGCATGAGGAGTTTGAGAAACTAGCTGATAGCCAGGTAGAGGTCTCAGATTCTACTCTGCCACAGGAGGTGGTGGGAAAGGATATTACACAGATTGATAGTAACGGTCAACTTGATACTCAAATTGAGACAATTGTTTACAGGTTGTCAAAGGGTGATGCCACAGGTATTCAGGATGGTATAGTTACAACAGGCAGTGACTACAGTGTAGTGGGTTCAGATGATGATTATGAGGATGTTGTTGTGTAGGATGGTGAGATACCTGGTAGAGATGAGCAGACATTGAGCATTCATGACTTTGCTGAGAAAGAGTACCAGGCACAGTTAGATGCTTCATCACATGAGGTTGAGGCTGGTAGTACTTCACATGATTTGTCCAACCAGCTGAAGGTGAACACAGATAGTATTGTGACTTCATTATCTCATCATGACAGGTATGTGGAGTTAGTTGGTATTGGTCATATTACTCAGGTGAGGAGTTTGCTTGAGTTACCAGTTGATTCTAGTTTACGGATATGGACTCGAGATTGTTATATTGGCATTTGGGATTCAGTTGACTGGAGATCTTTAACACTTTTTGGTAGCAGTGTTTGTTTGGGTACTATCATGGATTTGATTAGCAGATTACACGGTGTTGTCTTTTCTTGTGCCAGTATCTTGTCTGATGTTGGTATTAGTTTTTATACACCGGTGTTGGGCTTTGTTCATATATCCAGTCGACCATACTTGCTGGAATGTGTTGATGATCTTTCATATTTGGCAGTGTGTACAGATGAGTCCCAGGATCATATTGGCATTGATGACATCCAGGAGGATGTAGTGGGCAATTTTGAAGACTTAGTTTCTTTGGGTACAGAGGAGTTGGACAGCAGTGCTATAGTTTTTGATACTCTCTATGTTGATATGAGCTTTAGAGTTGATTCACGAGACATGGATGGTAATACTCTAGAGACTAGTAACTTTGAGGATACTCCTTTAGAAAGTGCATCAAAGGAGGTTTGTAGGAGACAGTCAAGCCAATGCCATCATGTGTCTAATCAGTTGAGAGTTAGTGACCGAGACATTGCTATCACTTGCCAACATTTTGATGCTGCTCGTCAGTTATTAGCAGTTTATGGATGGGGTTCTCCTACTAGTGATGAGCAGGAAGGAAGTTATCTTTCCTTGACAGAGATCCACTCTTTATGGGAGGCTATTCGGATTTTGAGACAGAATTATATGCAATTGGTAGTTGACAGAGATTATCTTATGGAGTGGGGTAGTACAACATATGATGCATTGTTGGCCAAGGAAGATGAGGTGAGTGAGCTTACTGAGCAGCTTGAGGTGATTTCTGAGATTCTTGAGAGTACACAGTTGGCTTTCAAGGAGTCACAATTTCATTTGGCTAAGGTGACCATGGAGTTAGAGCGACTACAGTCTTTATCTGATTCTATACAGTCACAAGCTATGGTGTTTGGTGATTCGAGGATGTCCATGGTTGAGATTGTCAGAGACAGTGGAGATGGGGATGCATCCATCCTTGATACTAACATTGGCATATCAGGTTCATTCCCACTAGAGTCAAGTTTAGTTGAGTTGGGTATTGTAGCAGATTATTGTATGCCTGACAGGGTGGTGGCCTCTAGTACTAAAGGCACAGAGACTAGAGATGTATCAAAGGTCATGTGTGATGTTGGTGAGTCGACAGTTGGCATGGTTCCTGCTAGTAATACTACTCCCTTGGTGATATCTTTGGAGGTAGTAGTCAGTTCCAACATGGTTGATGATCAATTGCAGTTAGTTTCATCTAGATTACAGTCTGAGCCACTGACTGAGATTGGCGCATTCTATCGGCATTACACTGTGAGGTACGCTCATCAATTTACCTTTGATGACCATGTTGATGAGATTATGATACAGAGATGCACTTTGGTTCCTAGTGCTTATCATCAGTTATGGAATAGTTTGATGCCTCGAGATGAGAGTTGTGATGGGCATGACATGGCAACAGGTTCTGTAGTTGATAGCTTGATAATACATGACTTAGAGCAGGAGTTTTGGAGTGATGCTTCAGCAAGTGTTGTTATTGATTCTACTCCTTTGGCTATGACATCTCCTGACTTAGCTAGTGATCAGTCACAGTGGGTTGTATCACTTGTTCATGGTGAGCTATTGACTGAGGTTGGTTTTTTTAATCAACATTATATTGCAGGGTATGTACATCAGTTAACAATTGATCCTTATGCTGAGGAGTTGATGGCAGGAAAATTTGGTTTGGGTTCCATTTCTTGTTGTTTATCTTGTGATGGCTTTTCACCATTAGGGGTGCATGGGAGTTATGGTTATGAGACAGTGGCCAATGATCTACAGAGTTGTGTTGACTGCAGGAGTTGTACAGTGTGTGGATTCTCCATACTTGGTATAGTTTCATTTGAGAGCATTCACCATTGTTGCAGAGTTGGATTGTACATTCCATATAGGCCAGTGGAATGCATTGATGGTATTTACTATGTTGGTAGTCCACTTTACTTGGGTTTTGATATTCTAAGAGTTTGTGTCTCATGGGTTTTTTACGGTGGTAATGGTGATTTTGGAGTTTGGTTGAGCTATAATTTCCAGTTTGATTATGGATTCCTCTTGGTCATATTGCAGAGTATCTTGCAGGAGTCTGTGTTAATTGGTAGTAGTATAGTTCATGACTACATTTGGGATCCAGGAGGATTGATTGGTTTATTGTTCAGCCATTGCTTGAGAACAAGCAATGTTTGGGAGGGGAGGACTTGTCATGTCCCCTTTTCAAATAATTAAAAAATAATAATCTTTGCTAAGACAGGCAGGCCCAAGAAAGTGAAGTTTCGGAAAAAGGGAGTTAATCTTTGGAAACCATTGGACTAATAAATGATAATTATTATTAAAATATGTTTCATTAACCTCTCTTGGACGTGAGTTACAGTTATGCCCTTTTTAAAGAGGTTGGGAGGCATTTTGGGCTCATTCCAGAACTTGATTTTTGGCTCATTCTTTGTTATTCTTCAGAGGCTGCCAAACCTGTGGAGAAGGAGACCCAAGAACGAGAGTTTGAAGGTTTCCAGGGAGACCCAAGAATGGGAGTTTGCAGGTTTCCAGGAAGGCTAAGGACGGGAGTTTGAAGCCATTCCATGTGCATGCTCATACAGAGTTTGCCTTTGTGCTGAACAGTGCAGATTTGTGAGTTTTCGGGTGTATTTTTGTAAGAGTTTGGTGTTTCCGGTTGAGTATTTCATATCAGTTTTGGTTGCTGCTGTATTTTATACTTTAAGCTGTTAAAATAGATCTGAATATATATATTGGGATGTGATTAAACTTCTGAGATAGATTATTAGTGTTCTTGTGGTGTTTCCGGGCATATTTTGTGCTATTTCGGAAGCCCGATGAGCATAGTTTTGGTCCTACATTTTCGAGCTGTTGTGTAAAGGCTATACGGATCTAGAAATGTCAATTTGTAGGCTGTTATGCTGCTGAAAGTTCTGTAAAAATTTCCATTTTCAGATTCATTAATAATTTGTGAAGTTGTGAAGCTTTTAGCACTATTTTCAACATACCCGATTTGGGGTTTGTTGAGGAATTTGGCGGATCTTTGTGATATTAGTTGTTTGATTTTGAAAATCTGATTAGAGGTGTGAAATACCATATCAAAATCAGAAAAGGGACATTTCAATTTTCTAGAACAATTGGCTTAGGGTTTTAGGATTTGGACTCAAGAGTTATCTCCCCACTTATACCATTGAAATACTGCAATAGGGTATGCTCATCCTAGCAATTCAAGGAAGTCAATACCCGGTACCTGCAATCTGCATAAAATTTACACATATACAAACACAATATTCTAAACTAAACAGGCAATGGTAGGAAGTGGTTCATCATGTAGATCCCGACTAGCAACTGACTACGACTCGCTTCCTCAACCACATCAGAAATGTCAAACATAAAGAAAACATACACACACCATACACATGCAAGTATGGGGTAGGTATCCATAGAAATCGAATAAAAATTATTCGTCTAACATCATTCAACAACTGAGATAATTGGCACTAAGTAACTCAACACACACACACACACACACACACACACACACACACACACACACACACACACACACACACACACACACACACACAAACTGAATATGAAATAAAACTAATCTAATCCATTAACCAAGCATCAATAATCATAAAACATAATCATAAAACTGACCTAAAAGAATCTAGCACTACAACAGAAAAGTCAAGTAGGGGTAGGCATTACAGTCATCACAACCCTAAGGACATAAAATGACAATTAAAAATGGAAAACCTTCAAATAATCTTTCCAAAAATGCAAATGCACCTCCAAGAAAAATTGCCTGTGTGGAAACAAAGGTAGGAATCTTGGAGGCCGGAGCACTGTGAACAAGACAAAGTCACTGATGTGACAAAGTGAGTAGCTAAGGTGGAGCCCAAAGAATTTGACATGAAAATCATGTGGCATGAGTCTTGGAGAATCTTGAGTGCATAGGGACTTGAAATAGCGATGAGCACTACAACTTCCAAGAATCAAGCGCTAAATGCACTTCCCAAAACAACATCACCCAAAGAAACTCTAGGCAAAATCAAAGTGCAATAGGGTCCTTTCATTTTAGGGCTTGCAGGCATTGACACAGTCAATTTTTTCCTAATGTTGAGGTAGAGAGGGCCTACCTTCAACAAGGATGTGCACAAACTCCAAAATGGTTGTGTGAGACCAAGGAGTACGGGGCTGATGTGCTCAATGAAACTTGTCCAAAAAAATGTGTTGCCCTCCACTTTTTTTATTAAAAAAATTAATGCCTCCTTTTAGAAAATTTTTAAATCCAAAAAAGTTGTCACCTCAATTTGCGTGCCTAGGCTAAAATGACCTAGGTGCAAAATGTATTTTGCCACATATTTTAACAATGTCCAAACTAGACACATTCTATATGGAAATGGGGGGTTTTTGAGCATTCTGAGCTCGACAATGATGTCCATTTGGGCTCAAAGTGCTCCGAAAATAAGTCCTCCCCAAATCCAATTCTAGTTCCTCTGAAAGCTACAGATCTGAAAACTAATACCAAATCTCTCAGGGATAGAACATGGGCATGAAGATCTGGAGATTTGATACCATGTTGAAGTTGATGAAAGATCAATCCCATAGCTCCTAAGAATCACCTGCATGCAAACACCTATCACATAAAGAGAGAAGCAAAAGCTATGGAGGCTAGAATTTGCAAATCCACAGATGAGATTGCTATTAGCAAAAGTGAATGAATGTAAAAATTACCAAGAAAGATCATACTTATAAAGGAGATCAAAGCTCAAATAGATAACTAACCTAGGTTGCATGACAATAATAAATTATTATATGCCCAAAGTTTAGCTTAAATAAACTAGAGATAATAAGTGACTTAATAATTAAATCAATATGATTTAATTAATAAGAAAAATCCATATTACTCTAACAACTACTTTTGATCACATCATTTTATGAATATGTTATAAGTGAAGAGTTTTATCAGTTTATATTTATCCATGTTACCCACTATTGATTTCATCTTATAAATATTTTCTAAATCAATCTCTTGCCTTATGACACCTTATCAAGGAAATATCAAAAATAAAATAAAGAAGTTTCTAAACATAAAAGTCTTTCCTTATAAAAAACTTCCACATATCATTCCTTTTCTAATTTATAAGAAATGGTGATATTTATCATCTTTTTTCTAAAAATCTAAAATCCTTCTATTTATTTAATTCCTTTAATTTAAAAAGATACTATTTTATTTATTTATAGAAAAAATCTATTTTCTTTAATATAAGTAAAATAATTGAAAGCATTTACTTTATGATTAGAGTATTTATAATATTTAATAACTGTCATATTTAAAATATGTAATTAAAATAATAATAAAATAATATACTACTAATATTGCAAAATATTTTATGATGTACTTATTTATTTATGAATGATTAGTTTTGTCCAAACAAATAAATCAGAATAGATACTTGTATTTATCTTATCAAACAACCAACATGATTCTCAAAGTTATACTTCTATTTATCAACTTTCAAAAATACAATGATATAAAATTAAATAATATAACTAGCATAACCTAATATGTATGAACATTCAAAATATTAGAAATATGGAGGCATACTGATCTACATCACTTGTCTTCGAAAAACTGAACTACAACACTTTATTCTATGGTGATCCTATTTCATACACAACTAACACACATGTGAGTACATGAAACTCATAAAAACTAATCACACACACACACACACACACACACACACACACACACACACACACACACACACACACACACACACACACACACACACACACACACACACACACAATTAAACATTAAGCACACCATGCATATAGGATCCTATATATCAAAATTTGAAAATATGCAATTTGTAGACCATATAGAAAGATCCACTTTGTCCTAACATATTTTATATAACTAAAATTCTAATATCACTTATATTCATCTTGTCCTAAAATTGAGCCTAGGCCTATATCAATAATATCTTCTTACCGAGATAGGAGAGACACTACATCCCCCCACTTACATTAGAATTACTCTTGGAAGTCATAAAAGGTTAAGATAGAAAAGCGTAACACATTAGTACTAAAATATATCTTGAGTAATATCATCAAGATATTTATCCTTTGGATCCATATAGTAAGATAAGATTATTTCCAAACATATTCAATTTTATCTTGAATCCATCTAAATGGTAAAATTATATTTATTCTAAAATTCAATAATAGAAATAAATTTCTTATAAAAGAAAGGTAAGTCAACATGTTCAACAAAATTCAATTTATTTAGGTTGTTATAAAGACATATATAAGATGTTCTAATCAACCATAATATAGAACTTAACATAGTTTACTACCCAAAGGAAATAATCATTCACATAGCATCAATAGTAATTTATAGTAACTTGTAAACATTTTAATCAACATCAATTCAACATTCGCATTTCCCATAACATTACTAGAAGGCCCATTATTTTTGACTCCCTCACAAATAGGATATACGCCCATGCAAAAAATATCACACAAAGGACATTCATTATATCATATTTTTATATGCAAGATAATCAATTTAATCATTCAATACATTTTGACTTACATCAAAATTTCCATAATACATATCCCTTTTCATTTTATTTGCTCAAATTTCATAATTTTCATAGAAATGAAACACAAAATTTATGATGATATCTAACAAAATAATATGATTCAATAATGATGTAGAGGATTAATGCGGTGGGGTCAAATCAAGTTATTTTCACTTAAGCTTTTAAGGGAAATACAAGGTTCCCCAAACCCTCCAAACAACAAATAGTACACACACAACTCCAATACCTTCCCAATGACCAAGGTGGATGCCTTAGACTAATAGATGGTGGATTTAAAGGTTTTAAACCAAATTTGGGCTCTCAAACAACACCAAACACTCAAATCCCCCAAACTGTCTAGTAGGCCTAATTGTTTCATAATAGGTCTTAAGTGACACAAAAGTGAAGTTTACTCCTAAAATTTCCAAAAAAATGGTAGATTCAGATACCCATTTCATCACTCTTTAACATATCCCAACCTCAACATAGGTTGTTTTGGCTCAACATACATAACTTTAGACTATGCACCCATTTTAGGCACACAATAGGGTCATTTTTACAAAGAAAGTATAAGCCACATTGACTTCCAAACTCCAAGAATTTCAATAGTCTTTTGAAATGGTCCCAATACAAGGAAAATCAAAGCATGAAACCCCTAAATTTGTCTCCTATAAACCCTCAAAGGTAGGGTTTTCTCAATGTATGTCTTCCCAATCAAATCTCAAACTTCTGAGAGTTGATACACCTTCTCCATGCCATAACAAGGAACTTCCAACCATAAAACACCATCCTCCAATGAATAGAACTCCTACTACTGCTCCATAGCTATGTATTACTATCTTTCACACTCAAAAATTTCATTAGTGATCACCAATCCTTACAACTTCCAGTCAAATTTTTTTTAGGGTGTCTTGGTACATATGATTAAATGAACATTCCATGTGGACTAGATTCCTACATTCATGGAATGATCGACATCTCAAGTAAACACTCAAAACTCCAAAGGAAATAGAGAAACCCTTAAGGTAGTGATCAACAGTCTTAACAAGATGAAACTCTACCAATATCAATACATGAGAAATTGATCAAACAATGTATAAATATGATTATGATATCACAAGAGTTCAAGAGATTAAATTAGTCAAGAAATCATGCACAAAAAAACTTTCAAAATGAACTTTTATTGTACTTTTCATCACCAGTCTATACTACTCTCTTGTCCCAATACCTTGACCAGGCCATATAGGGTGTATGAAAACTCCTCAACCAATTTAATTCAGTTGGAACATATTAAAAAAATGTTTGTCTTAAAACTAGTTTCCCTCCTAAAAGAGCTTAACCATTGGATTTCAAATATTTGAATTCCATACCTTGTTTTATTGCATATTTTAGCAAATTAACTCTTTTAACTGTATGGATTCAATCTATAACTACCCCTAGGACCTAATTAACCCTCCTAATTAACTTAGATCCACTGTTGGCACTATTGGCCACCCTTACATCAGTTTTGGTTCTAAGTCCTTTATTAGGGCTTCTAGGACTTTTCATATTTGCATCAAATTGTTCATTACAAAGTGTCATTATTGGCTTCAAGATCTCCCAATTCACATTCAAGGATGCCTTTGATCCTTTGAATCCATTTGGTTCCAAGGTGGGTTTAGGTGTTTGGCTAGGTACCCTTGCACCATACACCCCACCTCTAAAAAGACTCTTGTCCCAAGAGTGAAGGAGAGTTGTCTTCTTGGCACTCATTCTTCTAGATGGATACCTGCAACTCTTCACCTGCAACATACCAACATCACTTTTCCTTGGTGACACCACAAGACACCAAAGTGTGCCCATCGACATTTCCTCTACCACCACCATTCTTGTCTTGTTTTCTCCTCAGCTTCTCCTCAGCTCTCATAGCCAATTTGTAACATTCCTCAACTAATCTAGGGGTCACAAGACTTAATTCATCTTGGATGTTGAATATAAGTCCCCCCAAATATCTTTCCATCTTTTCTTCCACATATTCTTCATGGCAAACTCTAATGTCCAATTTATGAAATTCCTCAGTGTACCCTTGTATATCCAAGTCTCTTTTCTTAAGACCTTGAATTTTCTTGTACATCTGTACCTTGTAGTCACTAGGTAAAAATTTTACCTTCATTTTGTCCATCATAGTACACCAAGAAGAAATCTTTGGCTTACTATTCTTCCATCTCTCTGCTTGACAATCCCATAATAACAAGGCATGTTCTCTTAACCTTAACTTTGCAATCTTTATCTTTTTCCCATCCTCAATGTCTTTGCACTCAAAGTAGTTCTCCATGGCACTGAACCAATCAATGAGTTCCTCATCATCCATCTTACCTATCTAAGGGTAAGTCTGATATTCCTTTTGCATCTCCAATTCTTATGGCTTTAGAAAACTTAGCCATCCTCACATCTTCTGGATCTAATTATGCTTCCTCCCTCAAAGGAATTTCTTCTTCTCCCTGATCTTCAAGATCATTGGTATCCTCTAAGCTTCTCTTTCCTCTCTTTTCAAGTATAGTCAATCTGCCAACCAAAGATCTCATATCCTTGTCCTTTTCAATATTCTCCCTTCTCTCTTATTCAAGGGATTCTCTAATTCTTTTATTTTTTTCCACTTTCTCTTTCACAAGCTTGGAAAGTTCAAAATTAGTGACCCTCTAAGGGATCCCATCATCTTCTCCTTCTGACATTTCCAAATGTGCCAAGACCAACTATGGAACACTTCAAAAGGAAAGGGACACCCCAAGGCCTCAACAAAGGATCAAATACCAAAAAGACCCTAAAATTTTTCTTCTTTCTCTCAACCTAGGATGCTCCTAGGCTCTAATACCACTTGATGCAGAGGATTAGTGTGGTGGGGTCAAATCAAGTTGTTTCTATTTAAACTTATAAGGGTAATACAAGGTTCCCCAAACCCTCAAAATAAAAAATAGTACATACACAACTCCAATACCTTCCCAATGACCAAGGTGGATATCTTAGACTAATACAAGGTGGATCTAAAGGGTTTCAACCAAATTTGGGCTCTCAAATAATACCCAACACCCAAATCCCCCAAACTATCCAATAGGCCTAATTGTTTCCTAATAGGTCTCCAGCGAAACAAAAGTGAAGTTTAATCCCAAACTTTCCAAAAAACTACCCCCAAAAATGGTAGATTAAGATACTAATTTCATCACTCTTTAACATATCTCAACCCCAATATAGGTTTTTTTGGCTCAACATACATAACTTCAAATTGCACACCCATTTAAGGCACAAAATAGGGTCATTTTACAAAGCAAGTGTAAGCCCTATTGAATTCCAAACTCTAAGAATTTCAATAGTCTTTTGAAATGGTCCCAATATAAGGAAAATAAATCATCTTGGTTCTCAAACCCCCTATAAGCATGAAACCCCCAAATTGGTCTCCTACAAACCCTCAAAGGTAGGGTTTTCTCAATGTATGTATTCCCAATCAAATATCAAACTTTTCGGAGTTGATACACCTTCTCTATTCCATAACAAGGCACTTCCAACCATAAAACACCAACCTCCAATGATTAGAACTGCTATTACTGCTCCATAACAATGTATTTAGCGTCCTTTGCACTCACAAATTTCATTAGTGATCACTAATCCTTACAACTTCTAGTCAAATTTTTTTAGTGTGTCTTGGTACATATGATTACATGATCATTACATGAGGACCAGGTTCCTACATTCATGCAATGATCAACACCTCAAGTAAAACTCAAAACTCCAAAGGAAATAGAGAAACACTTAAGGTAGTAATCAACAATATTAACAAGAAGAAACTCTACCAATCTCAGTACATGATAAATTGATCAAAAATGTATAAATATTCTTATGATATCACAATAGTTCAAGAGATCAAGTTAGTCAAGAAATCATACAAAAAAAAACTTTCAAAATGAAGTTTTATTGCACTTTTCATCACCAGTCTGTACAATGTTGATCTAATCCATATTGCTATGCCTTGATCAGTCCATATAGGGTGTATGAAAACTTCCTCAACCAATTTCATTCATTTGGAAATTTTTACAAACATGTTTAAGGTCCTAAAACTAGTTTCCCTCCTAAAAGCACTTAACCATTGGACTTCAAATATTTGAATTCCATATCTTGTTTTATTGCATATTTTAGCAAATTAAGTCTTTTAAATATAAGGATTCAATCCATAATTACCCATAGAACCTAATTGAACCTCCTAATCAACTTATATCCCTTGTTGGCACTATTGGCCACCCTTACATCAATTTTGGTCCTAAGTTCTTTATCAAGGCTTCTAGGAATTTTCATATTTGCATCAAATTTTTCATTACAAAGTGCCATTATTAGCTTCAAGATCTCCCAAGTCACATTCAAGGATTCCTTTGGTCCTTTGACTCCATTTGGTTCCAAGGTGGGTTTAGGTGTTTGGCTAGGTTCCCCTACACCAAGTTACATCTCTAAAATACAGATAATGAAAATACTAAATATGTACTCTACACAAACATACAAGTCCACATCACTTGGATTACACATCACAAGGCTTAAGAGAGGCTACCTCTCTTGACAAGATCTCACTCTAGGATACAATACTTGTCTCATTAATATTAGGGGACCATAGTCCATGATCCACAATCCATAATCCATAATCCATAATCCATAATCCATAATCCATAATCCATAATCCATAATCCATGATCCATGATCCATGATCCAAGCCTCACATAGTATGGTGTTTCTAGACCATACACACAAAGGCCCTTTATACAAGACCATGTTCCCTACTCCTTCTTTATGTAGGGTGGTTATCCTCCAAGGAATATATACCACACATAGGTGGGTAGTGGATACTAGCCATATACCAGCCTCAAAAACCCCCATCCTCGAGGGTTCCCTACGTCTACTTCCTTGTATACGCTCATCAAGTTTGTCTCATACATCCTTGATGAGGAACCACTTTACAATAAATGACCAATATTCAAAACACAAAATAAACTAGCTTATTCAGTAAATAATAAAGAGAAGTAAATCATATAATGAAAAAATAATATGAGAAGATGTTTCAATACATTTCAATAATAAATATAATATAAAGTTCATATTTTGTGGTTGAACCATCATAGACAAGGATACATTTTTTTGCTGGTCTACATAATCAAATATAAATTACTCATAAATTGCACATTATGTTACTTTGTTTCTATATCTAGCCCCCTCATGAGGAAGGAAGGAAGATTGTCTAGCTACCACAATAGCCCCTCATGTGGGGCACCCTAGGTGCACTATCCACATGGAATGAGATATTCACCTTGCAAAAATCCCACATCAGGTGCACTTGGTATGACCACACACCAAGTAGAGAAGGCACACGCTAGTCATATGTCACATGATAACATATCTCTCAAAGTGAATGTATAGGACATACTCCATATAGTGATCTCACATAAAGCATCACTAAAGCCAAAGATATACATGGCTAGGGACCACCCATATGCCTACCACATCCACATGACCAAGCTTGCAAGAATCTCTAGATGCTCTACATCAAGTGGAAAACATAAAAAAACATATATAGTCCCTTCACGTATCAATGTATGTGGCATCATATTCTTGAGCTTGACTCGCTACCATTAGCAACATGATAATCTTTCAATATATTAGAACATTAGTGGGGTGTGGCATTGTACCTATTGCATCATGTCAAAACGTTTTCAAGTATGATATTTATCACAACATGGGTAAATAATCCCTCCACATGTTGGATCACATATAAATAAATATCCACAAATTATATATATGTCCAAAGATTCTCATATTGAGTACTCATTTTATGCTCTAAATTTTAGGAATTGGGCTAACACTTATGAACTAGACATATGGGTTCATCACAAGGGGAATTATTTTTTTTCCTCCTTCCTTGGGTAGTGGAAGCTATGGTCACTTCACACCACCATTTATTATACATTGTCTATTCTACCCAAAGAAGTGGTAATAATAATATTATACTACCCCTTCACATATTGAGTTATAGGGACTAGCATTAATTAATTCATCCCTTGAGTAATAGAAGATAAGGTCACTTTGTGCTTCCATTATTTTTACACTAACCATTCTACTTGAGGAATTGGTGCCAATTACTACCCTTTATAAACAACCCATATGTAGCTGCTCAATAAGATTACAAACAAGAAAACAACACATAAGAGGTATGGTATCTCCCATACCAATTTACAAAAATAACCCCCATGGATGGGTTCCTTATTCCACCTTTACATGGTCACATAAAGCAATTACTAGTTTTGCACAACACTCAACATAAGCATTGGTATTGGTGTAATCACTTAACAAGGAATACAAAATTACATCATCCATAGTTTCTCATAAAATTGTAACATCTATTAATAAGATATAAATATGTAATGCCATATTTTATCTCTTCATGAAGACCATAAACTTATATCCACATAATCACATATAACAATTATATCTGATTAACATAAACCATATTGATCATCCAATTTTCACCAAAATGAGAATATCAAGGATATACAACAACATCATCTTTTTAAGGTACTTTGTAATCATTAAAAGATTCCCATAATATCTAATAATTTCCTTTAAACAAAAGAGCATATTAGGCCATCATTTATCCACTTCACATTAGATCTACATATTCCTTTCATTACCCAACTTATTGGTATTAAGTGACATGTTTTTTCTTTTCTTTTTAAAAATAGCTCATTAGGAACCTATCAATGAAATTAAATAAGTGTTACATGAAAACTCAATTGAAATTTTCAGCTAAGGAGCATAGTCATATTACTACTCATATCTCAATAAATTTATCATTTTTCATAGAAAAGTTAGTAATTGACTTCTACAATGTAAGGAACAAGCAAAGAACAATCAAAACAATAAAAAAATGTATGCAATTCATCAATTATTTCAGTAAGAGAACTAAAAAAACCTTATCAAACATTTGTTATAAATATCTTAAATCCTCCAATCATATTTGAAAAATTTAATTGGCATTCACCAAGGAGAGAGAGAAAGAGAAAGAATGGATACTTATTTTCATTTTTGACAAACATTGTCAACTAGCACATAACATGATCTATTCTATATCCTTTACATTATATTTGTTTTATTTTTAAAGGATATCATCCACCAATTCATAGTACACAAATAGATTCACCAAAAATCCAATATATAATTATTCAACACCAAATAATATGAAAAAAGAAAAGACTACAAATGAAGTCAATCACATATCATACCTTTTGAACTATTGACAACATAAGGAAAGAGGTTAATCCATTCTAAGAAAAAAGACATGTCAAAAGTAAATAATCAAAACATAGCTTACCAGAGCTTCCAATGCCAAATAACAGGCTTTGATATCAGATGTAATGCCTTGCCCGAGAACCTATGAGAAAATAAACTAGCTAGATATAAAATTAATACAAAATTTTTAATTAAAAAAAAATATATTAGACATACTTGATACAACATAAAAATGAAAGAAAGGTAAATTATAATTGTTTTAAGTCATGATTGAACATTAAATATGATGATTTTGATCCATCTGTTCTCTTCAAAGGTTTCCAAGCCAAGGTTACATCAACCCTAATTACCCTACTAAGTTGTTATAACATAATAACATGATGTATCTTACAAATATTCTTTAGTTGATTATTTTTACTAATAAATTAATCAACAAGTTAACATCATGTTTGTTTTAATAAATCATGATAGAAGATAGGGTAAGAGATTATACTACTTGACATAGTCAGCTAACCATGACTAATGCTATATATTTGGCTATCACTAACCCACTATCTTAAAATGACCTCCATGTCCAAAATCTATAGCTATACAGATTCTAACCAACTGTTTGCAATACATTAGATACATAGTTATAAACAAATACTTCACTAATATCTTAGCTATATAAATCATTAATAAAATGGTAGAATAATTGTGTTAAAAACTCAAGAAAAACCCTAGGGACTAGACCTAAGCCTCAGGGTCTCATCATCAGCCATTGTCCTATCTTCCTCAACTTTCTTTTTTTGTTCAGTTACTTCACATAGTCTTACTAATTGGATTGCATGCTCTCTCTCTTCAGTCCTCTTATCTCATCATTCAATTTATTGTTCTTTTCCAATATATTTGCTATTGTTGCATCACTTTTACTGGAATTTCCATCATCAAGTAGTCCTTTTGTGTCTTCTTCTTAATATTGAGTATCATTTTGCTGGATTGCCAACTTCTTTCTTCTCTTTAAGAATTTCTTCAATTCCACTTTTGTTTCTTCAAGCTACTAAAATGCAAGTTGTATATCAAGATTCTAGTTTTAAATGATCTTTTCCAATTATAAGCCTCCATCTACAAGATCTTGACTCTCATAAAACAATTGCTACTAAGAGAACTATGCTCTGATACTGATTGTTGGAAATCTATTGGGAAAGAAAGATACTTAGAGGGGGGGTTGAATCAGGATCTATATTTTTTTTAACCTTCTAAAAAATGATCAAACTAATATCTTTCACCACTAACCCTTATCTCAACAATATCATCAATCACATAAACATATACTACAATGATGTATCAAATCTAATCTACTAATCACAACCATAAACATGAAAATGAAAGATCAACACATAACACAAAGACTTGGTAACCCATAAAACCTCCAAGGTGAAGGTAAAACAAGGGTGAGGATGGCACTCACAAATATTCACTACTACAACAATAAAGTTTGTCTGTTAGGCCTACAAGTTTGATCGCTTTTGATGATCTACCCTATGTGGGGTCTACCCTATTAAGAGCTACATGACTTATTCAGTCTACCTTGATTAAAGGATCAAAAACTTAGAACAAAGTAAGCACTCTATTAGGAGATTTACTTAGACCTATTAAAACCACTACGTTAAGAGATTTACCCTAGTTCACTTTGCTAGAATGTATCGGTACCCAATCCTTTGATTAGCACTCTAATGCTCTTTAATGGATCTCCTCTTTCCAATCCATGATCCCCTCACTAATCTGATATAAATCTTCTCTTCACTTCACTACTCTGATTAGTCTCTCTATCTAATTCTCTTTTAGAACTTTGTTTCAAACATCCAAATACAGACACATATATACCATTATTTTAAACATAGGGTTTGGATTCTTCTTTTATAACCAACTAGAGAAGGTTCTAAATCAAGATCAACAATCCATATTTCTCCCTTTTTGCCTCTTAAACCTTCCATTTTTCTAATTAGTTAAACATCTTGCATAGGGATTAATGATCCAAACAAATGCATAATCATCTCCTTAAATTACTCCTCAATCATTATAACATGAATAAGTCATCCAAAAATGGTTTACCTCAGTGTTTGTGCAATTCCAAACAAAAATGTCAACACTAGCTTGCTTATCACATGAACACTTTGATGCTGGGTCATGACTAATCTTCAGTTTGTCCCTCAACTTTTGAATGCTTGAAACTCACTATATAACTCAATATGAACTAACTATGTATAGCTCAACACAGATTGCCTTTTGTCTTACTTGACATACATAGAAGTACTTGGTGACCATATACTTGCTTGGAAATAACAATTTTTACACCTTAACTAAAATATGAACAAGTTTAAATATATTTCTCGACCTTCATTCATTGGATGGATCAGTTGCAGTAATGGCCAACCAACTCTACCATAGAAATGACTAAGTGTTTGACACTAATAGTTAACTAACTTTAGGGACCAATAGTATCCCTCTTTCACATTAGTGGTAAAAAAAATTTGTCATGATTCAACATTACAACCAAAATTGAAAATAGTACTCCCCCTTAGACTATTACTTGGTCTTCAAAAGACTTCACTATATACAAAATATATACATGACTTCTGATGTACATACTCTAACTTTAAAATAAGTATCCATTACATAATCTTAAAAGAATCATACCTTTGATATCCATCTACATACAATTCCCCTTTAAGTTTCCATCTTGATGACATATTTCCCCCTTCTTTTTGTCACTTATGTTTGTTGGGGAAAGGGGGTCAAACCATACTTGTCCAAAAATGGTTTGTGAATGTATATAACCATTGCTAAAGCATTAGCCCAACTTGATCTAACATATTCCAAAACTCAAATTTTAATCTCTAGCTGAACAACTAGGTCTACTAGACTTTCTACAAAAGAGAGATGTGAATCTCTATTTTCTATCTCCTTTGTAAGTGACAACTCTCTTTTCATCACTTCCAAATGAGGTATCAACATTGACTTAATGGAATTCAATTTAGCTCTCATTTTGCCATCTGTGGCTTGTAATTCAACCAATCTCCTTTGAGCAAAAATCAATCTATTAAAATGAATGGAACTTAAGCTTGTGTCCATGTTCAAATATTGTCCTATAGATGTTAGACATAATTGTACTTATAGATTTGATCTTGAATATCTTGTGTAAATCTTAGTACATCATACAATGTATTATACAAAATTTGAATATTTTTCACTACTCCTATATTATATACAAGGTTAGAAAGTTTAACTCACCTTATAGAAATTTGTATTGACATTTTCTCCAAAATTTTCTTCTCACATTTCTTCTTAGACCACTGTAATAACTTCTCATTGGTATCTATATCATCATTATTGGTCTTCTCAACACTATTCACTAATTGGTCTATGATGGGAAATTTCTCATCAAAATCTTTAATATCACATGAATCAAAAAATATATCCTTAATCTCTTGAAGTACCTATTTTTGTTGATGTTCCCTTCTCAATTCTGCTTGTCTAGATTTCCTGGCCAATAGATCTTGCAAAATTTGCATCTAATTGTATGTCAAGTTATTACTGTCATACTTAGGGATAACTATAACTTCTTCCAACATTATGGGCTTTCCTAGTGTCCTTTCCTTATTATTAATTATTTCTTCCTTAGGGTGCTTGTTAGATTGTGGTGACTGATTAGGAAAGTACTGTACATACCTCATAAATAGTGGGGCTCCGAAATTTTTTTTTTTGTTGGAAGTAGCCGACATGGTAGCCGACATATTATGGCCGACATATGGCCGACATGTTATAACCCTAAAGCAGTTTAATACTTGTATAAAAAGGGCTTAGGGTTGGGTATTTTTCATATATGTGGTGATATGAAATTGGTTCTTGCGGCGGTATTGAGCTGTAAGGGATTACAGATTGTAATCAGGTTGTAATCAGTAGATTTTAATAAGATCGAACTTGCTGTTTGGTGGACGTATCCCAGGGATTGGGTGAACCACGTTAAATCTTGGTGCCTTGTGTTCATTTTTGTGTGTTCTATTATTTTCTGTTATTGATTATATTTGCATGTAGTTTTTATTTCTGTCCGTGGTTTATCCTAACAGTGCTACTTCTCAACAATGCTAGATGAAGTGAGTGTGATGAAACATCAACACTCGGTGATAGGCAGGTTGGATGAGTCACTCACTAGCTCATGCTCTTAGTCTTCTTACAAGACTTATAGGGTGATTCTTCCTCACCACTTGCCACCTATAGGACCTTAATTTATGTAAGGTTTCCTTGGTCTCACTATCCAACTTAAATATCAAGAAAGATCACTCTATCAATCCAAAACTTGATGCATTCATACTCCTTCACCCTAGCCCTTAAAGCAAACACAAAGGCACATAGCCCCAAAATCTTGAACCAGGCCTTGTAGAGGTATGGATGTATTAAAAAGTAATTCTAATGAACCAATTAGGTATTTTTGGAATCCTACCAAATTCATGTTCCCATATGATTTCCTACTTTTTTAACAAATAGGCCTAATAGGCCAAGAGCCCCAATTAGGTCTCCTATAGCAAGAAAATAGGGTTTTTATCCCAAGCCTTCCAAAGTAACCCTATAAATTGGTTTAGGTTTCTTTGTCCATTTTTCATACCCTTAAATATTTTTGGGGTCTTGGGGTCATAGTCTCCCATTCATTACCCTAACCCAAATTAGGTTAAAATAGTGCTTTCTAGGCTACCTGACTAGTCCAGCAAGCAAGATTGTTTTGGGATTGTTATGGAACTGGTATGAACCTCTACAATTCATGGGATGATGGTAAATGTACAAAAGAAATTAGGACTCTAGCTTTACTCCTCTGCAAGCATTGCACACTTTTGTGTGGTCTTCCCTACCTGAACTCACCATAGGCTCATCTAAGGCAAGACCTTAAAAATGACTTCTTTGTATTTGAGGGACCTTGCTTCTATAAAAATTAAGTACATTGATTCTACTCACTATCCCTAAGAGGTGATATAAATTTAACCTTGGGAAAGTAAGTTAGAACTCCATCTCCAAGAACTGCCTAGACAAACCCAGTGACAATATGGAACCAAAGTAATTTCCCAAAAGATAATGAAACTAATCAAAACTTCTATCTAAAAATGCATAGATCTAAGAAAACATGAAAACCAAAAGATGATCAAGCTACAAAATAGATATTTCACACCTAACTACCTACTGTCATTAAAAACCAAGAATTTGTTCAGAAAATGCTTCAAATGCTATTTGCAAAAAAGTCACATTCCATACACTAGACTTCCAACCCTGCTCATAGGTCTTCTCTAGCCTTATATAGGGTGGTGGGGTTTTTATAGGATCCTTAGAAATCCTTCCCAATTATTTGCAACTATTTTTGCAAAAGTTGCTCAAGCAACTTTTTAAAAATTGCAAAGTTGCACAATGCAACTTTTACAACTTTTTACAACTTTCTAGCAAATTGGTCAAATGACCTTTCTATCTACTCAAACTTAACCACAAGCCTCACCCATGGTAAAAAAATTACCCTAAATCTTCCTAGATCCTAATGACCTCATGATGACATCATCATAATGCTTTCTACTAATCAGAGGGCTTTACAACTTCCTAGACTCTAATTACACTTAGCAAAAAGTCCTAATAACCTATGAACAAAGACCCTCCAATGTACTCCACCTATGGTCAACATGACCTTATCTTTTACTTCCAAAATTCCCCAAGGCTCACACTTACACAAAAAAATTAGAAACATTGGATTTCCTAAGAAATCCTTAGGTGTTCCTACACCATTCTCCTCCTCTCTACAAATTTTAAGGAACATGAAAAAAATTCAGTGACATGTCAATGCCCAACTTCTTGAAGTTTTCTTCCTCTACCCATCTAGCTTCAGATTTTGATTTTGATTTCCATTGGATTAAGTTCTCCATGTAGATCTTGTGCCTATCAGATCCTCTCAGCTTGTTGGTTCACCTTGGGATGTAAGACCTTTGTTTTGACATCTTATAATATATCCTTGTTGTTCTAGCCTACTACTAACATTGGCCCCTTACATTTGACCAGATCAACCAGATTGAGCACTAGAAAAATGTTTAGATATGTGGGAAGCTCTACCTTATATGAATTATGTCCATATTTTTCCAAAACTTTACATGGGCCCACTCTTTTCATTTGTAACTTGATTGACACTCCCTTTTGTAGTCTAGATTTATTTAAGTGAACCATAACATGCTCTCCTACTTCAAACTATATGTCCTTCCTTGACATGTCCACCTTGGTCTTCACTTTTTGAGTAGTTTCTTCTATGGTCTTCTTCACATGCTCTTGTATCTCTTTCATGGTTTGAGAGAGGTCTTCTGCATGACCACTTCTATACTCTATAGCTCCTAGATCTCTGAGTTCACACACTCCTCTTGGGTGCATACCATATACTATTTCAAAAGGATTTATCCCTATTGTCTTATTCACACTATCATTGTAGGCATATTCAATTTTATGGATGACCAAATCCCATGTCTATCCATACTCCTTTGTTAGGAATCTTAGAAGATTCTCTAACACTCTACTAACCACCTCATTTTGACCATCAGTTTGAGGATGGTAAGCTAATCCAAATGATAAGTTAGTTCCTAGCCTTCTCCATAGGGTCTTCCAAAAATGATTCATAAAGTTCACACACTCCTCTTGAGTGCATACCATATACTATTTCAAAAGGACTTATCTCTGTTGTCTTATTCACACTATCATTGTAGGCATATTCAATTTTATGGATGATCAAATCCCATGTCTATCCATACTGCTTTGTTAGGAATCTTAGAAGATTCTCTAACACTCTACTGACCACCTCATTTTGACCATCAGTTTGAGGATGGTAAGCTGATCCAAATGATAAGTTAGTTCCTAGCCTTCTCCATAGAGTCTTCCAAAAATGATTCATGAACTTCACATCTCTATCAGAGATTATTCTCAGGGGCAACCCATGGATTCTTACAATCTCCTTGAAAACAAATGGTCAATGTAGCTAGCATCATGACTAGTCTTACAAGGAATGAAATGACTCATCTTGTTTAACATATCTACCACCACATATATTCTACCTAACCCTATTTTATTCTTAGGAGGACCTACCATAAATTCCATGCTAATGCATTCCCGTGGTCTATTAGGAATAGGTAGGGGTTGGTACAAACTTGCATTATTGGATCCCCCTTTTGCTTTCATGCACACCATACATTGCTCTACATACCTTCTGACATCCCTTGGAAAATTGGACCAATAGTGGAACCTCTAAACCAACTCCAAAGTTTTATTAATAAAAAAACAACCACTAAGACTACCATTTTTCTTCTCTTGAATAAGGTTCTCTCTCATTGAGCCTTGAGGAACACATAACTAATTCCCCTAAAACAAAAAGCCACTTTGTTTAAGTGGAATCATTTTCATTGCCAATTTTCATAGCTAGCTCTCTCTCATTATACCTCTTGTACTATCAAAATTCTCCTACTTAGTGCATCTACCACCTTATTCAATTGTCCCTTCTTATGTTTAATAGTGAAGGTGAAAGCTTGTAAGTACTCCATCCACTTCAAGTGCCTATTGCTCAATTTCTCCTTAGTGTTGATATAGCTAAGGGCTTGATTATCAGTGAACACTACAAATTCCTTAGGTAGGAGATAATGTCTCCATTTCCTTAATGAATGTAATAAATTATATATCTCCAATTCATAAGAATAATATTTCTTCTTAGATTTATTAAGCTTCTCACTAAAGAAAGCAATGGGCATTTCTTCTTGACTCAATAGTCTCCCTACTGTAATCCCACTTGCATCACACTCCAATATGAAAATCTTGTCAAAACTAGGAAAAATTAGGATAGGTTGGGTAGCTACTTCTTGTTTCAACTTTTCAAAGGCTTTTCTTGCCTCAAGAGTCCACTTGAACGTTGTATTCAATCCACCTTTAATAGTGTCTAATACTGGTGCACAAATTCCACTAAAGTTTCTAATGAACTTTCTATAAAATTAAGCTAACCCATGAAAATTCCTTACCTTTGTTCTTGTGGTTGGTGTTGGCCAATTAAAGATAGCCTCCACCTTACTTGGGTCCATCTTCAATGAACCTTGTGATACAACAAACTCTAGGCATGCCAATTTTTTCTTGAGGAAATCACACTTTTCCAAGTTGATAGAGAACGTCTCCTCCTACAACCTTTTGAGAAAAATATCCAAATGTTTCAAATGTTCCTCTTTAGTCTTGCTAAAGATGAGTATGCCATCTAAGTAGATAGCTACAAACCTTCCAATGTAGTCCTTAAGCACTTCATTCATTAGCCTCATGAATTTTCTAGGGGCATTTGTAAGCCCAAATGGCATAATTCTCCACTCATACAACCCTTTAGTGATTTTGCATGTTGTTTTCCATTCATCTCCCTCTTGAATCCTAATATGATGGTAGGAACTTTTAAAATCCAACTTAGTGAAATACCTAAATTCTCCTATACAATCCATTAAATCCTCAATCCTAGGTATGGGAAACCTATATATGATTGTGATCCTATTAATATCCCTAGAATCAGTACAAAGTATCCACTTACCACCTTTCTTGGATGCTAACACCATTGGTACTACACAAGGACTAATGCTCTTCTTTATCAATTCCTGGTCTAGTAACTCCTACACTTGTCTAGCCATTTCTTGGTTCTACTTTGGAGTGAGCTTGTAAGCTACCTTTCTAGGCAATGAGGATCTTGGGATGAATTCAATTGAATGACTAATAGCCCTTTTAGGAGGTGGTGTTATAGGTGTTCCATCACTAATGTTGTCTTTGTACTTACCAAGAATATTTTGCACCTCCTCTGGTATAGGTGTTTGTATGACCTTCTCTTCCTCCTTAGGTTGTATCATGATAGAATATCCTTCACATCCTTCTTGTAGTATGTTGAAAAACTCTTTACCACTACTCAACAATACACTAGGTGTCTTTGTTTGTTGTTCCTCATCCTCCATTAGTGACTATATCTTGAATGTTCTACCATCCTTTTAAAAGAAATTGTATTCTCCTTGCCATCATAAATGACACCTCTATCATATTTCCATGGTCTTCCTAATAGGATATGGCAAGCATCCATAGGCAAGATGCCATAAATAAACTTATCGGTGTATCCACCAACATAGAATGCTACCCATGCTTGTACATTTACTAGGACACTCTGCCCTTTATTCAACCATGCCACCTTGTATGGATTGGTATGGGGTATCTTCTCAAGTTTGAGCTTCTTTACTGCCTCTTCAGAGATTATGTTATCTTTGGACCCTAAATCTACAATAACCTTTTACACTTTATCAAGTATCTTGCACCTTATTCTAAATAAGGCTCTCTTTTTCTTTGGCTCCTCCTTCATAGGCCATCTAACCAAAACCCTCATAAAAATTAGGTTTTCCCCCATTCATGACTCAATGTGATTGATCTTAGGTGAATTGATATTTGATGTGTCTTCTTGAGCACATCCAATCCTTTTCTCACTATTAGAAGACGATTCCTTCTTAGGACACCTATAATTAGGATAACCCAACTATCCACAGCTATAGCATTTCATGCTAGCAAAATAAGAGTTGCTTCTACCTGAACCCCTTCCTTTGTTAGAACCTCCTTGAGATCCTCTACCTCTTCCATGGCCTCCTCTTATTTTAGTTTAACTCCCATGCTTTGTATATTTGGACTCCCCTTGGTTACTTGGTTCATTTCCTCTACCTTGGTAACCACCTCTATGACCTCTCTGGTCTCTTTCTCTACCTCTACCTTTAGAAGATTGGTCATGCTTTCTTTTATTCTTCTCCTCAATATCTATAGCCAATTGATAACACTAATGCACTATTTTAGGGTTGAGAAGACTCATCTATTCTTGAATATTCCATCTTAGGCCACTAAGGTATCTAGCTACCTTAATGTTTTCATCCTTTTCCACATGTGACCTCATACAAAGCTTTTGAAACTCCTCAGTGTAGGAACTTACATCAAGATCCTTTTTCTTTAGATTCTACCTCTTTTGGTGCAACTGGATTTCATAATCCTCTAGCATATATGCTTCTCTCACCTTAAGAACCATTCCTTTCCATGATGTGATAGGTTTCTTGCTTTCTTTTTCCCTCTCTAGCCGAATTAATTTCCACCATGTCAAAATAGAGGCTCTCAATCTTGATTTTTCCGCTCTAACTTTCTGAGCCTCTATGATACCATCACAATCAAAATGGTTTTCCATTCTCTCTATCCAGTCCATGACTAGATCTTCTTCATCTTTCCACTAAACAATAGAATGCCCTCAAGTATCTTCCCACTCATAGCCTTCAAATCCTTCAAGAAAGGATCCTTTATGAGAAAAGGGTCTAGTATAGGAACTTTATCTTCTATAGAAACTTCTGGTTGTTTTCCATCAACCTTATCCTTGACTTCATTAGTCTTTTCTTCTACTTGAGCCAACTTATCCTCTAGTTGGGATAATCTCTCACTAAGAGATTTTTTTCTTCCTCTTTCTCATGCATATTATTTTCTAGTTCTACATTGGTCACCATTTTGGTTTCACTTACTGATTATTCTTTAGTCTGAAACATATATCAATAAGAAAAATCATTTGTGGCTCTGATACCACTTTGATAGGGAGGTTGGATGAGTCACTCACTGAATCATGATCGTAGTCTTCTTACAAGACTTATAGGGTGATTCTTCCTCACCACTTGCCACTTATAGGACCTTACTTTACCTAAGGGTCCCTTGATCTCACTAGCCAACCCAACTATCAAGAAAGATCACTTTATCAAGCCAAAACTTAATGCATTCATACTCCTTCACCCTAGCCCTTAAAGAAAACATGAAGGCCCACAACCCCCAAATCTTGAACTAGGCCTTACAAAGGTATGGAGGTATTGAAAAACACTTCTACTCAATGAATTAGCTATATTTTGCATCCCACCAAACTCATCTTCCCATCCAATTTCCTACTTTCTCACTAATAGGTCTAATAGGCCAAGAGCCCCAATTAAGTTTCCTATATCTTTTATAACGTGAAAATAAGGTTATTCTCCCAGGACTTCCAAATTAATTCTAATTTTTTTAAAGGTTTCTTGGTGCATTTGGCATACCCTTAAATATTTTTTGGGTCTTGGGATCATACTCTCCCATTTATTACCCTAACCCAAATTAGGTGAAAATAGTGCTTTCTAAGCTTAACTGACTGATGAACCTATCTAATTCATGGGATGATGGTAAGTTTTCATTTTTTAATGTCCAAGAGAAATTAGGACTTTATCTTTACTCCTCTGCAAGCATCACACACTTCTATGTGGTCTTCCCTAGCTGAATTCACCACAGACTCACCTAGGGGTAGACCTTAAAAATAGCTACTCTACATTTGAGTGCCCTTGCTTCTATATAAATTAATTACACAAAGTCTACTCACTATACCAAAGAGGTTGTATAGATTTAATGATTGAGAAATGAGTTAGAACTCCATCTCCAAGAGCTACTTGGACAAACCTAGTGATCGTATGGAATCAAAGTAATTTCCTAAAAGATAATGAAACTAATAAAAAATTATATACAAAAATAAAAATATTCAAGAGAACATGAAAAAAAAAATATGATCAAGCTATAGTATGGATCTTTCACACCTAACTACCTATTGTCATTAAAAACCAAGAATTTGCACATAAAATGCTTCAAATGTTATTTGCAAAAAGTCACATTCCGTACACTAAGCTTCCAACCTTGCTCATTGGTCTTCTCCAGCCTTATATAGGGTGGCAGGGTGGTTATAGGATCCTTATAACTCCTTTTTAATGATTTGCAACTATTTTTGCAAAATTTTCTCAAGCAACTTTTTAAAAATTGCAAAGTTACATAATGCAACTTTTACAACTTTTTGCAACTTTCTAACAAATTGGTCAAATGACCTTTCTATCTACTCGAACTTAACCATAAGCCTCACCCATGGTAAAAACCTTACCCTAATGCTTCCTAGATCCTAATGACCTCATGATGACATCATAATCATGCCTTGTGCCAATCAAAGGCCTTTGCAGCTTGCTAGCCCCTAATTACACTTAGCAAAAAGGCCTAATAACCTATGAACAAAAACCCTCCAATGTACTCCACCTATGGTCAATATGACCTTATCTTTCACTTCCAAAATTCCCTAAGGCTCACACTTAGACAACAAAATTAGGAACCTTGGATTTCCTAAGCAATCCTTAGGTACTCCTGTACAACTTGGTCTCTATGACTCTTGTGCTCCACTAGCATCAATACTTGTTGAAGCTTAATCCTTTTGAGTTACAATCACCTATTATTTAGGTGTTCCACTAATCTTAGCTTCAGATTGTGTAGAAGGTTCTACAGTTGGTCTTGTCTTTGTTTCCTTCTACTTCTGACCCCATTCCTTGGTTATTACATCACTTGGTGCCTTTGTCTCCTTAATTCCCTCTGTAAGAGGTCTTGCGAATCATGCGTGTATTTCACCAATAGTAGAATTATCTACTTGTGTGTTCATACCATCAATTTTTCCATTTGTGGTGTAATCTTCCTTAGTAGGCTCTTCACTTCTCTTCTCTTCAACTGTAGATCTACTTTGTTCCTCAACATCTATGACTAAAGTCTTTTGTTGCATTTGTTGCAGTTGTTCATTAAGGTTAACAATAAAAATAGGTATTTCTATTATTGATATATTTACCTATTGCTTTGTTCCTTTCTATCCAATCTTTGGATATTCCATGATTTGAAAAATAACTAGATTGCATGTATCAATCAAAGAGTCTTTAATATATTTTGGAGCTTTTGTCCTTGTTCTTAGTTGGTAGACATTGGAGTCAGCTTGGACAATGTATTTTCAAGCATTTCATCCTCAATGATGACTATCTCTATATGTTTTTCCTTTTCTTGAGCCATTTTCTCTACAATCTCTACCAACTATTCCACATCATTGTAAAAATCCTCTATATTATCTAGTTCAACTGCTTCATCTTCATTTTCCTCTTCTACATTCAGTGACATCAATCTGAATGCTTTCTTTCACACCAACTTGCTCTCTTGTACTACTTCCTCAATTATGTTTCTCAAAATTTTATATGCTCTAGATTTTGGTACAAATTTCTTTGCCAAATATCTCAAGGCTATAGGCATATGATTCTTTCCTAAATTTGGCTTTGTTTGGGCTAAAATTGTTCCCTTATTTGCCTCTTTATGCTTAATGCCCATTTCCATTTTGAATCCATTTTATTATACAATTCCTCAAATAATTGTTTACCTAGTTCTATAGGTGTATACTTAAAGACAACCATCATATCCAAAATTTCTTGTTCAACTTTTTATTTATCTCCTTTATCTAATGAATCATATTTAACACACTTAAATCTAGTAAGGATGATTGAACTTCTAATATTTTCACATACCTTTTCTATGTCTTGAATAGGTTGCCTTGGCACTATCTAAAATTTACTTAGATCATCTAATTTGGTCCTCTCACCTTCATTATCCTCCTCTTCATCATGTTTATAATGAGTTTCCTCCTCAACCTCTTCTTTTGACCTTATTTAGTCTCCTTGGCTTCTAATTTCCTCTTCTTGGGAGACTTACCCTTTGCTAGCTTGGTAATCTTCACTATTCTTTTCTTTCACTTAATAGCTACAATGGTTGCTATCTTGGATCCTTGTCTAGTACCTCATCTCTAAGGTGTAGAAGTAGGTGGTGTAACCACTTTATTTAGACTCTTCATGACCTCAAGATCAATAACCACAATCTTCTCGTCATTAGGTGCATGAGGCTCAATAGCCCCTAAATCTTTCCCTCTTGATTCATCTTCTTCATCATCTTCATCATCACTCTCCTGATCTTCCCCTTTTTAATTCATTGATTTGTAGGGGCACCTCTCAAAGTTTTCCTTCTAAATGTTGTATCAATTTCTTTCTTCCTATCCATTTTTGGCACCTTTGTCTGCATCAACATCTTAATCTTTGTAGTTTTATATGTGTCAAATGGCTTGGAATTCTTATCAATCTCCTCTATTAATATTGTTGTAACTAATGCAAATACTTCATCAACATTAACTTCATAATGTATTGGCCTCAACCATGCAACCCTAAGCATAATAGCCCAAGCATAGGTGTAGTCACTATCCACCATGAAGCATATGTGATCATAATAATAATCAATGAACAACTTAGGGGTTCTCATCCTATTTTTTATTTTTCTATTAAACTCATAAAAATACTCATCCAAAATTGCCTCAAAATTTTCTCCTAGTTACTCAATGTAGCCTTTAATTTTCTCAGTTACAGGTCTAGTCTTATCTCACACAATATCTCTAATGGTAGGAAATGAATTGTGTACATAAAAAAAATGCACAATATGAGTGAGCCAAACTTATATGAATATTCTTTTCTTTTTTGATAGCTCATAGATTCTTATCTAGTTGAATCAACCACAACTCATCCAAGTCTTAAATATACTCCTTCTTGACAATTTTATAACCTAAGTCTCCTGCTACACAAGGCACACTATTCAGTTAGCTTGATTAATAGAATTTGTGAGAAATCACTTAGAGTGTAAAATCAATAACATTAACATCAATTGCATCAATTAACATCCATCATCCATTCCATTTTACCTTGGTAAGTTCCTCAGTCACATTTCTAGCTTGGCATCACACAATCTTCACTCGGTAGAGGGTAGGGTAACTAATGACTTGATGGATGATCGATTTTGTGATCTTCATGGGACCATTTTCCATCCACATCTTTATTTCATACATCCTAATCAAAACCATATTAATCCACTCAACCTTGGAAACCTTAGGAAAGGCTAGGGCACATGTAAGTCCTTTCTCGACAACTATTTTGTTTTCTTCCTTCAAAACAAAATTCTTGCACAACTTTTCATATGCATTCCTCAATTCAAAATCTTGAATTTCTCCAATATTACACATGTATCAAGATAACACATAATGTACCATAATTACTTTTGGAGGGATAGATAACAACATTCCAGATGCATCTCTGACCATCATGATCTCAGGATAAGCCTTGAATTTTTGTAGGGAGCATTCATTATTTCACATAATTTGGGAATTACTATCCTTCAATGCCTCCTTAGTTCCACTTCTAGATGTAGAATATGTCATTGCAAACAAGTGTTTCTAAAATTTAAACAATTTCACAAAGTAACAAAACTTGGTTCCAATAAACTTCACAAACTTACTCAATTGCGCCAATGACAGATTCTAGATCTCTACAAATTTCACACAAATTGCTTTGGAATCACCTTTGAATTGCTCTAAAAACTCTAAATTGTTGGGTGAATGAAGAAATGAACTCAAAATTTGTTATATGCCTTCAAATGGTCAAAATATCCTTGCATTTAATGTTCTATAGATATAATAGGTATACACATAGTGTATGACAACCATCTCGACACACACAAGATAACTTGGTGTTCATAATCCATTCACTAGCTTGGTTGACACACCAACTCAATAAAAACTTCATACTAATTCTCAATCATAGATTGGTCAAGTATATCAACTCGGTCAACATTGTGACTCAATCATTACTGACATATATACTGATGCTCGACATCAACTATGTTCCAACTCAGTATATGTGTTCTTTACTCGGTTCACACTTCATAACCATCCTAATTCATCTCATCTTATGAAATTATATAAATTACTACATCACATGTTAGGAAATGATGTATGATAAATCATTTGAATTATAATTACTCACGTAACTACTTTTCTTAGTTTGAGGTAGTGTGATCATCATCTAATTCATTGGATTGGGTGATCTCACCTTCACTATTTCCACTATTTTTTCCTTCATCCTTCTTTCTCCATGTTTGATTAATCTAATTTCTTATCTATTCTAGATCAAATTTTCCTTTGCCTTTGTTCTATTCATTGCTTGGTGCTAGTGAGGTCCTACAATTTTTTTTGAAATGTCCAATCTTATGTCAACTATAACAAACTATACTATCATTCATCCAACTCTTGGATTTGCCTCTGAAATGTGTCCTAACATAATTTAATGCAATATGACCATATTCACCATAGTAATGATAATTGTACCATTTATTGTAATCCCAATTGTAGGAATTACCTTGCTTAGGTGCATTTCCTCTCTTCTTGGCTGTCCAATTAGGTTTAACCTTTGATCTACATTCTTGAGCTCTATGTCCATACTTCTAACCATTGTAGCATTATTATCCTTCAAATATAGGTGCAACTAGTGTATTTCTGATTTTTTATCTACACTCATGTGCTTGATGTCCTTTCTTGTTACAATTGAAACAATATCCATTGAATTTAGGCTTAGGGTTTCACTTACCAGTCTTTCTTCTACAAACATTTGTTGTATGCCATGGTTTCCCACAATGATAACATGTAGTTTTTCTAATCTTTGGCTTTGCATTCCTCTATTCTCCACTCTTTGATCTACTTCCTCGTTAGATGATAAGTGCATGACATATCCTAGTCTAGATGTATCATGGAGTCTTCTCCGTGATCATCAACTCTTCAAAGTATCTCACAACTTTAGGTTTGTTCAACCTTTCAAAGAATTCCTTCTCAGATCTCAACTCATTCCTTAGATGATCATTCTTATATTTCATATTTGTAATCTCCATATCTTTCCTATTGAGTTCTTGATTTTCACTTAGCAATTGATTGAGCATATCAAATTTCTTATGTGTGAGCTTCTACACGTAAGATATTCTTGCATCAAGTCTTGTGGTCATTTTCCTCTTGACTTCATTAGCTATCATCTTATCTTTCACAACTTTTTCCTTTTCTATTCAATCACTTCACATAGTCTTACTGGTTGGATTTCATGCTCTCTCTTCAGTCCTCTGATCTCATCATTTAGTGTATTGCTCCTTTCCAATAGATCTGTTATTGCTGCATCACTTTCATTAGAATTTCCATCATCAAGTAGTCCTTCAGTGTCTTCTTCTTGATATTGAGTGTCATTCTACTAGACTTCTAGCTCCTTCCTTATCTTTAAGGATTTCTTCAATACCTCTCTTGTTGCTTCAAGATACTACAGTACAAGATGTATATCAAGAATCTAGTTTTTAATGATCTTTTCCAACTTATAAGCCTCCATCTCCAAGATCTTGACTCTCAAGTGGTTAGACTTCTGCTAAGAGAACTATGCTCTAATACCAATTTTTGGAAGTCTACTAGGAAAGAAAAATATTGAGGGGGAGTGGGGCTGGGGAGGAGGGGGATGAATTAGGATCTATACCTTTTTTTAACCTTCTAAACAATTATCAAACTGATATCTTTCACCACTAACCCTTAATAATATCATCATTCACACACACGCGCGTGCACACACACACACACATATACTGCAATGATGTATTAGATCTGATCTACTGATCACAACCATACACATGAAAGTAAAAGATAAACATATAACACAAAGATTTGGTAACCTAGAAACCCTCCAAGGTGAGAGTAAAACTGGGGTGGGGATGGCACCCAAAAATCTTCACTACTATAGTAATATTTTTTTCCTATTAGGACTACGAGTTTGATTACTTCTAATGATCTACCTTGTGAGGGGTCTACCATCTTAAGAGCTATAAGACTTATACAATTTACCTTGTTTAAAGGATATAAAACTTACAACAAAGTAAGCACTTTATTAGGATATTTACATAGGCTTTTTAGGACTACTCTATTAAGAGATTTACCCTGATTCACTTTGCTAGATTGTATTAGTACTTGATCCTTTGGTTAACACTCTAGTTCTTGATAATAGATCTCCTCTTTTTAATCTATGATCCTCTCATTGATATGATATAACTCTTCTCTCCACTTCACTTCTCTACTCAATCACTCTATCCAATTATCTTTTAGATTTTCACTTCAAGCATCCAAATACACACACATGCACCATTATTTTGAAAATAGGGTTTAGATCCTTCTTTTATAACCAACTAGAGAAGGTTCTAGATCAAGATCAACAATCCATATTTGTCCCTTTTTTATTCTTAAACTTTTATAGATGTCATCTTCCAAACATATAGCCATAATCATTTGATCTGATAAGAAGTATTGTAATATCATACAATGGGAATGATAAAGATTCTAAACAAGAATTATTTTGGGGCTAAAATGGTAAAGACCAAGAATGCTCCATCTATTCTAAGTGACAATTGAATTCCATTTGAAATAGGCCAATGTACAAAAGATATTTTTTTGTATTTGCTTAACTCCACTTCTACACATTATTTGCAATTACAAACAACCATACTAGAGATCGAATAAAGAGCCATACCTAACTTGAAAATAATTGGTGTCAAAAGAATCATATTGAACCTTGTGCTATTGGTAATTTTTCCAAAAGAGCATATTCAAACCATAATTTCTACCATGACCACAAAATTTGCATCTATCTCATCCAATCCTTTCCCTAAGTTCCTTATACATTTCTCAGATACAAAAAAAACCCAAAGATCACTACTTTTCATTGCATCATTTTATGAATAGGTAATAAGTGAAGAGTTTTTTTCTTCCATTTTATTATTATCAATTTATATGTATTCCTACCGCCCACCATTGATTTCATATTACAAATATTTATGTAATAAATCACTTGCCTTATGACACCTTATGGAAAAAAAGAAAAAAGAAAAAAATAAGAAAGTTTCTAAACATAAAAGACTCTCTGTAAAAAAAACTTCCACATATCATCCCCTTTCTAATCTCTAAGAAATGGTGACTTTTATCATCTTTTTTTTTCTAAAAATCTAATATCCTTCTATTTATTTAATGAATTTAATATAAAAAGATAATAATTTTTTTATTTATAGAAAATTTCTCTTTTTTAATATAACTGAAATTATTAAGCATATACTTTATAATTGGAGTATTTATAATATTTGAAACTTTCTTAATCAAAATGTGTAATAAAAATAATATAGTACTAATATTTTATGATTTACTTATTTATTTATGAATTATTCATTTTGTACAAATAAATAAATCAGAATAGATACTTGTATTTATCTTATCAAACAACTATGATTCCCAAAGTTATATTTCTTTTTTTCTTTTTTTTGGAAAAAAGAGGGGTAAAAACTTTATTGAAAATTAGAACAACTGAATACAGAACATCAAAGGGCTAAAGCCCCAAGAAACACCAAGTTCTCCAAAACCAATACCACTAAAAACATCACTCCCCAACACCTCTATTATCATCTACTAGAATCCTCTCCAAGTCCTGACATAGCTCATATGGCATCTGCCCCCACTCATCAATCTTCCAGCCATCTATAGCTTCTAATGCCCATTTAGCCAGACAATCGGCCACCCTATTACACTCCGTTAGAATATGGACATAAGACACTGAATCCATTAAAGAACTAACTTGTAATATCTACTACACTAACTTAGACAACTGCCAGCTAACATCATAAGTCTTCCTCTCAAGAAGCATATTGACTAGTACCTGAGAGTCAGCCTCACAAATCACCTTCTACCATCCTAGAGCATAGGCTTGCTTCAAAGCATATAGGATAGCCAAGCCTTCCATCTTGTTAACAGTTTGTATCCCTTTATTGGCCAAGAAAACAAAAACCACAAATCCAGAACAGTCCCTTCCAATCCCACCAATCCCAACCAAACCTGGATTACCCTTGGAAGAACCATCCGTATTAACTTTCAAAACACCCTTTAGAGGGGGCAACCATTTCCCCATCCTTTGAACTTTTTTCTTCACACACCTCCCTTTTCTGATGCAAGCTGAGGTTGGAGATATCTCCTCTATGCCAAACCTCCCAACAATCTCAGCATCTCTTTTCTCTAGAGGCAACACAATCTCACTCTTGGCTTCAACAGTTTCTTGGAGCATTCCCATAATTCTAGTCCAAACCTATTGAATCCCCAATTCTTCGCCTCTAAAGATTCTACGATTCCTTTCCAACCAAACTTGCAATAACTGGAAGATAGGACCAGCATACCAAATATCATGCAAGAAGGGAATCGATGAAGGGGGCCTTCCCATTCTCATCCAAAATTCTGCCAAGGAGGAGGCATGAATGCATGGGCATTTCCAAACATTCTACCAAAAATGCCATAATTGCAGGGTGAAGGAGCAACGAAAGAATAAATGTTGTACATCTTCCTCCCCGCCACCATAGAGAACACACCTCGAAGGACCATAAAAGCCCCTCTTCTAAATATTGTCCCAAGTCAGGCACCTATTCCAAAATTTCTTCCACTAGTGAACCTCCCCCCCTACCAATTGTTGAGAGAGAAGCTTTTGATACCCAGAAGACACAGTGTAGACACCCTTAGGATTAGGGGACCAAGCTAGAACATCACTATCCATATGGGAGCTACAATCAAGACCAGAAAGAATGTGATAAAGCTCAGTGCATTCTACTTCCAACCCAAGGATAGGCCACTCCCCTGGGTTCTTCCATCTTACTTCCACCAACTATCCCTGAAGGGAGAAGGACTTAAAGTCACTCCCCTTAGTCCATCCAGCTTCACAAAACCTCTGGGACAATAAGCACAAATGAGGATATTGGATGAATATGGGAGGATGGCCATCCCAAGAGTCATGCCAAAAATTTACCTCTACCCCCCTCTGACAAATCTAGAAAAGGCCTCCCTTTATGAGTGTAGCCCCTTTCTTGAGAGTAGTCCAGATCATCGAGCCTTTCCCTATCAAGCTATACCAAGGGATATCCTTCTATGGGATCCCAAAGAAATACTTATGAGACAAAATTTTGGCCCATGCCTGGTCCTATTCCACACACCATCGCCAATATAGTTTAGTTGTCAGAGCAATGCTAGACATCAATGACTATCGAAGGCCAAGACCACCAAACCTTTTTGGACTACAGACAACCTCCCACTTGATAAGACTCCACTTCGTTGAAGATAAATTTCTAGCCCATAAAAAATTTCTAGCTAAGGAATCAAGGCCCCTAACAAAGCTCATCGGTGCCACCTGAATCATACACCTATAGAGGGGGAGAGCCTATACCACAGATTGAAGCAACTGGACCTGGCCAACAAAAGATAGCCAACGATGGGTCCAATGATTCACTTTGTCCCAAAACTTATCCAAAATAACCTACCTTGGTTCCTTAGACTGTCTATCAACTAAGATAGGGATCCCAAGATATAGCAGTGGGAGGCTCCCAATTTGGAACCTGAGAATATGAGCAACTCTTCGTTGAATGGAAGGTGGAGTGTTGAAGAAAAAAATGGAAGACTTACCCTCGTTGATCAGCTATCTTGAAGCAACAAACTAGAGGTGAGATTGAATAGGGAGACCCCCTCCCCATTGCCAACCCTGAATGAAGCCCTCTTCAACATTCCTTTTAATCAATCGTCCCAAACCTTCCACCAAAAGAAGAAAAAAGTAGGGAGAAAGAGGGTCCCCTTCTCACAAACCATGAGAGGCCCCAAAGAGATTAGAATGTTCCCCATTGATTAAAACTAAAAAAGAAGTTGAATTTACACAACTCATAACCCGACAAATCCATTCCTCCTCAAAACCAAAGGCACCCAAAACCTTCTGAAGAAAGGACCAGCAAACTCTGTCATAAGCCTTGGCCATATCCAGCTTGATAAACATAGCCTTATCTTTGGAGCTAGCCATGGAATGAATAGTCTCAGTAGCCACAACCACCCCATCTAGAATCTAGTAGCCCTCTACAAAGCCACTTTGTTCTTCAAAGATTAGCACTGCAAGACACTTTTTTAGCCTTTATGCAATCAACTTAGAAATAATTTTATAAGTTAAATTGCACAAAGAAATAGGGAAAAATTGACTTAGCCAGTCAACCTTCTCCCCCTTGGGGATGAGAACAAGAAAGGTAGAGTTTAGGGCCCTGAGAATTTGCTTATTCTTCTGGGATTCTTGAACAACTGCCAGTAAATCTAATTTTATAATGTCCCAAAATTCTTGGAAGAATTCAATTGGGAAACCATCTAGACCAAGAGTCTTTCCTTTTTTCATCTGGAAAGCAACCTTCTCTAACTCCCCCAAAGATACGACACTCATAAGATACTCTTTCATTTCCAAAGAGACTATATGTGGGATACAAGATAGGACTTGCACCTTAGCAACTGAGTTCCCCTATGATTCCTCCCTAAATAAAGAAGCAAAATGCTGCATAGCTTCATTTAAAACATCTTGAGTAGAGGAAATAACCTCCCCCCTATCAGTAACCAAAGGTGATATAGAATTACCATGTTCTCTGGCTTTTACCGAATTGAAGAAGAAGGCAGTGTTCTTGTCCCCCTCCTGGAGCCACTTAATCTGAGCTTTCTGTTTCCATGAGATTTCCTCTCTCAGCTACCACTCCTCTAGATTTTTTAGAGCCTTGGCTTCCTCTCACAACAAATTCTCTAACACTCCATCCTCCCTAATCAACCTGGTAATATTATTCAACTCCACTTGAGCCTCATATTTTGCTTGGAAAATGTTCCCAAAGCACTGTCGGTTCCATCATTTGAGCTGATACTTAACATATTGTAGGAGCTTGGCAAAGGTATACATTGTTGTCCCAAAAGCAGGCCTACCATCCTTCCACCATTTGGCTACACAACCATAAAGATCTAGGTCCCTGAGCCACATGAGTTGAAACTTGAATAGTGTCTTCTAAGGAAAATGGGCTAATGAAATGACAAGCTTAATAGGCCAATGATCCGAACCTCTCCAATCTAATATCTCAGACTTGGAAGACCACAATCCTCCCACTCAAAAATAGGAAACCATAAAGTGGTATAATCTTTTAGCAATGCATCTGTCACCCACCCTTCTATTGTTCTAGGTGAACTAACCATTGCTAGGCTTGATATCCACAATATTGAGTGTTGACATATTATCCCAAAGCAAAATAGAAGAGGTCTCTAGTCTTGCTTTACCTCCCCATTTTTTAGATAAGTCAAGAATAGCATTGAAGTCCCCAGCTATAATCCACGACACGTAAGGAAATAAACTACGAACCAAATGAATATTAATCCAAACTAGAAGCTTTCCTTGAAATTCAATAGGAGCATAAATATTAGAGAAAATGACAGATTCTCCTGACTCAATGCACAAAGCCACCATGGATAAGGAGGATTCGAAAGAAATCCATGACACTGGTTGAATCTTTCATGGGTTCCAAAGACATGTCACACCCCCTGAAGATCCCTGGGCTTCAATGCATTGGCATTACCTACTTCTCCATAGCTTAGGTGTCATACTCATCATACATTCCATAGAAACTTTAGTCTCCTGGAGAAAAAGCACATCCAGAGGGTCATTTCTAACTAATTCCCGAATAGCTTTTTGTCTAGGGTTGTTGTTCAAGCCCCTAACATTCCAAGAAATAATGATCATTTCAGAGCAGTTGAGAAGTGGGAATCCAAGGTCTTTATAGAACCTGACTCCACCAAAGTCTCCCCTATCATCTTAATCTTTTCCAAGTCCTTCTTACGTCCCATTTTAACATTTTTCTTTGAACCACTCTTCTTACCATTTTTTTGGAGAATGCCCAAATGAGAAGTAGATTTACCTTGCTTATCTATATCCAAAGCCGCAATCCTAGCAAGAAAAGTTGCATCCTCCACTCCTTGACCCAAATCAACATTTGGATCTAGAATCATTTTAGTCCCTATCTACCCTTCCATGACCATAGGCATGGAAAATTCCACATGAGAAACATAAGGAGGGATGGAAGAACAAATCAACAATCCAGAATCTATCACCAGTTGTTCTACATTATTTAATGTAGGATTATCTTCTTGCTGACCCAATTCGTCCAACACCTCAAACCTGTTAAAAGTATCCTCATCTTGTCTCTCCATTAGATTCCTCTTTTGACCCCTATTATGATTTTGAGCCTTAACCTGGATAAGCCCCTCAGCATCCTTGCCCTCACCAACATTGGGCTTCTTCCCCTTATCAATACTCGAAGCGTTACGAGGAGGAGGCGTAGGCTTCTGCTCCATTGACTTGGCCTTTGGACATCTTCGCACTAGGTGGCCATATTCATGACAAAGGCAACATCAGAAAGGAAGGGTCTCATAGTCTAGCTGTTGCACCCAGGAATATGAGCCCGCACACATTTCCACAACATTTGGCAATGGTTTACTCAAATCGAGTTCCACACAAATTTGGGCAAAGGTCATTACTTTCTTTCCCAAAGTTTGTGTAAAAGGCCCACTGGCTTTCCTATCATTGATGCAAGCATATGAAGAACATCCTCTTTGCAACATTCTATTGGAAATCTGAGTAGCCGAACCCACACTAGAACCCGATTTGGGAGCTCCTCAGAAGGGTTAAATCCTACATGCCATGGTTTGACAAAAAGACCAGTTTAGTTATAAAAATAAGGCCCACCCTCAAAAACCCTATTACGATCAGCTAGGCAAATGAATGTAATCATGAAGAAATTGTTTGCAAGCAGCATGATCTCCATTTCACCTTCTGGTTCCCAAACTCTCTGAGCCCAATTCTCTAGAAATTGGAGAGAAACTCTTAATCCCAAAAACTTACAATACAACAAATGTTTGGAGTAATACTCAACATCCTCGACGATCATTTCAAAGGGGATAACCAATTTGGGTCTCTCTTTGCAGCGTTCAAGGCAACCATTAATCTTTGTGATATGTGATCCCCTTGGCTAGCACGAATCCATAGCATCAGTATTCTGAGAAAAAAGGGCATTCTCAAAAACCCTAGCCTCTTGTCCCACCATGTTCAAATCCTCCATAACATGTGATACTTCAGTAGGTGATGCCCTAGAGGGCTCACCCTTCGCCATACCCACACTTAGCCTTGGTCAATCCACAATAATGGGATCCAATTAGGCTCTCTTGTTGACCTACATGGTGTTAAAATCTCCCACAAAAATCACTCACAATTGGTAGACCAGTAAAAATGATGCCCAAAACTCCCCTACCCATGCAATAGCACTGTCTACCCTCCTGCGCACACACAATCCCAACAATGAGGAGCTAGGGCACAACTACCCTAGCTGAACAAAAAATTGTAGATGCCCGATGCCATCTTTCCTTTCTTTTGATTGTTATACTTCTATTTATCAACTTTTAAAATTGTAATGATATAAAATTGAATAATATATTTAACTAGCATAACGTTACATTTATAAGCATTCAATATATTAGAAATATGGAGGCATACTTTGTTAGCCCCAATTGATGATACAAATGAGAATATTATGAATGTACGTAAAAGAGTCATATTAGTTATTGTATTGTCATTTATGTCAAGTCTTAATTCATTAGACATTATAATAGTTCAATAACTCATGATGTATCATTTGATTGATGAAGAGGATTTGGAGAAAGCATGTTGATGACATAGTTGATAAGAATGGTATTCAATGGGCACTTGAATGAGTTGGATAGTGATAATGTAATATTGGTTTGATTGTTTTACAATCATGTAATATTGTAATATAATGAGCTATACAAGCTAAACCAAGTGATAAGGTTAAAGAAGAAAGGAAATGTTCACCAAGTGACCATTATTGTCGTCGAGCAATTAGTAAGGCAAAGATAAAGTTTAGTGTTACCCAAGAAATTTTAGTATTGATCGAGTGATGTTTTACTCGAGTGAAATGTTATGTTCACTGAGTAAAAAAAAGAAGATTAAGTTTATAAATAATGAATCTAAGGTCAAATTTTGGTGAAAATAAATAATGTTCAAGAATTTCAAAGGCACAAGCCAAAATTTGTTACAAGATCTATGGTTTGAAAAAAAAAATGAAGATTTGATGATGGAAATTGAAGAAGGATAAGGATAAGCACAAAGTTATATTTCCTAAGTGACTAAATGAAATGAATTTGACATCGAGGATTATGGTTAAGTAAAAAATTATGGAAGAACCTGGAAGATGAGAGACTACTATTTAAGGAGAAGTTGGAACAAGTTTTGGTTGCAGGTTGAATGTTGATAGATTTGTTGATTGAATGTGGAAAAATGAGATCATAGTGAAAAAATATTGAAGTTGAAATAGCAAGGAGAACCAAGAAAAGAAAAGAAGAGATCTAAGAAGAGTTAAGTGAAAGAGTGAATTAGCCAGACAGGGATCAAAACAAGGAGATCAGAAAAAGAGAAAACATAATAGAGATCTAAACAAGAAAGGTAGTGCTAAACATAACAAATCATTTTTATTGATAATTCTACCAATTTTAGTAGAAAAGATCCTAACTAAGTGGACTTAACAAGTTTTTGAAATCCTATATGGTAACATTGATTGGTAATGTTTGTAAGTCCTTTAGAGCATGACACTCTTTGGAAATTATCAAGGAGTGATAAGGACTAGATGATCTTATGGTGTAAATCCTTTTATTAGGTCACACTAACATTGTGTATGTAAACCTTTAACAAATTTGGCTCTTATCAAAGCTCACTTTAGAAGAGTAATTGTTTTTGGGTTGCCAATCCTAGGTGGTTTGAGTTGATTATCAGTTTGTCGGTCAACTTGGGGCAATGATAAATCTTCTAGCTTATTGACATTTATAGAAACTGGTTAACCTTGCCCAATAATTTCATCACTTAGAGGTCCATGGGTTGGTGCTTCTTCACCTATAGAAAAATTATCTACCTTTTTCTCTATGGAGTCTCCTCTAGTTTGAGCTTTTTTAGTATCAATATTTGTGTTTCCTTGATCAACATCTATATTTCTATTGTTTCTCCCGCTTGTCCTCCTTTTGAGGTTCTTTGGCCTACTTCTTGGCATCTACATCTTTTTCTTCTTCATCAGAATAGTATATGTGAGTGTATGTAATGACCCAATAGATATGTCATTCTTGTTTTTTAGTTTATCCTATGTCTCAATTGTAGGACATGGTTTGATTTGTTCAATTACTGGTGCATATCTTGGTATATGAGAGAATGTTGGCTTAATAGATACAAGACCTTCATCTTTTTGCTTGGTTCTAGTCATTACATCTTCATCTTTCTTCAAGTCTTCAATTGGGTCTTCATCTGGGACATCTTCAATTATCACATCTCTTCCAATTATGTCTTCTACCATGTTATGTATAGAATCTGCCCATTCTTTGGCGAGATATTAATAAACTCTTCTTCTTTGTTGTCAAGCTCCACATTTTTCTCAGGCTCAATGTTGTCCACTTGGATTATATCTTGTAGATCTTTGATATTATGTACAAGTGTTTCCAAATAATTTGTGAGTCCTCATCAACTAATTGAAAATTTCCTTTCAAAATATAAATAGCTCTTTATTTTTGAACAAATATGTCTTTATAGTGCTTCAAAGCTTAACTTATATCTTCAAAACCAAAATATGGCATAAGAGTAGCCAATAATATTCCTCTCATTTCCTTCTTGGTATTAAGAGCATATTTCCATCGATTGTCAATTCTTTAATATAGGTCATTGGGAAATAGATTCCAATTTCTATCAGTGTGTACTTGATTCTAGTCATAATGACTATCACAACATCTTCAACCTTTTTCTTGTCTTCTTCACTCATTGAATCATACTTGTAGTATTTAAATATAGAAAATCCTATATATATTTTATATTCTTGGTTATTTCATCAATGGTTTTGGTTCTTGTGTGTATAAAAGATCTAAATTGACTTACTTCACCTGACTCTATTTTCTCACTTTCCTCTCCTTCTCTATTATCATCTTTTAGAAATAATCTCCTTCTCCTTTAAATGATCTTCTTACAATATTTTCTTGTTGAATCAGGCACCTCCTTTCTCTTTTGATAAGTATTTACTTGTTGTTGAGAGGGCTTGGTGATTCTCATTTTACCCTTTTTCAATGGGGGTCTAACTATTTGTGTTGTACGAGTCATTGACCTTGTACTCTTTGGACTTATTGGTGTTACCACAGGTATTTTCTTACTTTTCTATGATTGTGTTTTGGTAAAAATATAGATTTACCTTTTTTCTTTGCTTCATCAACATCTTCTCCCTTACCTTTGGTGATCATCAAGGGTTGATTGTCTTCCTCTGCACTAAGTTTACTCTCCAAAATCCCAACTAGTTTTTTAGTTTTCTTAAATATCTTGGGAAAAAAATATACATCTTAATATTTTCCTCTAATTCTTCATATTTCTTGAATGGTTGTGTATTCTTATCAACCAACTCATCCACTAGATCTTCAATAGCCTTGGTGGCTTGATCTATATTGATCTCTTAATACATAGGTGCAAGACATGCAACCCAAGGATTCACTGCTTTCACCAATGTGTTATTGGTATCAACCAGAAATAAAATATCATCATGATATTTCTCCACTAATTTTGGGAGAGTCCTAAAACTTTGATGCACTATTTCCTTCAAGTTTTCAAAATAGTCAGTCATTACACTATCAAAGTTGTCTCCTAGTGTCTAAATAAATTTGATGATTTGGTATATGATAGGAGTGTATGTTCTCCAATTTACTTGACCAATAGAGGGAAAATATTTTTTCATATAAAATAAAATGCATATTTTTAATGAGCCAAACTTGAAAGTATTGGACCTTAGTCTTCATGTTCTTTATGATTTGCCTCAATTGTAGCTTGACAATATCAAATTTATGACCCTTCTTCACAATTTTTTATCCTAGGTCAACTACCATGCAAGGTACATTTTATATAAATTTTTTGTATGCTACCACATATACTCCAAATTTAAAGTCTAGCTCATCAATTGGAACAAACTTCAATCCTCGGCTATGCCACTAAGCTTTTGTGTTTGCTTCAATTTCATTCTTGGAAGCTGTTCAAAACACTTTATCTTTCTCTATTATGGGATACTCGGTAACCATATGAATTAGATCATGTGTACTCTCAATAGGTTCATCCAACCACATTTTGATGTCAAAAACTCGACTTAAAACAATGTGAATCCAATAAGCTTTGAATTCCTTCAGGAAATTAAGGGCATGTGTGAAACCCTTGGTCTACAAGATTTTGTACTCATCTTTTAATTTTGTGTCAACACATAGTTTTTCATACACTTCTCAAAGCTCAAAATCACAAATTTCACCAATTTTGTAGTGACAGAATGAACAAATTTCATCTACCAACAAAATCATAGGTGGAATAGAAGACAATGCACCCACCTTATGTATTTGTGTAGCAACTTCTTGGTATAATTTATACTTTGGTTCCTCACATGTCTCATCGCGGATCAGTTTAACTAAGTTCACCTTCATATTTCTCTTCATGTTTGTAGAACTTGAAGCCATTTTCATAGTTTAGGGTTTTAGAAAATAAAATTGCTTCACACTTTACTTAGTTCACAATAAATTATTCTTTTCACTTTGATTCTGAAGCAAATCTACACTCATAATCTTCTAAAAAAATTGTCTCTTGCAAATCGTACAAATTAACTCTATGCTCTTGAAATTTAGGGTAAAATAATGAACATTAGAAACCCCAATATATATGATAAAGTTTCCTTTATGACCATTAGAAAAAATTAAATGCTTCATACCCCATGTTTTGTTGTTATTAATGAACTCAATTACCATTGATTACTCGGCCATGCTCCATTTTCATCACTTACCCAGTTAGCACAATAGAGTTGTCTTACACTTGAGTAACAAACCTTCCATTCTTACAACATCACTAAATCAATCAATACTACAATTTTTGATTATCGAATATCTCGGTGTGACTTTCCAACTTTGTAAAACTTCTAAACTTCATGAGTAGTCCTTCTTTTGCATCATATAATATTTAGATATGGAATTCCTTCCATTTCATTCTAGGAACTGATATAAGATATATTAATAGTATTGTAGTTCCATACCTCCTCCTAAGTCTTAATTTGAAGTGGAGGTTTCACTCAATCCATTAGATGAGGTGTCACCATTAGTTGCAATTAATGTCTCATTCTATTTTGTCTTCTTCCTCCATGTCTTATTCATGTGTTCATGTATTTCCTCTTTTGGTGCTAACACTCAATTTCTACAGTTCTTTCTTAAGTGACTGACCCTATGGTAATGATTGCATGCCATACCATAGTTCCAACAATTACTAGATCTACCTCCAAAATAGAATCTCATGCAATTTTCAGAAATATGACCATACTTTCCACATGCAGTGAGAGAATATCATGTATTTTAATCCCAATTGATTGTAGTATCTTTAGAATGAGATATTAGTGTGCAAAGAACATTAACAATAAATGAAAATATTCACAAACTAAAACCATGTTCACATATGAGATTAGACAAAAGAGAAAGAATACCAAATGGCTTAAGAATATGCAAACCTATTTAAATTGAAGCAAATCTTCCCTTTAATCATGTAGATGCATCCTTGGATGGAGATGTGTGCTCAATGATGTTGCTCAAGCTTCAATGGATGAGAGATATATGAGTGCAAGCATGGATGGATTTTTCCATTATGATAGTATTTTGGTAGTTTTTAGGCTCTCAAAATAGCATGATAACTTTAGCATGGAAGTGGATGATATTTGTGAAGGGAGAGGGTTTCATTTATAGGCTAAGGGGTGATCAGATGGAGGGTCAGGATGTGAGGATGGAGAAAGGATGATGGAGGGCTAGGATGCAAGGAGAGGAGAGCCCGTGGATTGTGGTTCTTCAAAGCTCTAGCCTTGTGACACTTGTCACAAGGAGATCAGATAGGGAAGAGGGTCAAGATAGGTGGTCAAAGGGAGTTATGAGGGAGGATAAGGGAGTATGAGTGTGGAAAATAGGTGTAAAAGGAATTTAAGGAGCCTTCAAGTCATGTAAGAGCCTTTAAGGCTCTTAGATAGGAATGCAAGAGGGATAGGATAGAACTTTGACTTTGGTTTGGTTTAAGACTTTCTTAACCCTTGGTTAAAGTTGTGCACATGCTTAGGGAAGGGATTAAGCTCAGCTTAGGAGGGAATTAGGGTGCAAGTGGAATGTTAGAGGGATGCAAGTGGGCTAGCACTTATGAGGTAGGTTAATTAATTGGTTAAGCGAGGTTAGCATGGGTCAATGGGTTGGATTTAGCTAATGATAGAGATTTGGGTATAGTTAGGGGTTGGGAATTGATTTGAAATTATTTATTAGATCAAGGGGGATTTTTGGGATTAAATTAAATAGTTTTATGCATTTATTTAATTTAATATGAGAAGACTTTGGATTTGTCATTTGATTTTATCAACTGGGCTATAATTGATTAATTGAATTAATTAACTAGGGGATGACAATAGATTAATTAAATATTAAATACTTAATTAATGATGCCTTAGCAGATGACTAAATAAGATTAATTAAGTGACGTAATTAGATTTAGGTGTCTACATTTTGCCCCTCTTTGATATAGTGTTGGAACAATACTATTTCAAAGAAGTTTGAAAATAGATGACACGAAGAAAACTTTGAAAGCAACATGATTGCCCCAGTCTCGAATAGAAGAGGATAAAATAGATTGTTTGATGCCCTTCAAGAAGGTGTTGGAGAGAGAAGGCGAGGCCCAAAAGCTTCTTGAAAGGTACAAGAATCTAGGGTGAGCAGGAGGACTAAGAGTGGCTAAGAGAGAGGGTTTTAGGAATCTCATACTCTCACTGTGGGAGAATGATACAAAGGAAAACCTTGTGCACAAGGATAACTAATAGTTAAGAACATTGGTTATAGGGGGATGGGGGAGGGTGATTGGTTGTTCTAAATTGAACCTAGGGAAGTGATTTGGAAGATGGTAGGGTTGGGGAGATTATGATTCTAGGATTATGATTGGCGATGACTAAGATTATGATTGATGAAGGAGCTATGATTATGATTGATGTAGGAGCTATTATTATGATTGATATAGGATTGAATAATATGGGATTGATGCAAGAGATATGATTATGATATGGATAAAACTATTGGATCATGATTGTAGGATTGATTGGATGGGATGCTTGGATAGGATGGGATGTTTTGATAGGATGGGAATGTGAAGTAATCCATTGAAGCCTTAGTGTGGGGGTGTTCCAAAGGGGAGCACCACTATGTAGTTGACTAATTATTTTGATATAGGAATATTGGGGATATGCCAAGGTTACTAAGAATACCAAGGCCTTTATACCAATATTACATAGGACTGACTTGAAACAAACACACAAGGATTTCCCAAGCATCACACATGAATCCCAGAGGAATTAGAGTGGAAATGATATTGGGTAACCCACAAACAAATGATATTTCCCAAGTGCACCATGTAAACACAAGTGATCACATGTTTAGACTATGTAAGGGTCATATCTGACTCATTCACAAGCAGAAAAGAAGATGAAAAAGACTGAATCAAAACCTTGCTCTTGAATTGCTCCATTCATAGCACACCATGATATAAAATATCGTGGCAACCTTGAGGAGGGAATAACCCAAATTGCTTGGAAATGACCAATGCAAATAAAAATAAATAAATTAAAAAACCAATATCAAAAGGAAGAATAAATCCATGATAAAGTAACCTTTTGCCAAAGAGATCGGGATAACTGGATACTAACAGGCCAATGTTAAGGATGAGGAAGGATGCATCATGTAAGGACCTAGTGACAATATGTTTCGGATGAGGAAAAAATTAGCAACTGTACCCTTCTATAGACAATGAACTAACGATACAGGGTTTTGCTATAAGACTCAAAAAATGTACAAGAATGACTATACATTAGATGGATGACTTAGGAACTTGTGATAGACTACAAATTTGGGTGTGCGTATGATGGGGAAATCTCAGGATATGAAGATAGTATTGATGCATTACATTTATTGTTACATGGGTATAATACACAAAGCTTGTTATTGCTGCAAAGGTATGGTACACAGAATATTGTTGTTGTTACAAGGATATGATACATAGAATACTATTGTTGTTACAAGGATGTGATACATAGAATACTGCTATTGTTATGATGATATGATACATAGGATACAGTTGTTGTTACAAGGATGTGAGACATAGACATGGTACAAAGGATAAAATACACCTAATATGATACATGTGGTAGCGTACAAGGATAAAACATTCCAGATATGATACATGTGGTAGGGTACAAGGATAAAATATGTTGGACATGATACATGTGGGTAGCATACAAGGATAAAATACACTAGATATGATACATATGGTAGGGTATAAGGATGGGATAGATATGTGAACTACAATAGAATACATGATCTAGGTAGGTTTTTTAGGCCGATGAATGCTGAAAAGAAATGTTCAAAGTGAAAGGATGGGACTTTTGGAACACTTTGAAAAATTGGAAGATGGGTGATGAGGTGTGAAGGGGTAATGCGGGAGATGTAGGTCATTTGATAGATAATAAAAGGGCTAAGGACACCTAGCATCTAATTGCTAGGTTTTCATTAGGGTACCTATCCAAGGTGCTTGAATTGCCAAGTTTTCACCATTGGATGCTTATTTTTCTTTACTCTATTTTTCATTGCTTTTCCCTTCTATTTCATTCCCTTTAAGGGAGCAAGATACACTAAGGAGTTTTTAGGAATATAATTTCTTGAGGTGAATGATGTTGGTGGGATCATTCAAGACTTCACCCTCAAGTGTGGATAACTAATAGGACCTTGAGCCAAAAGATGTTGTGACCACATAAGGACCAAGCCATGTGGGCTCAAACTTTCCTTTTTTTTCTCAGTCAACTTGGACCTTCATGTTTTCTTTGAGGACCATGTCTCCTTCTTGAAATTGGTATAGATGGACCTTCCTATTAAAGTTGTGCTTGAGGCAATTCTAGTAGACCATGAGGTGGTCATAGGCTTGTTGCCTTTTTTCATCAAGTAAATCTAGCTAGGTAAGTCTAGCCACTCTGTAATCTTTATTTGATATGTAGCCCCGCAAAGAAATGCATAGGGATAAGAGTTTGACTTCATAGGTAATATTTCTTTAGCACCATAAACTAGGGAGTATGGGGTTGTGCCAGTGGATGTATGAAATGAGGTGTGGTAGGCCCATAGGGGTTGATTTGCAAATACCAATCACGACTGAAGTCATTGACAACTTGCATTAGGATTTTGAGTAGGGTTTTTTTAGTTGCCTTCACTTGACCATTACCTTGTGGAAATTATGGGCTAGAAAATTGGTGATGGATATGAAGGGAAGTGCACAATTCCTCCATATTGAGATTTTTAAAATTACCTCCATGGTCAATAAAAATAGTAGCTGAGATGCCAAAGCGGCATATGATATGATAGAGAATAAACTTGGATACTTGAACTCTTGTGGTAGTGACAAGGGGGATTACTTCTACCCATTTAGTGAAACAATCGGTGGCAGTCATTATCTACTTGTGTCCTTCTGAAAAGAGAGGTGCTATAACACCAACAACGTCAAACCCCCAACATACAAATGGCCATGGTAGTGCAATAGGTTGTAGATCTTAAGTTGGGGCTCAGATTAGAGTGGCATGTTGTTGATAGGGTAGACACCTTTTTGCAAAGTTGCATGTATCATGCTCTAGAGTAGGCCAATAATATCCAGCTTGAAGGATTTTCTTAGCTAGAACTATTCCACTCATGTGAGTACCACAAAGTCCAGTGTATACTTCTTTGAGAACTATTGTAGCCTCATTTTGGTCTAAACATCGAGAGAGAGTATTAGGATAACCTCGATTATATAGGGTTTGAGCTATGATAGTATAACAAGATGCTCTACAAATAAGGTTTTGGCATTGGGTTCATGTGAGACTCGAAGATATGATACCATTTTGTAGGTAAGCACAAATTTTATGGTACCATGGGGGTTGGGGACCAACCAAGATGCATACCCATGTTGATTCATCGTTCTTGTATGTGGGCTCATGTAGCTGCTCAACTAAGAATTCATACTGTGTAGCCTCCTATAGGATCTCTAAAAGTGAACCAATAGTGGCCATGGCATCTGTAGCTTTGTTTTGCAACCTGGGTATCTGTGTGAATTGTATTTGAGTAAAATGTTCCTTCAACTAATCTACCAACTCCTTGTAAGATTGTAACTGGTCATCTTTGGTCTAATATTAATCTAGAACTTGCTTGGTAATTGTGAATCTCCAAAGACTTGTAGCTTTATGATGTTCCACTTGACTGCTATTTTGAGTCATGCAATAAGGGCCTCATACTTTGAGATGTTGTTGGTACATTAGAACTATAGTTTAAAATATTTAGGAATCTAATCTCCCTGAGGCGTGACCAAGAGTATGCTAGCTCTAGAGCCATGGGATGTGTACGATCCATCAAAGTATAACTTCCAAGATGGTTGTTCTTCTATTAAGTAGAGGTGTTCATCTAGGAATTCCATAATGAGAGGGTGATCTACAACTAAAATCACATCAACCAAGTGATCTACTATAGCTTGACCTTTGATAGTCTTTCTATCAACATATTGGATGTCAAATTCACTAAAAAGCATGACCCATTCAGCCAGATGCCTTGTGAGTACTGTGCATGACAATATATACTTCAATGGATCAATTTTGGATATTAGTTGTACAGTGTGGCTTAACATATAATGATGAAAATTCTAAGTGGAAAATACCATGGTTAAGTAATGCTTTTCCATTGGTGTTTAATTGAGCTCATATCCAATGAGAGTATGACTGATGTAGTAAATAGCCCTTTCCTTGCCTACATCATCAAGTTGTGCGAGAAGAGAACCTTGTGCTATTCGAGTAGCTGTGATGTATAGTATGAGCAGGCCTTCTGCAATTAGAGGAACCAATGTAGGTGGATTAGCTAAGTACTGCTTGATTAGTTTAAAGTTGCATTGGAAAATGGGATCCCACCTAAAAGTTTGATCCTTTTTGAGTAAATGTGTGAACAGTTGGCACTTATTCGCAAGCTGGGAAATGAATTGCCTAACTGATTGTAGTTTCCCTTGGAGAGAGAAAAGTTTTCTAAGTGTCTTAGGAGGACCCATATCCATGATGGCTTTGATTTTTTTGGGATCAATATCAATACCACATCATGATACAATGAATCCCAGGAGCTTTCCCAAGGTAATGTCAAAGACACACTTCTTAGGGTTGAGCATGAGATGATATTTAGCCAATCGATCAAACACTTCCTCGAGATGAGATAAGTGATCATGGGCATTAAGAGATTTGACTAGAATATCATCCAGATAATCTTCCAGAGTCTTATGAATTAGGTCATGGAAGATAACTGTCATGGCACACTAATATGTTGCCTCGACATTCTTTAATTTGAATGGTATCATGTTATAACAAAATGTCCCCCAAGGGGTGGTAAATGTTATCTTGTGTTGGTCTGCCACTACTATTTGAATCTAATTGTATCTAGAGAAACCATCCATGAGTGACAATAGCTCATGGCCTACAGTGAGATCAACAATCATGTCTATGTTTGGTAACTGGAAATTATCCTTTGAGCAAGCCTTGTTGAGATCTCTGAAGTCTTTGCAAATCCTAATATTACTAGAAGGCTTTGTGATAGACACCATGTTGGAGATCTATTCAGAATAGTCAATTGGGCAAATGATCTTTGCCTCTAGCAATTTTTCTAACTCTACTTTAACCAATAAATCCACTTTGGGGTGCATCTTTTAGAGTTTTTGCTTGACAGGTTTAGCCCTTGGATCCATGACTAAATGGTGCACTACTAGCTTGGGGTCCAACCTTGACATGTCTTGATAAGACCATGCAAAGTGACCAACATTTTCACAAAGGACTTCAATAATAAGTTCTTCCTATTCAGGTGGTAGAGATGTTGTAATGTATGTGATCTTTGGTACATTGGTCAGACTGATATTGATCGGTCTAGTTTCCTCTATCAAGACAGATGATATATAGGCCTGTGATCCTATGGGGGGAGGATGAAATTTTCATCCTCGAGTGCCTGTAAGAGGTTTTCACTATCAGATGCATCCTTTATTTTCTTTTCATTTTTTGAGTCATCTAATGGTGCTCCAAGGGAGTTTTCACTAGAAGATGACTTTGCTTTTCTTTTTTGCATTTTTGTTTCATTTTTTATTTCAATTTTGTGACTGGAGATTTCCTCCTCCCCAAAGTAACCTACTAGATCTAGTTTGTAGACATATGTTGATGGTGGTGGTGGCCATTTATGTGGTGTTTCTACCCCCATGAATTGAAGGAGTGCATGCTTTGTAGAGAATTTGTCAACATGGACAACACTTGGTCCTATTCAATGAGTTTAGGGTGAGTGAGTGGTAGATCTATGAGATATAGGGATAATTGGCACTGCATAGAAGCTCCTAGGATAATTTCATCAAGAAAGGTATCATCGTAGGATTTCTTTTCTACTTCCTTAGGGATGTATTCAACCTTAATAGGACTATTTTGGATGTTTGTAAAGACATGACCTTCATTCGTGGTGTCCCCAGTTACAGGGAGTCCATAGCCTAAGCCTTTCTTTTTCTTTTTTGCTTCCATAGGCTACTTAATGCCTGACTCCAAATGGCCTAGAGCACTTCCTTGATAATCCCATTGCTCAGTAGCAAGGCGATGTGACAATGGGTATTTTTGTTTAAGGTGGTCAAGAAGTTCTTCACTTTTTGGAGGTGGCTCTTTATATAGCCATGCACAAATGTCTGGAGTGGTTTCCTTGCCATTGAGGATCTCCTTGGTAATAAATGTGGTTGGGCCTAGTTGTTTGAGATGAGGAGTTGTAGCTAGTTTTGGTCTCTGATATGTTGGGTGCCCTTGAGTATGTGGATCAAGGGGTAAAGCACCAACAATAAAAGCATCTACAAGACTATACTCTCCACAACCTTGGTAGTTGATCTTAACCATGTAAAGGGTGGAAGCTAAAATGGTATCTGGATTGTGGCAGGTGTCAGAGGAAATATCCATGGTGTGGCTAATTTTGATTCCAAGATAATGGTTTGTGTATGAAGCTTCAACTGCATTGCAATAAGCAAAAGGGTTCAAGATCTATGTGGATGGTTACCTCAGTGCCATTATGTGGAAACTTGATGCATTGATGATATGTGGATGGAATGACTTTCATGGCATGAATCCATGGTTGGCCAAGGAGGACATTGTATGGAAGGTTAAGATCAACTACGTGACAAACTATTTCTTGAGTGGTTGGGCTGACTCTAAGAGGTAGCAAGATTGTTCCTTGAGTGGTGCACTCCAAATTGTCATATGCTTTGATAGTAATGACCTTTATAAGAATATCTTCCTCATTGTATCCATCTTGTTTGATGAACTTTAAAGTGCATAGATTTAGAGCTGATCCATTATCTATCATGACATGTTTGACTGTGAAGTCAGAAACCATGACAACAATGCAAAGTGGAAGTATATGATTAGGTTCAACTATTGGGATATCAACAAATTTGAAGGATAGAGCACATGATGTAGAAAGGTGGCTAACCAAGTTGCAAAACTCAGTGGAATTAATGTTAGTAGGGATGCATGACTCATGGAGAGTACTGTCAAGGATCTCTTGATAAAGTGGGCTTGTTCATAAGAGATCTAGAATGGAAATCTGGGCTGGCATATTTCCAAGGTGTTCCAAAATATTATATTGTGGTCCTAATGGAGATGATCCTAATGAAGGTGATCTTGATAGAGGTGGTCTTGATGGTATATATATGGGCTAGCTATATTGAGTCAAGCTTGTCAAGTAGTAACTGCACATTGGGCATCTGGGCCTTTGATATTTATAACATTGATAGAGGGCTCAACTTGTGAGATGCATTTGATAAGGTTTCCATAGTCTAAGTATGCTGAAGTGTAGTTTTGAGATTTATCTCAGTTATCTCCTTGTTTATTTTGAGCATTGTTGGGTTTGTTGATAGGAGTGTTTGTAGGTGCTTTACTTGTGTTTGTTTTATGGGAAGGAAAAGCATTTTGGTGTATCAATAATCTTGCATTTGGTGAGGCTGGTGCCCCCATAGTGATCTCTTTCTGATCAATAAGGTCTTGGACATAGTCCTTGAGTTGCATGCATTTGAGGGTGGTATGTCCTTTGACACAATGGAATTTACAAAACTCATTATCCTTATACCAAGATGCCCTAGATTGATTTGGACAAGTTTTTGGATGTCGAATAAGATTATCTTGGGCTAGTTTTTCAAAGATTGCATCAAGGGGCTCCCCTAACAGGGTGTATACATGAGGTTGTCTCTGAACATGTGGTTTAGGTCCAGTCAAAAGTCTAATAGCATTAGTTTGATTTTGATGGCTAGGTATTTGGACGTTGTGTTGATTGTTCTACATAGGCAACTACTAATAGATTGGTGGTTGTTGCTGGTAAGTTTGTTGTTGACAAAACGTGGTGGGAATGTTAGCTGCTATCCTAATGACATGAACATGTCGAGTGCCAGTGATGCCATCAGTAACTATGTTCTTATTTTTATTCCAATATTGTGGTTTGTCATTGCTCAAACCTCAGTCCTAGGTGCTTTCCTTGTAAATTTTGATGAGCCCTTGCTCAAGTCCCATCCCTTTTTCTTTAATGTCTTTATATGTTTGTAAACAGTTCATACCCATGTGATGGACAAGACTTGGATGTGCATTGTTAATGAACATTTTGACAAGGTGACATTTGGGGATGGTGCATGAGATCCTAGTTTTGAGGGTTTGCTAACATGTAAGTATTCTGCAAGGCCTTCTCCTCTCTTTTGCTTGGTATGCCCTAGGTCCACTACAAATAACATGGTCTCGACCAGATGAGCATATTAAGCCACAAAGGCCTCAAAAAGATTATCAAAGGTCTTAATGGTACCCTAGGTTATATGACATAACCATTCAAGGGCAGAACCCCCTAAGATTTTTGGAAAAAGTTGCATGAGGAACATGTCATTATAGGCCACTTCTTGGTAGTGTATATAGAATTTCTTGACATGTGTAACCGAGTCACTTTTCCCTCTAAATTTATCAAACTTGGGATGTCAAAATGTTTAGGAAAAGGTGTCATCACGATGGTTTTGTCAAAGGGATATGTACAATCATTCTCAAGTTTGAAATTTTTTGAGTATGTCCCATCCTTGAGGGCTTTGAGAGCATTTTTAATCTCTTCCCATTCAGAGTTTATAGGTGGGGAAATGAGTGCCCCTAGTGTAGGATGGAAATGAGTGCCCCCAGTCCAAGTGCCCCTAGTGTAGGATATGTAGCAAATGTTGAATCCTGATATGGTAAACCTTGACTGTCATATGGTGGTGCCTAAAAAATAGGTTGCACTACTATTGGGATGGATGTTATGGGTTGTTGGAATGTAGTTTGGGCATACTACTACATTTTTTGGGTAGATTGTTGTTGGGGAACATAGGTATGAGGTTGTTGCCCTACTAGATAATTCTATGGGAATGCCTGGGCATACTACTGGTGTGATGATTGTGACTAAAGAGATGGTAGTGTAGGTAATACCTAGGCCATGCCTTTCCTAATATATGTGGGTTGTGCTGCTACTTGAGAAAGTAACTGAGTATTAACAGGTGCTAGGTAATTGATGTAAGGAAGAGTATTCACAAATGGGTATTGTGATGGAGGGGTGATTTGGCTATTGCCTAAGGTGGCATAGAAAAATAGTTGGTAATGGGTGGTAATGAATAGACTTAGGGAGGGAGGGATGAATGTGATTGAGGTATGGGCATGAATGTAGTGCTGAAGGGGAGACTAGTGCCAGGTCCTTGTGCTATACCAAAACTCCAAGGTCCTAAAGGAAATGGGGCCAAAAAAAGGGGAGACTAGTGGTAGGTCCTTGTGTTGTACCAAAACTCCAAGGTCCTAAAGGAAATGAGGCCAAAGTACTTTGGCTAGTGACAAATGGATTGATAATGATGTTGCGTGGGATGGAAGATGAAGTATTTGACCCTAATGGAGGCAATCCTATAGTGTCTTGGGATGTAGGTTGGATGTTTATGGTACTAGTAAATGGATTGATATGTTTTGAGATGAAAGGGAAAGTGCAGTTTTACCAAGTAAAAAAGGATTATATTCCAAAGCAGGGATATGGGTGGTGGAAGAAGATGTAGATGATACACTTGTGGTTATTTGGGATGTGGTATGAACTAAGGGTTGAGTGAGGATAATTTGAGTGTTTTTGTGAAATGGGAGCAATGACCTATGTTGAGGGGATATTCGGATCTATTGGTTCTGCTTGTGTTGGTTGGTACCCACTATTTGGTGAAAAGAAAGGATCATGAGGAATAGGTGACCCTACAGATGGTGGTTTCCATCCAAACAGAGGATGTGTAGGATCTATAATGTTGGTGGGCGATAGTCATCCAAAGTCAAAGGTGCCAACATTATCTCTTAAGAAGTTTTCCATGATGGTCTCCTTATTTTGATCTATGATGGCATTAACAATGGTTGCATGTCCAGGTTGGTTCATGAAAGCATCAATATCTATTGAAGAACTTGTTTCTTTAGGATTTTGTGGAGGTGGATCCAGTAGTGTCATGGAAACTATGGGGTATGGCTGAGCCCTAGCTATGCTACTACTAAGACTAGGATCCATGTCCTTCTCTTTCTGTTTATTCTTATTGAAATGTGTAGTAGGTGGCATGAAATGTTGACTTTCCTAAGGATGGAATGCAAAAATATGATAATAAATGTATGTGAAAAGATGATTTTTGTAGTGTGTGACTAGGATGGAGGGATTTCCTAAGATGTAAAGGAGGGTGTGTGGAAATGTTCTTAGTGATATCTAGGAAGATATTGTTTCCCTTAAGTGTGATTTTTTGAAAATGTGACGGTGATACGAAACCTTAAGGTGGCCTTGTGAACTTTTGGAAGACATGTGGGGATCAAGTGTGTAGCCCAACCTTTTGCTCACGGTGATGTGGGACACAAATGATAGTTTATCCTAAACAATGTTTAGTTTAAGGATAACTATGATAGTGAGATGGATGGAGAGTTTTTTTTTAGGGAAACAAATCTTTTAATGCAGGGATACTAAATGTTCTAAGTGATAAGTAAATAATGGGGGACACTAGGGTTTAATGATGCTTAATTTGGAGGATTTCTTGAAAACCTAAGGGTGATGGAAAAAGGGAAGGAGATGATTCTATCAAATGCTTAAATGGGATATTGGAGCTATGTGAAAGACTAAGCCTATGAGGAGATAAGTTTATAAGTGTGTGCGGAAGAAGAAGGACCTAATCAGAGTAAGTAACAGTAGAGTTATTGATAAGGCTATGGTTAACACCTCGTTGGAGAGTTAGGTTTTGAATTTTGTAATCCCACTTAGCTTTTAATGCAACGTTCATGTCGTTTGTCTCAACTTGGTCTAGTTTAGTGATCCTTGGATTGGGGGTATACTTCTTGTGTTCTACTTCTATTTCTTTGTAAATTGGTATTTGTGGAAGTTTAGCCTTTTTGAACTTGGTCTAGTTTTGGCTTGAAATGAGATAACTCTAGGAGATTTTCTCACAACTATAAGTTTTTATAGGCAATGACTACTTTAAGTATACCTTTTAACCTTGGGTTGAAAACATAAAACAATTAAGGAGTGACTTGGTTTTAAGAGAATAGTGTTTTTATGTGAAAGAGGCAAAGTGGTTTGGGTGCTCCTTTAGCATGTAAGTAGTAAAGTGGGGTAAACTAGGCTTAGGATTGTTGTGAATAAACTTGCTAACAATCCTTTTGAACAAGGGTAAGGATGACCTATTTTGACGACAATGGTTTTGTTCACAAGGAAAGTTTTTGGTCAAGTAAGATATGTAACAAGGCTATTTTGAAAAAGATAACTTTGGACCAAGGAGAGAAAAGTTTGCTTCCTATTGGACTTTGTTAATTATTTCTTTTGAGATAACAAGGATAGTTTTTAAAAAGGTAAAGTTGAACCAACGAAACTAAAGTTGTTGCAAATGGACTTGCTGACAACTATTTTTTGGATAACAAGGATAGGACCTTTTCTGATGTGATGAATAATGAGAAAATAGTTTCTCAAAGGACAAAGCAACTTTGAGAAAGGCAAACAAATGATCTCTTTAGCAAAAGGATTTGATAGTAACCATAGAAATTTTGTAAATTTTTTTACAAATTTTTTTCATAGATCTTTGTACAAATAAGACAATTCAAACACACTCTTTATCCCTAAGGTCAATTTTTTGTTACATATGCTATTCAATGGCCCACAACTTGATGTCTCTTAATTCTAGTGTAATATGTCCCTCTAATTGAAGAGGTGATTCGATACAAGAGTCAATAGACAAATGATACACATCAAAGATGTTGGAAATATAAGAGGAGTAACTAAGAGGGGAGGGGTGAATCAGTTACTTCTAAAATAAATCTTAGATCCCTTAGATGTCAGTACAAACTAAAAACTGAATACTACTGATACTCGATAATCACTAAATGTGCTCGGTGAATTCTTAACATACAAACTTTGTGATTATCATTACTTTAACTTAGTTACAAACACATAAAATAAAATAGCATGAACACATGTGACACTAAGATTTAACACGGAAACCCAATTTGGGAAAAACCACCAATTGCAACTAGTTACTATTTTCACTCTTCTGAAGTGAGCCCTATTAGGAGCCAACCTTGTTGAAGGTTACAAAAAACATTGTTAGGTGTGACCTAGTTAAAGGATTTAATCACCCTATTAGGAGTGGCCTTGTTAGAGTCCTTGAGACAATTCAATAGAACTACCACGTTGTTATAAGATTTACAAATAGCTATTAAGCCAACTCAGTTAGGACATTTAGATCACTGCTACAATGGTTAGAGAGTAACAATGAGATAACTTGATTTAAATGCAACTAAATTGATGATTATAGATCTTTGTTCTGGCTTGTACTTGATCCTTCCGGATTGAATATAGCTTTTCTTCTCCACAAGGATATTTTGCTTATCCTTCAAATTTGCTTCCTCTCTTCATCTTCAATACATTCATAACATCTTCTAGCTCACACTTTTGAATCCACAAGTTGACCTTATATCTTTCATATTGTCAAGTTGACTCAAATGCAACTTAGAATCATTACTATTCATCACCTCTATTAGCTATAACCAATATATAAATTAATTAAGCTTAATATGCCAAAATAATAAAATCCTTTGTTAGCTTACCCAGCTCGGTAGAAACTAACTTAGAAGAAATTTCCTATGTTAACCAATAGAAGCTTGGTTAATATTACAACTCGTGAAAATCCTTTGGTAACTGAGTGAGCTAGGTTAGCACTATTTTTATCCAACTTTCCTTCATTAATTGAGTGAGCTCGTTTAACACTCATCTTTTGTAGTCTTTCCTTCGACACTTGAGTGAACTCGGTAGACACTGCCTTCTAAACTAGGCAACCATAGGAATGCTTGGTAGACATAGAAAATTATCTTTATTGCTCGGGTGAGCTCAACATATACTGACTGATAATGATATGACATTTGTGTAACATCAAAGACAATACACAATTAATCAATTGTATGCAGCAATCTCCCTCTTTGGCATTGATGGCAACACAACATGTTATAGCATAATGAAATTTTGGATTTATTTTTGAAGAAATCCCTCTGTCAATATGAGCTCTTCCTTTCACTAGATTCTTTCTCTTTCTACAACAACTTCTACCAAGTACATTCACAGAACTTTCTCCCTCTTATAGCAACAATCTATTTCTTTGGAATGACAAAAATTTCTAGAGATATGACAGTAAACTTCTCCCTATTGACAACACATGCCAAAGACAAAAAATATATTAATATCAATGTACCTTAGGTATTGATTCATTTGTAATATGCTCTTGTCAATTATGCACCAACTAATTGATCTTCAACTTAGCTCTTGTTGATGCATCACTAAACTTTATTTAGTGAGCTTTAGATATAGGAATGACCCCTAGCTTACCCCTTTGATATAGAAATGCATCCTTAGGTAATGGCTTGGTGAATATGTCTGTAATTTGTTCTTTTGTATTCACATATTCCAATCTTACTTCTTTATCTTGCACCAATTCTCTTAAGAAGTGATATTTTATAACAATGTGCTTTGTTTTGGTATGCATCACTGGATTTTTTGATATATTGATTGCACTGGTGTTATCACAGTATATAACTATAGGATCCTTGATCTCTATTTTCATTCCTTCCAACAATTTTTTGAACCAAACAATGTTAGAATAATTAACTGTTGCTGCGACATATTCTGCCTTTGCTATGGATTGAGAGATGCAATTTTGTTTCGTGCTAGTCCAAGACACTAGTCTTTTACCAAGAGAGAATGCTCCACCAGTAGTGTTTTTTCTATCATCAAGACTTCCTATCCATTCAACATCATTAAATGCTTTCAAGTCTAAATTTCCTCTAAGTTTATACCATAAGCCATAGTCTTCGGTACCTTTTAGATATCTCATGATTCTCTTGATTGCCATCATGTGATTTTCTCTGGGATTTGCTAAGAATCTTGCCACCATTCCAACTACTAGAGCAATATCATGCCTTGTATGTGCTACATACTATAATTTTCCAATCATTGATTTGTATGTGGTATGATCTACTTCTTTGGAATCATCATTCTTGGAAAGCTTATGTCTAGTAGACATAGGGGTTCCAACTGGTATTGAATCTTCCATTCCAAACTTCTTCAGTATTTTCTTGATATAATTAGATTGAATGATGTAGACACCATTTTTTTTCTGTTGTATTTACAACCCAAAAAATAATTTTATCTCACCAAACATGGACATCTCAAATTCTTTACTCATTTCTTCTAAAAATGCTTTCCACAAGTCATCATTTCCTATAAATAGAGTATCATCAAATTCATCACCCTAGTTGGCTAGAACCAATAGATAAATTAATTAAGATTATATGCCAAAATATGAAAATCCTTCATTAGCCAACCCAACTCGGTAGAAACTAACTCAGAAGCGATTTCCTATGTTAACCAACAAAAGCTTGGTTAACACTCCAAACTTGCAAAAATCCTTTGGTAACTGAGTGAGCTTAGTTAGCACTATTTCCATCCAACTTTCCTTCATTAACCTAGTGAACTCGATTAACACTCATCTTTTATAATCTTTCCTTCGATGCCTGAGTGAACTTGGTAGACACTGCCTTCTGAACTAGGAAACCACAGGAATGCTTGGTAGACATAGAAAACTATCTTTACTGCCCAAGTGAGCTTGACATATACTGACTAATAATGATATGATATTTGTGTAACATCAAAGACAATACACAATTAATCAATTATATCCAACAAGATAATCTTCAAGGCATAGCAAATAGAAGTCCCTCTTCTGCAAGAACAACGACCCTTGAAGATGAAACCCAAGTAGCCTTATGCCTCTACTAGGGGAGCATGATGGTGAGTAATCTTGAGGGATGTTTTTTCCCTTGCATCACAAATAACATACCAAGGATAAAAGGGTAGCTACTAAGTTGGTTCGTAATTAAGTCTGTGGAGTCTCACCAAATGGTTGTTACATATGTGATCCACTTAAGGATCTATTCTAGAAATGTTGAAATCATGGAAAAGTTTTCCCACCTTAGGCTACCCCTAGAAACACACCACCCAAACTTGGGTGATAGAGAAAAAAAGTTTACCTTTCCCCTCATTTATATATCGGCTAGATTACTTACTAGTTTGAGCTTCTCACCAAAGGGGACACGCTTTCTAGAGGTGGATGAACTCACTAGAAGCACTCCTAGGTTGTTGTGTGCAAATGGTCTAGCTAACAAATTTGATACATGCATCACTTATTTACATGGTTCTAATTTCAAATAAATAGAGAAGTCAAAGATGTGCTAAAAGGCACAATCTCAATACACACAAGGCACTTGATTTATTCTATTTCTAAAGCTTCTAGATTTACTATTTTATGACTTTCAAAGACACATGTGATTAGCATTAAAAGTTTATTTCCAACTTGACATCGTTGCCAGCAAAAGTAAATCGAGTGAACAAAAGTAAATCATGCGTGAAAGCTTGAAAAGGACAGAATAAGAACATTTTCACTTTAGAGCATTCAAGATTGAATGAAGTTCTTTTTAAGCCCCAAAGTTGAAATGTGTCAATTTGCAATGTTCTTTAATACCCAAAATCAAATGTTTATCGCATTCGTTCTTTTTAACCTTTAACATTCAAGAGTGTGTTGATCATGCATTCCAATGAAATATTTCAAATCCCTTAAGGAATTCAAGAGTGTTTTTATCATGCATTCCAATGAAAATGTTAGATTTTAGTCCATGGCATTCAAGATTGATTTTAGCAACATGCATTCAAAGACAAGTTTTTAAACATTCAAATTCATTTTCCAAGAGAATTAAAACATTTAAGGAAAACCTACAAGAAATTTGGTTAGTGGTTTCTTAGAACTCTTCAACCTGCAAAGCACAAGTTAGCAAATATCCCTACAAAACCACAAGTTAGGGTATCAAAATTGTATAATAAAAAGTGAAATAACCCAACAATGAAAATTGTTAAAAATAAAGTTTAGTCTTTAATAGTGAAAGAAAGTATCTAAAAAGCCTCAAAATTTGATAAAACCAACACCATCATGATGGGCTTGGAACAATCTTTCTCACAATATTTTGTTTTCCAAAAACGGAGTCTAGATGCTCAAGTTATGAGAAAAACACTAAACATTGTTTCTTAAGGCTTGGAAATGGCATGTAGAAGGCTAGTGATGTAGTGTTGATTTCAGCAACCTACAAGCATAAATTTCACCACCATATGGTTGTCGCCTACAAAAATAAATTATCTGCTAGAAAAAAAGTCTAGCTGCTTGAAAAAAATAGTACCTATCACCGATAAACCTGGCCATTTGGTAGGAAATAATCTCGATGGCCATATATGGAGGGTAGGTGTAGGGTTAGTCGTGAGTGGCAGAGGAAGGTTTGTAGTGGTGGAGATGAGTATCTACTGGAAAAAAAAGTTTAGTTGCCTGATAAAATAGGCGTCTATCACTAGGAAACCTGGTCAGTTGCCGAGAAATAATCTTGGTGGCTATATATTAAGGGTTGATAGTGGTGGAGGGTTGGTCGTGAGTGGAAAAGGAAGGTTTGTAGTGGTATATATGAGTAGTATAGAGAGGCGGGGGGTTGGGAGATGTGGTGGAAGGAGTAGGGAGAAATAGAAGCAGAGCAGAAGAGGACATGGGAGGAGTTGAGAAGAGGGCCTAAGAATATGCAAACCTCTTTAAACCAAAGAAAATATTCCCTTTGATTGTGTTGATGCATCCTTGGATGGAGATGTGTACTTAATGATGTTTCTCAAGCTTCAATGGATGAGAGATATGTGAGTGCAAGTGTGGATGGATTTTTCCATTATGATAGCATTTTGGTAGCTTTTAGGCTCTCAAAATAGCATGATAGCTTTAGCATGGAAGTGGATGATATTTGTGAAGGGAGAGGGTTTCATTTATAGGTTAAGGTATGATTAGATGGAGGGTTAGGATGTGAGGATGGAGAAAGGATGAGGGAGGGCTAGGATGCAAGGAGAGGAGAGCACATGGATTGTGCTTCTTCAAAGCTCTAGCCTTGTGACAAGTGTCACAAGGGGATTGGATAGGGAAGAGGGTCAAGATAGGTGGTCAGAGGGGGTTATGAGGGAGGATAAAGGAGGATGAGTGTGGAAAATAGGTGTAAAAGGAACTTAAGGAGCCTTTAAGTCACGTGAGAGCCTTTAAGGCTCTTGGATAGGAATACAAGAGGGATAGGATAGAACTTTGACTTTGGTTTGGTTTAAGACTTTCTTAACCCTTGGTTAAAGTTGTGGAAATGCTTAGGGAAGGGATTATGCTTAGCTTAGGAGGGAATTAGGGTGCAAGTGGCATGTTAGAGGGATGCAAGTGGGCTAGCACTTATGAGGTAGGTTAATTAGTTAGTTGCTCAATAGGTTGGATTTAGCTAATGGTAGAGATTTGGGTATAGTTAGGGGTTGAGAATTGATTTGAAATTATTTATTAGATCAAGGGGTATTTTTGGGATTAAATTAAATAGTTTTATGCATTTATTTAATTTAATATGAGAATAAGGATTTAATTGAATTAGGCTTTGGATTTGTCATTTGATTTTATCAATTGGGCTATAATTGATTAATTGAATTAATTAACTAGGGGATGACAATTTAATTAAATATAAAATACTTAATTAATGATTCTTTAGGAGATGAATAAATAGGATTACCCAAGTGATGTAATCAGATTTAGGTGTCTACAATATTTTTCTTTCTTAGTGTCTAGTTAGACTTCATCTTTGATCTTTATTCTTGTGACTTGTGTCCAAAATTTCTACAAGTATAGCAATAACCATTAAATGCATACCTCTTAGGGGACTAACTAAAATTGGATCTAAATTCATATTATTGGTGACCATATTATTGCAATGATAACAATAACCATCAAATTTGGGAGTAACATTGATCTTACCAGTTTGTCTCCTACAAATATTTTTTGTGTCTAGGCTTTCTATAGTGATAGCATGTAGGTTTCTTTAGCTTTGGATTGGTGTACACATTCCTCTATTCATCTTTCTTTGATGACTCTCCTTTCTCAATAGTAGAATGCTTGGCATATCCTAGTCTAGATGTATCTCTCAGTCATCTCTGTCATCTAAGTTGTTCATCCAGTATCTTGATGATTTCCTTTGATATTTTTATTTTTTCAATGGTTTCTTTTTCATATTCAAGATCACTCTTTGGATTTTCATTCTCGATTCTTAAGTCAACTATCTTTACTAATCTCTATTGGAAGTCTTACTAGAAAACAAGATACTAAGAGGGGGGGGAGGGGGTTGAATCAAGATCTATAAAACTTTTCTCTTCTTGAACAAAAAAATTGATTAACTAAATTCACTCCTAATCCATCTCATAGCTAGATCTCATTCCATATAATCATGAACTGTAAAACTGAAATGAAAACTAATTATGCATCACATCCATGAAAATAGAAATACATAACACAAAGATTTTGGTAACCCAAAAACTCTCCAAGGTGAAGGTAAAACTTAGGTGGGGATGATACCCACAAATCTTTACTACTACAACAACAAATTTGCCTATTAGGGCTACAATTTGATCACTTATGATGATCTACCTTATGAGGGGTATGCTCGGTTAAAAGTGTTATAAGAATATTAAGTCTACCTTGATTAGATGATTTAAACATAAAATGAAGTAAGTACTCATGTTAGGAGATTTAATAAGGTCTATTAAAACCACTCTATTAAGAGATTTGCCCTAATTCATTGGTTAGAATGTCTGAATACCTGATTCTTTGGTTTTCTCTCACAAAGATAATTACAAATATTCTCTCTTCACTATCTAAATCTGATCTCCTTATCTGATTTTCTCTATTATTCCCTTCATTGTTAGGTTTCTATGTCTAATATCCTTATCAAACTTGACCTTCCTTGCTTCATTCATATCTTGTTCACACATTCAATCTCTTCTCTACATTTATTCACTTTTCTTCTTGCTTCCATATTATATTAGGGTTAGATCCCTTCTTAAATAGATAATTGTGGAAGTTTCTAGATCATAATCAACAATTCAAAATTTGTTCTTTTGTCATTTAACCCTTCTCATTTTTTGAATGGTTAATCTGCCTTCCTAGGGTAACACCTTCTGAAAAAATGCATAATTTTCTCCTTAACTATCTCTACAATCCATAAATATTGTATAGAAGTTGACTAGAGTGATTTACATAAGTGTTTGTGTCATTAGAAACATATATATCAAAACTAGTTTACTTGGAAATTGAATGTTTTGATGCTTGATCATAGGTAATATTCATGACGTCTCTCAACTTCTACAGGCTTGACATATACTAACTCACTCAGCATAACTTATCTATACATTTCTCAGTCTTCATAAGTTTTACTCGACATGTATAGTATCTCAGTCTCTACTAGGGTGCTTGACAACCTTTGAATTTCTTGGCATATAATGAAATATAAACAAGTCCATGTAGCTCATCTTTCTATAGATGGCTCAGTCGTAGTGATGACTGACCAATGTTTCCTATAAAATGACAAAGTGTTGGATACTAATATGCAACAAGGCTTAGAGATCACCAATCTCCCCCTTTGACATTAGTGACATAAACACTTTGTCATGACTTAGCATTTTAGTTAATTTCCAAAATATTAAAAATAGAACTTCCCCTGAGACTTTGATTTTGTCTTCAAAAACTTGATTCTATTATACAATATATACATATGTATTACCTTGACTCTACTTCTAACCATTCTAATATGATCTTCCCCTATGAATGATGTCATGAATATTTTCCCCTTTGGTTTTGTCATTTTATTGCTTCGGGTTTTCAAGGGTTAACTTGTACTTGTCCAAAAATGTTTTTGTGATTTGCTAAAATCACCTCAAGTCATTTATTCCATCTATTTTGAAATGATTCTAGAACCTAAATATGAATTTCTAGTTGGATAGCTAGATCAATTAAGTTATCTGCAGTTGAGAGATGTGGATCTCTCTTGACTAGAATTTGTGAAACTGATAGCTCCTTCTCAATAATTTCCAAATGGGGAAGTGTTGGTTAATAGTTTGTCCTCCTATTAGATTTTATAACATAACCTTTGATTCCCAATGTTTTGGAGAGAAAAAAGGATGTTTACCAACAAATAGGTCAGTGCAAGTATTCTATCGTTGCCCTCTGAATTACTAAGTACAATTCCCTATGTTTTGTAATGGTATGCAATGAATATGTTTTTATGAGATCAGAGGTTTTGACATTATAAGCTCTTCACCTAAGAGAAGTAAAGGGTAACCAAATTATTTGTAGGCACAAACAATTTAGGCAAGATAAATTTGAATAACTTATCACACCCAATGGAATGACTATAGTAGATTATCTTGATATTTCTGACTATTACTTCTATTCTAAATGTAGATTAACTATTTAAATGCAGAAGAAGAATGAAGAAAATATGCACATGAGGGAAAACATAATTGCTTTCACTATTAGCCTTGAATGAAATGGAATCCAACCAATAACTAATAGATTCAAACACATTTATCTTTCATTTCCCAATGAAACTATCTGACATATTATGAAACCAACAAGAGAAGGAACAAAACCATATAAAGAAAGTAGATGGAATCACTATACTGCAAACATAAAAATGAAATAGAATTCATCTAATTATTCACAGGATCATACATGATTGTCTTTCAACTCTTAATGTAGAACTAATCTATGCATGGGCCACAAAACATGACAAGCAAATAAGGTAAATGGAATTACATAAAAATTCACGATCAATTTTGTTGACCTTTGTATTGTCAAAAGAAATTAAATTTATAGTTTTCTATCATCCCTTGGTTTTGGTAGAGCAACAGTCACAAAATAGAAAAAAAAATGAATAATACATGAAAAATATCTAATCTTCAACATGGTATAGACATGCGACATCATTCCTAGCGATGTCCTAATTCCATGACACCTCTAAGAACACTTGGAAACTATTCATTTTCATGCGGCTTTAGAAAACCCTGTTAAACTCTTTATTTCCTTAATATTTTGTTATTGGTGTTGAATCCATGTAATTTATATTTCAATGGTCACAACAATTTTGAATTTTGGCCTTCGATCTTTAAACCAACAATCACGATTAAAACTCAACCATTTCCCTTTATAACTTTCTCCATGGGTCCACCTTGGTACTATAATCACCTAAAAATGGTCATCTAGACTATCAGCCCCCTTTTCAACATTTTGGCTAAATTAATTTAATCACTTACCTAAGCCAAATTGCTAATAATCAATTTATTTGATTATAACCTATAGTTTGACTATGCTATCCTAAGTTCATTATTTGATTAAAAGAACATGTCCCCTTTTAATTAAATAAAGCACCCCATTCTTCTAACTCACTTAAAGTGCACACATAAAGTCCTTTTTCTATTTTACAATTAAAAGAAAAGGCTTGTGCGACTTTTGTCTTATATGACAAGTCAACTTATATTCTATTGGTTGACTTGTGTGTGCACATGGATCACACCTATTTTTGAATTCCACCGTTGATCATCCACCATCTTCATCTTGATCTCTACCGTCCATATGACTTTAAAAGGGAGAGAGCTTTCCCCCTCAAAGGATCCATCCTCATTTTTGAATATTGTTATACTGCAGGTTTTCTAACAGGTTTCTTTGGAGCTTTGTGGAGAACTTCTATTTCTTGTCTAGATTCTCTCATACCATAACATTTTAGCTTAGATTCATGTTGCATGTTAGTTTAGCTTCTATTTTATAATAATCTATCTCACATAGTTTAAATAATGGTATTGTAACACTCTCATTCACATTCTAACATAGCTGCATTTTGCATTTCCATTCAATTTTAGTCTTCCATCTTGCATTGCATCTTTGAGGAACTCATTGTAGACACTTGCATTCTTTCTCTTGTCTCAAAGAACCTCCCATTGCATGGTTTACTAGCAAGAAGCACATTTATAAGGCTTGGTTGAGAGCCTTCATGTTTGATTACTAGCTTCTTGCACTCTTTGGATAAGGAGCTCTAAGCCGGCATCTAAGCATTCCAACTCATGGAATCATTTGGATAGAATGGTTTAGAGTGTGACACTTTTGAGTGTACATTTTTGGCGCCCACCGTGGGGCTTGAATTAAGTTTCTAGCTCCATTTGCTTTCATTTCTTATCTTTGGTTTTTTACAACAACATATTGGATCCAATCAAGTGCTTTTGTAGAATTATCACTTTGGTTTTAAGGCCAACCCATAAGTAGATTGGTTTGAAGGCCAAAAATCTAGTTGGTTTAAAGATTTGATCATATCTTTTAAACCGCTTGGATTTTGGTTCTGAAATTTTTTTTTCAGGTTGGGTATGTGTTCAAAATGTCTCAGTCTAATTTTTAGAGCATTTTGACATGATTTTCGAGAGTTATGATTTTTTCTTTTTTATTTCATAAAAAGCCATTTCTGATCACAAATCAGCACATTTTTTGTAAAAACTTACATTTTCAGAAATTTTTTTGAATTCTAAGCGGGATACTCTCTTTATGTTTTGACTTTTGAGGTCGTATTAGGGATCAAAAACCCAATTTGATAAATCTGGCCTGTTTTGATAAAATCAATCTCTAGGGCGCAAATGAAAAGATTTTTTTGAATTTCTTACATTTTTGTAAATCTCTCTAATTTTTAGCAGGGGTCTCTTCTTTTCATTTCTATTTTTAGATCCGAAATGATAGCAAAAAAGTCTAATCTTGTTGACTAGGTCAAAAGCAAAGAGTAAAAATGAGAGCATTTGTGATTAGTTTGCACTTTCTTTGCATACACTTGATTGGAAGATAACTTGGATATTTGAGGCAACTAACCACTTTTTATTGTAGTATTTTATGTTATTTCACACTAAATTGTGGTGCTAACAAGTTGTGATTGCAGGTTGCCATCCTTGTGAAAAAAAATCGAAACATTGCATAAAAAGAACGCATGTCAAAGCTTCAAATGCACAAGGGCTACTAATGATTGTTTGCAGGGTTGCCCAACGCATAAAAACCCAATTTTTCTTGTTCTTTACTTTTACATGTGTGGCATATACTAGTTGTTTATTTTTAGGCACATTAAAACTTACAATTGGGATCTTTTGGTGATAGGAGAGTATGCTCTTCACCCTTGTGGTGAATCAAAAATCTTGACTTACCATTTGGTTTCAAGAGTAAGAGGCAACTAAATCTTCCTGGCGTGTTTGGGAGAAAATGAATTGAATAGGAGAGTATGTTCTTCACCCTTATGGTAAATCAGAAATCTTGACTTCCGAAAGTTGATCCACTCTTTGTGTAGTTAGAATCCTTTAGAGGGCCTGCTCTCGGACAACCTGAGAGGAACGACCCAAGTGGGGACAAGAAGATTACCCGGCTCTTCCAACCCACTATAAACTCAAGGCTATCAAGGACACAAAACCTTGGTAGACATAGTGTTTGTCTTCGCCTAGTGTGATCGCTTATGGGATTTTGACCATAGGGAGATCACTAGGCAAGAATGCTTAAGGTACTCTTGTGATCGCGAGATCGGTTACTCATCGCAAGGTGAGGTGTCTCGTAATTGGGAGCAAGAGGAACACTATGAACGAAAGCCCTATCTAAACACCCTAAGTTAGTAACTACCTTTTTTAGCCGCTCAACTTCTTGGTGCAAGGATCGATCCTAGTGGACTACCCGGATCACCCCAAGATTTTACACTCAACATCTCTGTTCCCTTGGTTATGCTTATGGAATTTCCATGACAAAGCCAATATCTCTTGTGGGAAACCACTTGGTGTGAGGTGAAGGAGCATCAAGCATGGGCCAAGTTGTTGAGTAATGAACCATGTCCTTTAGGTAGATATTGCTTGATGTGTTCTTGAATGTGCTAGACCTGTGAAAATCTTTGGAACATACACATGATGATAGTTATATGGCTTTCTTTTAAGACCTCAGATATGCTTGTATCATGCAAGGTTGCTTTGTCCCTTGCTTGATTGTTTGAAGAATACTCCATGTGTCACTATCTTACTCGGAAAGAAATTGCTTTTGAACATCAAACTTGCTATGCTATCAACTATTGTCAAACTTTGTCAACCAAGTCAAAACATCAAATGCAAACATTTTATTGTGTTGCTTGCTAAGGGGAGTCTCATCATTTGATTTTTATCTTATATGTCTCTAGTTCTTGAACATGCTTAAAATGGCTCTTTGGTCTTAGTGCTCTTGGTCTTTTTGTCTTCATGGTCTATGTCCGCTTGTTAGTTATCCTTTTGCTGAAATGGTTACCTTGATTTCTTGACTGCACTCTTAGGTTGTGAAAGTTGTTCACTTGTCACCCTGCTTGCTCTATCTATTTGGCTATTTAGGCATCTTGCCTAGCTTTTGACTTGAGTCATTTATGTCGTAAGTTTCTTGGACATATTGTTTGACAAGTTACTTTAATCTCTCTCTACTATCTTGGCAAGTGAACACTCTACCTCCTATAGCTTCAACATCAAGTTATCTTCTAGGCTCTTTTATGCTTGGCTTTGCATCTAAAACTATGGGATCTAAACCTTGTGCTACCAAAGCTCAACCAAATCTAGATGATCGTGATATTCTCCATGTCACTAAAGAGTTTCAAGATCTATATGCGCAATACAAAGAACTAGAAGAGACAAATGATTTTTCTTACCTTCATCTCTCTAAGTGCATGACAGAAATGAAGTCTAAACTTGAGACAAGGTTAGAGAAGAAGATTGCATCATTACATGAATCTTCCTTAAGGTCTTTACATGCATGTGAGTCACCTTCTTTGAGGTCATCCTCTTCTTCTAGGTCTACATGCTCTACTTCAAGACATCAAATGTCTTCATCTTCTAGATCTAAAGACCTCTTTAGAGAACAAGAAAGTGATACCTACTTTGAACCTATTCAAAGATATCATGATGGACCTATCTTTGACCAAGACAATGATGAAGACATGGATGCATACCATTCACTTGAGAAACAAAAAAAGGACTCTAGACATAATTTTGATAGAACTTTTTCTCCCTTGGAAGATTCTTATGATGACACTTTGCAAAAAATTCTTGGCAATAAGATCATCACGTTACCTAAGTCTAGCTCATATGGAAACCCATTCTTGGATATCTATTGTGCTTATCATCAACATAATGAGCATAGTACTTCAGATTGCATTGAGCTAAAACATAAAATCCAAGATCTTATGGATAATGGAATTATTGGAACCTCTAGTGACTCATGTGCTGAGGATACTTCTCTTGAGCAAGATTACGTTGATGAACCTATGTCTAGTAGTGGCTCCATCACATCTTCCACTTCTTCCAACACTCATGCATCTCCCAACACTTCAAAGCTTTCCAACATGCCTCTATCAAAAAAGGAACCTAATGCTTTCCACATTGACTATGTATATCCTCAAGGGCTACCTCTAAAAGAAACTCAAGCTAACCTTCACTTGGTGGCAAACCTTTTCCATGCTACTAATCCTAAACATCCTCATCCTTCATGCACTACTATGCCTAATCCAAGCACTACTCCATTCACTCTTCATTCTCCCTTGTCCTTAGAAGTGGCTCCATGTCAAGAGGACTCTCAAAAAGAAAAAGCTATAAATGTCAAGAAAGATCAAGATCAAGCACCCTTTCATCTCTTTCAAGATTTTCCCCCTCCATATCCTATTTCTTTTCCATCCCCTAAGTATGATGAAGATACCACTTCCATTATCTCCCTTGAGCTTACTGGAAATTATGAGAAAAGTTCTCTTCATATGCTATCCAAAGCTACTTGTCAAGATCAAAGCATCCCCTCATGTTCTACTTCTCCACATTCACTTCAAAATTGTGCTCAAGCTTCAAGTGCTTCTATTAAAAATGTTGTTCCTATCAAAGGTACTCATGATTCTATTGATGGCTTTGACCATGTTGCTCACTCTAAAGATGTTGATATCCCTTTCCACTATACCTTTGCATCTTCTAAATCTATCATTGGTCCTTATCCATCTAAGCTAAAGCATTCAAACCTTCCATCCATATTGGGGCCTTATGTTCCTCCATCTCCTACATTCACTCCTAGCTCATTCCCTATCTCTCCTATAATACCTCAAGATCAACAAAGACACTCATCCTTGATGACTTTTCACCCATCTATCCATCTAAACCAATCATATCAGCTTTATTCATCCACAAATCCCAAGTCCTTTGGAAGTGAGAATAAACATAAGAATCCATTGAAAAATGAAGATCACTATGTCCCATCTAATCGACATGTGAATGCTAAGAAGGAGAATGCACAAAAGATACCACAAAGGTCCACTATTAAAAAAGCTAAATCAAAGAGAATATGGGTTCCTAAACCCATTATTGAAGAAATGTGTTTTGAAGTATCCAAAGGAAAATCTAAAGCTATATGGATTCCCAAGTCTCTTTTAGAAGACTTGAATATTGAAAATACTTCAAAGTTGACATTCAAGCTTCCAAAGGCTTCCATTCCATCTTCTTCTAAAAATATTTCTATAAATATTCCAAAGCCTTCCACTCCACTTTTTTCCAAGTCTCTTCTACCTTCTCATAGATCTAAATCTCAAACTATTTCATCCATGATTCCTCCATTGTTCCAATACCCTTCAAGGTGTGTGTCAATGTTGATCTTGTCCAATATTTCAGCTTCCCTCATGAAATCCTATAAAGCTTACACTTACTTTCTATACATGAACTCTTATCCTCAATATATTCTTCCTACTGCCATTTCTCTTTCATCACCCTATCAACATCTTCGAGCATACCTTTCTATGGTCTTGGCTTATCATGCCTTATCTTTCCTATAGGAGCACTATCTACATTCAAAAAGCTTGAGCTCTTTCTAAAAATTCAAAAAAAGAAAAAGAAAAAATTGAAAAAATGAAAAAAATGAAAATGTGCCTTGATGAAAACCACTTCTTGTGGCACCTTGGTAGCAAAAGTAAAGAAAAATAAATGCATCCTATGGTGAAAACTACATCTTGTGGTACCTTGGATAAGTACCATGATGAAAACCTGGCAAACAGGCATCATGTGTAATTCTTCCATCATCCATCTATCCCCTCTTCTCTCTTTGATCTTGACAATGTTGAGCTATCTTTGCATATTGGCTATCTTATCCACAAGATTTTCTATTGTGCTCTCCCATTCACTCATAGTATCTATCTTGAGCTTTATTCTTATTACTCTATCCCATTGCTATCCTATCTAGTTGACCCCTTGGTCTTGATCACGATAAATAAAAAATGGTTCCTAGGTCTCTTGGCATTCTACTCTTTTGGACTACATGCTTCATGCTTTCTCACTTGTTGGCTTCACTGCTTATCCTACATGCTATCTTGCTCATTTCTTCCATTGCTTATCCAAAATATGCTTCATATGACTATTTCACCTCTTTCCCTAGCTTGGGTACTCTTGAGGAGTTAGTTCTTGAGGATTACTTTCACTTGCTTCACATTCCTTTCTTATGCATCTTTGCTTATCCATCGGCTTGTTTCTCCATCGTGTCCTATACCTTGCTAGACAGTGGGAGAAAATGATGTGATCTTTCTTGAGATCTAGTGATCTCTAAAACCTTCTAAAAAATCCAAAAAATCATATATGATGCTGAAAAAAATCCTAAAATTCAGAAAATGTCATGAAAAAAGATCATCTTAGTGAAAACCTAGCAATAGGTGCTTTGATGTATCATCAAAAAAATCAAAAATTTAAAAATACAAAAAAATTGAAAAAAAGTCTTGAAAAAATCTGTCAAGTAGTGAAAACCTGGAAACAAGTGCTACTTGAAACCCTCACACCTATGTCTATCAATCTCAATCATCCATTTCACTACACATTTCCTAGCTTGGAATTGTTTCTTGTCCTCATCTCAGGGGCATAGCTACTTAGCCTATTGAGGTATTCTTGTGCATTAGGTTTTCTTTGACAACTCACAAAACAGTGTTTCTCAACACTTCCCCCACCTTGACATCTAGTGTTTTTCAACACTTTTCAGATACTTTACCTATGGTCTCCAATGTCATGATATTTCTCACTATCAGAATGAAGTCTTGAAGAAATGGCCAAGTGACTTACACACATGCACTTTAACACTTAAACGACTGAGTTATGCTGACCTTTATCTACTTTGTGTGCTGTCTATGACAATTTCTTTGCCATGTGTTCCCTCCCTAATAGTCTTTCGAGGATGTCATTGACTAGAACACTGGGGGTATGGGACATATTTTCTTGATTTCTGCTTGTGGGTATACTTTGTTTGTCTATAGTGTTGTAAGAATTTATGCTTGTCCTATTCAACATTTTGACTTACAAATGTATCATCCTTGACTATTTTGTAAGACCGCGCTCAAGGTTTATCCTAACGCTTATGCCTTGATACAGGTGTAATCTTGCTAAATTAAACGTAGGGAATCTAATTGCGTAGTTATTTTGACTTACATGTCTCTGATGCTTAGATTGGATTTCCACATACCTATATGATATCGATCATATTCATATCCTCATAGTTATACTAGTGATGGTTGTATGATCTCATGATGTCCCTAATAAATGCTCAATGATGAAATTAAGAGTCTAAATGTTATGTGCTTCTTGCTGGTAAACCACTTTGCATATTAGCTTGCATTTTAGGTTCATTTTCTAGCTTAATCTTGTATTCTTGCATATGGGGAGAGCTCTCTCTTCATCTTTCAAGACATATCGGCTAACTCCTTTCATATATTTCTTTACTTTCTTCTTATTCATGTCTTTTTGCCTTCTTGATCTTTTGCTTCATCTCTTTTCTATCTTATCATCACATTATATAAATTTTTGACCTCTTAAATAAATTCAATTTCCTAGATTCATTTTTGGGATCGAAATCCAAATTCGAGTTCATCTTGATGGTCAAAATTGTCTTTTAAAATTCTACCTTCTTCTGAGCAGTTAACTGACCGTTTGAGGTCAAATCTTTGAATCATCGCTGGGGCATCTTCATTTCTCCATTACTTCATCATTTCTATGCTTCATATCTACTTCAATTCACCGTTTCACATCTAAATCCTCTTTCTACTCAATTTGACCTAATTTTTATGATTTATCTTTCACGGTCAACTTTGGTCAAACTGGGGCATTTTATCAATTTCTTATAGTCATTCTTGGGTTCTAATCATTTATTTGTCATATCAGACATTTCTATATCTTGATTTTCTCATGTCTAGCTAGTTTTTACTTCCTCTTACCTCATTTCGATTTCGATCCCAAGGGGGTAGAAATACTCTATTGCTAATTGTCACAACTATCTATTTCTTAGGAGTGTTTGTTTGACCTTATCACTTGCTCTCGATCTATTCACTTTGCTAGGTGTTATAATTCTTTTCAGATCCTAACATCATCTTCCTAGTGTTCAATACTACCACTATCAGGCTGTGCATTCAGGACTTGCTATCTTTTTCTATGTTTCGTTCTTCAAAATCAGATATCTATATCTATCACCGCCTACTTGGCTTTCTATTTTCTTTGACATAATGTGTTCCCAGATTGATCATGCATTAGTCAAAGAGGGGCAAATGTAATCACCTAAAAATGGTCATCTAGACTATTAGCCCCCTTTTCAACATTTTGGCTAAATTAATTTAATCACTTACCTAAGCCAAATTGCTAATAATCAATTTATTTGATTATAACCTATAGTTTGACTATGATATCCTAAGTTCATTATTTGATTAAAAGAACATGTCCCCTTTTAATTAAATAAAGCACCCCATTCTTCCAACTCACTTAAAGTGCACACATAAAGTCCTTTTTCTATTTTACAATTAAAAGAAAAGTCTTGTGAGACTTTTGTCTTATATGACAAGTCAACTTATATTCTATTGGTTGACTTGTGTGTGCACATGGATCACACCTATTTTTGAATTCCATCATTGATCATCCACCATCTTCATCTTGATCTCTACCGTCCGTACGAATTTAAAATGGAGAGAGATTTCCCCCTCAAAGGATCCATCCTCATTTTTGAATATTGTTATACTGCAGGTTTTCTAACAGGTTTCTTTAGAGCTTTGTGGAGAACTTCTATTTCTTGTCTACATTCTCTCATACCATAATATTTTAGCTTAGATTCATGTTGCATGTTATTTTAGCTTCTATTTTATAATAATCTATCTCACATAGTTTAAATAATGGTATTGTAACACTCTCATTCACATTCTAACATAGCTGCATCTTGCATTTCCATTCAAGTTTAGTCTTCCATCTTGCATTGCATCTTTGAGGAACTCATTGTAGACACTTGCATTCTTTCTCTTGTCTCAAAGAACCTCCCATTGCATGTTTTACTAGCAAGAAGCACATTTCTAAGGCTTGGTTGAGAGCCTTCATGTTTGAATACTAGCTTCTTACACTCTGTGGATAGGGAGCTCTAAGCCGGCATGTAAGCATTCCAACTCATGGAATCATTTGGATAGAATGGTTTACAGTGTGACACTTTTGAGTGTAGAGGTACATGTGTTGAATCATTGTTTCCCCTCTTTAGTAATCTTTCATGCAACTTTGGAAAGTGGGAAAGCAAGCATTGTCAATTCCTTCAGATCTGATAGTTAAACTTATCTCCCTTTTATATGTTGCATCTTCACCACATTTTCAAACCTGGACATTTCTTTTAATCACAAGGTATTAATGGTTCAAACACTTAACTGTGTTGTTAATTCACAACTTCAATTCCTAAGATGTCTTCATTTGATGCGAAAATATGATTTACTGGCTTTCACGGCTTTGTAACATTAACTCAAGGTTATCCTTAACCCTATGTGACTATGCATTTCCTTTGTCTTTGCTCTATTGTTGCCTTAACCACAGGTTACCTCTAACCCATCGTGACCATGTGATTAAAATTTCACCTCTAGCATCTCATAGTTTTGAAATAGCTATCATCAATCTATTAGTTAAGCTTGTGAACAAGTAATTCACTTGTTTCACACTTTTGGGACTATTCATATTAATCTAGCACTTAATGTTGTGATCATGTGATGATTGTTTAGCACTAACCTTTAGGTCTCTTTTTGAATTTTGCAACTCATCATCTCTTCTAATGATTTAACCATGCAATCATGTGAAAGCCTATTTTCTTAACTATCAAATACTTTTGGCAGCTTTGTAACATTAAATGTAACTAGAATTTTAGACCTGCGATGATGCAATGAACATGTTATTGCAAGGTGGGCACGTCTATTCCATGTGTTGTGTTCTTATTTTTTCCCACATTAGCTAAACTTTGGGAATCTTTGGAAATTAGGGAAGTGCCAACCATAGATCAACTAAAATTTGACGAGCGAAATGAAACTGGAAAGACCCTTATGTTATTATGTCTATGATAATGCAAAGCATGGGACCCAACTGACAGGTAAGCATTTGACTTTCAACTAACCAATGATGTGCGTTCTTTCATCAATCCAAATTTTCACCAACCCATGTAGCTTATCATGATCACATCTAAACCATCCATTTATTGAATCCACTATAGACATTCACTAATCTTTGATTTCAAGGGTTTTGACCATTTTCAATAACATGAACTATTTTCTCTACATCCTGATCTTGATCATCTATAATGTCTTCCATGGAAACTACAACATAGCATGAATCTTCATCTTTGACATGATTAAGAAAAAGATAGATGAATTAGTAGAATATCTAGACCTTCTTCTCATAAGGGAAACACATAATAAAGCCTCCAAAACCTAATCACCTAGCCATAAACCAGTGCATTTCTCATGTGACTTCCCGCATTAGACTTAGCTCAAAGGAATGACGAGAAGAAAGGCCATCTTATGGGCAATCTAAACTCAGACTCAAGACATTGACACTTGATTTGACTCAAACCCTAAAGAAAAAATAAATGAACTAAAACGTGGGCAACCGCTAGCTCTATCTTGGGATTTAAGCATGATAATGCTTGAAAGGATCCTAGCAATCTTTGGTTCTACACAAAAGGTTACAACTTGGAAATAAAAAAATGAGCTAAACTAGGAAAATAGGAATAAACTACCTAAGAAAATATGCAATTAAACTAAAGCAAACTGAATGAAAGGAAAACCTACCTATCTAGCTACTATGCAGGAGTTGCTTTCAATTTTGCATTTGATACAACTTCAAATCCTACCCATTATAAGAATGTGGTAGGGTTTCTCCAATGGTATATGCCAGTTTGAAGGAATTATTCCCATTCACTTATATATCTGAAAGGGCTCTTTCAACAAAGACTAAAACTTAGAATGCATACCTCTTGGCTCATGTCTCTTATCCCATAGCAATACCAAATCACCTTCCATGAATTTTATAGGCCTTTCTCTTCTATCAAACAACTTCTTTATCCTTCCTTGATGTTCAATGATCTTATCAGCCATCTCTTCTCTTTCTTCTTGTAGTTTGGTAAGATACAATATCCTCTTCTCTAATCCATCTTTGAAAACATCCTCTTCAATTACAGTCCTTAATTTACAAGTAGAAAGCTCCAGAGACAGTGGCAAATTAGCTTTCATTCCACATACTAATTCAAAAGGTGAGATACCTATAACTCTTTTAGGTGTGGTTCTGTTAGCCCATAAAGCATTATGAATCTTCTTATGCCAACTTTTCTGATTATCTGAGACCAATTTCTTCAAAATATTAATCAAATTCTTATTAATAGACTTAGCCTTCCCATTTCCTTGAGGGAAATGTTTAGAGGAATGCCCAACTTGAATACCATTATCATTGAAAAATTAATAATCTTTGAAGAGGAATAATGAGATGCATTATCCATAATCAACTTCATAGGAACTCCAAACCTGATCAATATATGCTCTTTGAGAAATTCACATACTACTTTTGATGAAGTCTTCTTCATTGGCTTTGCTTCAACCCATTTACTGAAATAATCTATGGTAGTTAGTATGTAAGAGTGTTCTTGATTGGAAGGAGGATTGATTGGGTCTATAAAATCTAAACCCCATTGATGGAAGGGAGCTTCAATTACCATTGGCCTAAGAGGTAAGGCAACAAGCTGAGGTTACCAATAAATATCTTGCATTTCTCATAATTAGCAACCCACTTATATGCATCTTTAAACATGCCAAGCCAGTAATAGCATTCCCTCAAAATCTTAAATGCAGTGACAGTAGAAGAGAAGTGTCCTTCGCATGCCTCATTATGAAAATATGTCAACAATGTTACCTGATGCTTCTTATCCACACATCTCAAAAATGTTCCAGCAATTTCTCTCTTGTATAAGACATCATCATGAATCACACACTTTAAGGCTTTTGTTTTTATATCCCTTCTTTTCTTAGTAATCAATCCATCAGGGCATTCACCATATGTCAAAAAATAAGCAATGTTAGAGAACTAAGGATCCTGAAGACTTACCATAAGAACTTTTGAAGTTTCTTCTTCTTTGAATTATTGATCTTTTGCTAAGGCTTTACATAGTGCATTACCTCTTACAAGTTTAGTTGGCTTAATTTCTATATGATGTTCTTGGACTTTTTCTATCCAAACTCCTCTATTATTACAACCAGCCTCTTGTTGCATCAAAATACTTTTTACTGTAGGATCTGACACATATATCACTGAATGGGAATGTAGCACATAAAACCTAAAAATTTTAAGGGCTCTCACAACTGCATATGCATGTTTTTCCATTTGTGAGCATCTCAATTATTTATTCTTCAATGGTATACTCATGAAAGCAATTGGAGATTGTAATCTTTCTTTCTTCTCTTGCATCAATATAGCTTACATAGTATGTTCTAAGGCATAATAGTAAATGATGAATTCTTTAGTGTAGTCAGGATGGACAAGCACAGGGGCTTTGGCAATGACATCATTGATATCTTCAAAAGCCTTTTTCCCAACATCACTCCATTTGAAATTTTTATTGCCTTTTATCATATCAACTATACATTTAACTATTTCAGAGAAGTCAAGAACAAATCTCCTCAAGAAATTTACCTGGCCAAAGAAGGAATTCACTCTAGTTTTACTTAGTAACATACTTAATTGTTGGATAGCTTTGACTCTATCTAGATCAATCTTCACTCCTTCTTGGGATACAATATGACCAAGTAGCTTGCCTTCTATCACACAAAATACTAAATCCTTTAGATTTAGTGAGACACCATGATCTCTACATCTTTGTAACACTTTTTCTAGATCTTTGATATGCTCTTTTCTCTTCTTAGAAAATAATATCAAATCATCAAGGTATATTACAATTATTTTATCTTTCAAATCACCAAAGGCCAAATTCAAATGACACTAAAAGGTTGCACCTACATTAATTAGGCCGAAAAGAATTCTATTTTAGGAAAAAGTACCCCATGGCATGGTAAATATAGTTTTCAACTAATATTCTTCATTTACTTAAATTTGATTATATCTTGAAAAACCATCTAACATGGACATCAGTTATGATCCTACAACAGTTTGCAAGAGATTATCCATATTAGGGAGAGCAAAATTATCTTTGAGTGAGGCTTGATTTAGATTTCTAAAGTCTACACAAATTCTTATCTCTTTATTCTTCTTCCTCACTAGCACAATATTAGCAACCCAAGTAGAATGATGAATAGGATATAAAATCCTAGCCTACAACTTTTTGTCAATCTCCTTAAAGATTGTTCCTTCAACTATAGGGTTATAGTTTCTTTTTTTTCTACCTAAATGGTGTTACTTCTAGTTTAAGAGGGATTTTCATGTTTGAAATTTCCACCCATGAAATTATTTAGGTCTTCATAACTCCAAGAAAATATATATTGAAATTCAATAAGTAATTTCCTAATCTCTACCCTCTCCTCTGATGTGCAACACTTTCCTATGTTTATCATCTTTGGGTTGACTTTTGTCCCTATATTGATTCCATCATATTTACTACAAGTTTTTCCTTTCTTACCTCTTTCCCTTTTTATGTATGCATCATTCCTATCAAAAAAAAATTCTAAAGAGATTAGATGGGGTGGAATCTTGTTACCTTTCAATTGAATCATATTAGGCTCTGTTTTCTTTTTATCACCTGTCACTTTATCATCAACATTTGCATTAGTGCTTCCTTCAAAATACAAGCCTTCAAAAGGATCTTCCTCTTAAATGAATTATATTTTGTGTTTATCATCTTCAAACACCTACCATGAATCTTCATTATCAAGGACATTACGCTTGAATAGAACTTCTACTTTATAAACTTGATCTTTGAAATTAGGATGTGGAAGAAGTAAAGCTGCAGAAACTACCAAAGAATTAGCTCTTTAATTGAATTCTATGAGTACTAATATAATTGAGAAAGCATCCAAATTCTCAATTTCATCACACACCTTATTATGGTAGCTTCTTAATCTTGATTTCTTTATTGTATATTGATTTTTTACTTGTCTTACCACCAACTCTGCATCTCCCTAAGCTTTAAGTATCTTAACTCCATTTTTTTTTTGCTACAATGATACCAAGGAGAAGAGCTTCATACTCTAAAATATTATTAGTATTTTTGAAATCTAACTTATATGATAAATAAGTCATTTCCCCACTGGGTGATGTCAACACTACCCCTGCACTTGAACCAACATTAGCACAACTTCCATTAAATTCAAGAGTCCACAACTGATCATCTTTATTTTGCTTTGATTCTTCTAAAATATTAGGGGTGTCAGAGAAAAGCATATAACTACCAAACTACATTTCATGATATAACATCTGAGACCTAGGATCATCTGATTTCAAGACAATAAAATTTACCTTTTCTTTGATTTCTAGCTTCATCTTTTTATCTCCAACTTGGATAGTGGCACAAGACCAATCTAGTTTTATCTCTCCCCCTATGTCTTTGTAGAAACTTCTACTTAGAAGCATTCCATAGCTTACAGGTATATCTACCACTAGAATAGTAAGTTTTAGCCTTTTGGAAGGATAGGCAGCAAGGGAAACTTGAGCACCTTTAATCTATCCAAGCAAGGGCACTTGCTTTGCATCCATTAAATAGCATCTACCAAAAGTTTTAGTTAGTGGAAGTCCTAAATCTTTTTCTATAGAAGAAGGCATTACATTATCAGAGGCTCCTGAATCTATGATACAATTACTCAATCTATTTCCAGTGATGAATAAGGAAATGTAGAAGGGATCTGGTTTTTCATTTGGGCATGTGGCTAAGATAAGAGATTCTTCTTCTGTAAACAACTTAGGGAGTGCAAAATCTTCATCAGTGAAAGAAGTTCCCCTAGTGCTAGTTTTATTGTAGTGATCAACATTGGCATTAATAATAACATGACCTACATCTTTACTATTACAATACTTAGCTAATCTTCTCAATTGATCAAGATTAGACTTTAGGTAAGCTAATGGAGATATTTGGATTCTTACCTCTTCATAATATTGTATGATATCAAAAGAATTAGTTGATTTACCTTTGCGCTCCTTTTGTGAAGATGAAGTTACTATGCCACTGTCCATTGGAATTCTTTATAATAACTAAGAGGGGGGATGAATCAGCTATCTAAGGTCAACCTTAATCTAAAGGATTTATCCTAAATGATACAATGATTAGAAAGCAATAGTAAGGCTTGATCTGATAACAACTTACAACACACTTGTAGATTACAAATCTCTATTTTAGTCCTCCATTCTACTTGGCTTTCACACACTTTAGCTCTAATAGCTTGTTCACCCTTCAAGCATCCATACCCTTAAGCCTTTTTTCTTTATTTGCCAATGCAGTCTCTTCACTTATGTCATTGAATAAAGCAATACCCTAGACTCCTTGTCTTCCTTAGGTTCTCACACATGAAAACCTTTGCTTCTGACCAACCATGTCTATAAATAGAGAATTAAGATCTTTTATCGTTCATCCTCCATTGTCCATTTTAGGGTTAGGTCATATTAGGTAGAATTCAATGAATCTACCCCTAATTTCATTTCATTCCCTTCTAGAAACTTCTCCTTCAATCCTCTTTGAAATGGTTCACCATAAATTATATGCCACTAGCTCATCAATCTTATCTTCCACATGGTTCACACAATCGAAGAAATTAAACTTGTTGGCTCAAATTCATCAAATTATTGATCTTTCTCATAAAACTAACACTCAACATTAAATAGCTTTTGATGCTCGAAAGTATTGCTTGACATCCTCTATCAAATCACTCGGCACAAACTAAAGTTTACTAGTGCTCGACATCAACTAAACTTTACTCGACTTACATTGGAATTGACTTTGGTTGACTCCAACTAATTTTTTGCTTCACTTGCACTAACTTTTCTCAGAACCTACTATGCAGATTGTTAAGCTTGGCATAAAAACTTCATTTAACTTGTTCTTTTGAACTTAATTAGTGTAACCACCTTTGCAATCTTAAGTAGACTATCAATGCACTATAATATCATTGTCTTAATGGATCCTTGTACTCCTTTTCCATGTCATAACTCAACCTTTCCTCTAGGTGCTATTGTTACCTCATTTGAACAAATCATCTTCATTAATCAAATAAATGATAGTACTTAAATCATATAAGTAATTGGCTTACTAGCAACAAGGCAGATTTGACATCAGTGAAAAAACAATGATTGAAACACATTTATCATACTTGTATCAATCTATTTTCAACAATCTCCCTCTTTGACATTGATGGAAAACCAAACTGACAATACTTAATCAGTAAGACTAAGAAAATACTAAAAAATAATAATTCCTTGAAGTATTAAAATCTCTCCCTCTGTCAGCAACTTTCATCTTCTGAATAGGTTACAAAATTTTGTTCTAATCAATAGCCAATCAATCAATTCATCCTTATGACTCCCTCTTGAGTACTTCTTATATCTCCCTCGATATTATCTCCCTCTTACTAGGTAGATGTAATCAGCAGGTACACTTTCTCACTTTGAGTAGTTTCATATGGATTTCTCCATCTTTATGTCTTTTTCTCATCCCTGAACTCAGTAGACATTCTCCCTCTTTGACAACAATGCCAAAGATGTGTCATCTTTATATGTAGATATGAATATTTTTAGTTTCTCCCTCATACACCTTTCTTGTGACTGATTTGTAGCTCCATCTCTTTGATTACTTTAGGCAGTTCCTAAAGTAAGATCCACTGCATCAATGTGTAACATATGCCAATCAACTTGTTTGATGCAGGGCACTCCTCATGCTTCTTAGATAGCCTTTGATAGGGGTATCACCCCTAGTTTACCTCTTAAATACTCATGAGCATCCTTAGGTAATTCTTTTGTGAAGATATCAGCTATTTTCTCTTTTGTGTTAATATATTCCATCTTCACCTCTTTATCTTGAACTAATTCTCTCAAGTAATGATACTTGATTGCAATGTGCTTAGTCTTTGTATGCATCACAAGATTCTTTGATATATTTATAGCACTTGTATTATCACAATAAAGTATCACAGGTTTGGTGATTCCCTCCTTCGTACCTTTGAGTAGTTGTTTGATCCATATAATGTTTGTACAATTTACTATAGCAGTACATTGAGAAATGTAGTTTTGTTTCTTGCTAGTCCATGTAACCAACCTTTTTCCTAAGAAAAATGTTCCTCCACGGGTACTCTTTCTATCATCAATATTTCTATCCCAATCAGCATTAGTGTAGGCTCTCAATTCAAATTTCTCATTTTTCTTGTAGTATAGACCATAGTCTTATATTCCTTTTAGATATCTCATTATTCTCTTAATGGCCATCAAATGATTCTCCCTAGGATTAGTAGGGAGTCTTGCAACTATCCCTATAGATAATGCAATATTAGTTTTACTGTATACTACATATTGTAATTTTCCAATCATAGACCTGTATAATGTTTGATTCACCTCAGCTGAATCATTATTCTTTGAAAATTTATGCCCTATCACCATAGGTGTACTTACTAGCTTGGAATCCTCCAATCTAAAAATTATTATTATTTCTTTACATATTTTGACTAAGTGTTGTATATAACATATTTCATCTGATGTACTTGCAAACCCACAAAGAACTTGATCTCTTCAAACATAGACATCTCAAATTCTTTCTTTGCTTCATTTGCAAAAGCATTACATAAAGTATCTTGACCTCCAAATATGATATCATCAACAAAAATTTTAGATAAAAAAATACCTTTTCTTTTCGCTATCTTCAAGTATAGATTATTGTTATCATTAGTCCTTTCAAATCTAATCTTCACAAGATAATTATGAAGCCTTTCATACCATGCTCTTAGTGCTTGCTTCAAACCATATAGAGCTTTGTGTAGTCTACATACCATGTTTTTTTTTGTCAGCATCAACAAATTCTTCTAGTTGTTCTATATAAACCTCTTCCTCTAATATACCATTCAAAAATGTAGACTTAACATCCATTTGATAAAATTTGAAACCTTTGTATGCAGAGTAAGCAAGTAGAGTTCTTAATCCTTCCAATCTTGCAATAGGGGCAAATGTTTCTCCATAATCAATCCCTTCTTCATGTGCATATCCTTTACAAAATAATCTTGCCTTGTTCCTTGTGACTTTACCATTCTCACCTAACTTTTTTCTATATACCCACTTGGTACCAATCACATTTTTGTCTTCTGGTCTAGGAATCAGAGACCATGTCTTATTTTTCTCAATTTGTTCACTCTCTTCTTCCATGGCTTTACTCCAACCCACATCTTCTAAGGCATATTTCACTATTTTGGGTTCTTGCATGCTCAACAAACATGTATCATTTCTCAACCTACTCCTTTTCATTGGTCTACCATCTTTATCTTCAATGATTTGTGTAGAAGGGTGATGTCTCTTGACATACTTAGATAATCTTGGTTTAGCTATGGCTTCTACATTTGGTCTCTCAACTTTTGAATCACTATGTACCTCTCTATTAGGTAGTTCAGCATCTCTTTCATGTATAGTAATCTCAAAATTAGAATGTACCTCCACTTCATTTTGTAACTTGGCACTTGAATGTAGCATGGTTCCTGAATACAACTCGACATTTATAGTATGTGACTCAATAGTCACTAAAACTTGCTTTTGGTTTGCAACTTGATTTACAACATCTTCATCAGTAGGCATACCTTCATAAAAGTATACAAATGATTTGTATTCTTCTAGTTCCTTCGTAGTTTCAGCTTCATATACTTCTATATATTCATCAAATTTCACATTTGCACTTTCCACAACTTTTTTAGTGTTAGTATTTAAACACTTATAAGCTTTACTTCTTGTTGAATAACCAAGAAATATACCTTGTTCACTTTTGTATCTAGTTTACCATTCTTGAAATCTTTGAGAATATAACACTTGCTTCCAAATACCTTAAAATATTTTACATTGGGTGAGCATCCATTCCATAGTTTAAAAGGTGTTGAATGAGTACCTTTCTTGACGTGTACATGGTTCAAGGTATAGATAGTTGTACTTACAACTTCTCTCCAGTATTTCAAAAAAATATTTTTCTCCATCATGAGTTTCCTAGCACAATCCATTACAAATTTGTTCCTCCTTTCAGAAATTCCATTTTGTGGTGGGGTACTAGGAGTAGATGTATGTCTTTTAATTCCTCTATCATTACAAAACATCTCAAACTCATTTGATGTAAATTATCCTCCTCTGTTAGATCTCAAACATTTTAGACTTTTACCTATTTCTTTCTCAACTCTTGTTAAGTACCACTTAAAAATTTGGAAATTATTAGATTTCTTTTAGATTCATAACAGTCGTCACTCTAAAATAATCATCAACAAGTAGTATAATGTACTTATATCCTTTATATCTTTTCACTTCAATTGGTCTCACACAAGTCAATATGAACATTCTCTAATATTCCTTTAGAGGTATGAGTCTTACTCTTAAAACTTGACTTTTTCATTTTGCCTAACTGACATTGTTTGCAAATTATATTGCCAGGCTTCTTTAACTTAGGTAAACCTCTGACTCTTTTCATGTTAGTGTTACTAACCAAGTTATCAAAATCTACATGACATATCCTCTTGTGCCATAGCCACATATCATCAAATTCTACAATTAAAAAAGTAGCATCCTCTATATCAAGGTATAATAGATTACCTCTAGTTTGATCACCTTTTCCAATCAATTTTCCATTAGTATCATATATCTTAGCAATCTTGTTTTCAAACTCAACCTTACATCCTAAATTATTTAGTTGTGACACACTCAACATGTTATAGTTAAATCCTTCAACACAGTAAGCATTATCACATAAAATCTTTTCTGTGAGTTTGATAGAACTTTTCCTTTTATCAGACATGGTACATCATTACCAAACCTTACACTATTTCCATCATAATAATTCAAGGTAATGAACTTACTTTTATCTCCAATCATGTGATGTGAACACCCACTGTTAATGATCCATCTATCATTCTTGTTCACACAAGATACTAATACAGTTGCCTCATCTTCATTAGATTCATCCTTCATTGCAACATACACTACTTCATCATAATGATTATCATATCCATCTTTTGTTACCTCTTTATCAATGTAGCAAGACTTCTTGCCTTTGTCTTTGTAATCTTTTCTATCTTCATCTCTTCTACTTTTCTGCTTGTCACCACCTCTATAATTCTTCTTCTTTGGACATCTAGCGGCAATATAACCAACCTCATTTCAATTGAAACATATGATGGGTGACTTACCTTTGAACTTTCCTTTACCTTTATGAAATCTCCTTGCTAGTAGTGCTTCAAGTTGATCTACATCTTCCTCATATGTATCATTGTCACTGGACACATATTTTTTCTTTTTCTTCTTCTTCTCAGTAGGTTCCTTCAATGTCAGCTTAGCTTTGAAAGTAGATTCAACATCAACAAGTTTGTAATTATCAAAATTAGATAGCTCAAAAGTAGTGAGCCTACCTACTAGACCTTCAAGAGTCAAATTATTCCACAGCATACATTTTAGTTCTTATATTGCAGAAACTCTAATAGCATAGATGGAAGAAGTGTTCTCAAAACTTTTCTTAGTATAATATCATCATCTATTGTACCAATAGCTCCTCTTATTGCATTAACAAAACCTTTTGTCCTAGAGAAATATTGAGAAATAGTCTCACCTTCTTTCATTCTCATATCATCAAACTTACCTCTGAGACTTTTAGCTTTGGCTCTTATAACATTCTTGTCACCTCCATAGATAATGTGTGGAGCATCTCATATTTTATTTTCATTGTCACAACCTTTTATATCATCAAGCTTGATAGAGCTTAGGGAAGAGGCAACCTCCAACATTGCCTAGTTGTGTTCTTTCTTCTTTTTAAGATCTTTAGCAGTTAGAGCTCTAGTAGGATTAGCATGCTCAACAACTATGGTAGATTGTGCATGATCTCCAAGACCTCTTAGGTGTAGCTTCATCAAACTTTTCCATGCAAGAAAGTTATCTATATTACCTGGGATACTTCTCTTTTTGACAACTTGATCTTTTTGCTTCTAGTACCTTCAAACTAGTCCTCTTAAGTAGTTGGCTTTGATATCAATTGTTGGAATTCTTTAGAATAACTAAGAGAGGGGTGAATCAGTTATCCAAGGTCAACCTTAATCCAAATGATTTACCCTAGAAAGATACAATGATTAGAAAGTAACAGTAAGACTTGATCTAATAACAACTTACAACACACTTGTAGATTAAAAATCTCTATTTCAATCCTCTATTCTGCTTGGCTTTCACACACTTCAACTCTGATAGCTTGTTCACCCTTGAAGCATCCATACCCTTAAGCCTTTTTTCTTTTCTTATCAATGCAATCACGTCTTAATCATACATGGTTGTTTGATTGTCTTTCAACTCTTAATGCAGAACTAATCTATGCATGGGCCAAAAAACATGACAAAAAAATATGGTAAATGGAATTGTAGACCAATTCACCATCAAGTTTTCTGACCTAAGTATTGTAAAAAGAAATTACATTTATAGTTTTCTGTCATCCCTCAATTTTGGTAGAGAAACAATCACAAAATAGAAAGAAAATATGAATAATACATGAAAAATATCTAATCTTTAACATGGTATAGACATGTGATGTCATTTTTGGCAATGTCCTAATTCCATGGCACCTCTAAGAACACCTAGAAACTATTCATCTTCATGTGGCTTCAAAAAACCTAGTTAAACTCTTCATTTTCTTCATTTCCCCACTTTAGTTATCTTTCATGCAACTTTGGAAAGCGGGCAAGCAAGCATCGTCAATTCCTTCAAATCTGACAATTAAATTATTTTCCTTTTTATATGTCACATCTTCACCATAGTTTCAAACCTTGACATTTCTTTTAACCATGAGGTATTAATGGTTCAAATGATTAACTACGTCATTACTTTGCAACTTCAATTCCTACGACGTCTTCATTTGATGTGATGATACAATTTATTGGTGTTTGTGGCTTTACAACATTAACTCAAGGTTATTCTTAACCCTATGCGAGTGTACATTTCCTTCATCTTCACTCTATCACTACTTATACCCATTGCGACCATGCAATTAACATGTGACCTCTAGCATCTCACAATTTTGCAAGGCTTGCAGTCAAGTGATTCACTTGTTTCATACTTTTAAGAATATTCATATTAATCTGGCACTTAATGTTGTGATCATGCAATGATTGTTTAGCACTAACCTTTAGGTCTCTTTTGTAATTTCATAACTCATCATATCTTCTAATGATTTAACCATGTGACGGTGTGAAAGCCTATTTTCTTAACTGTCAAATAATTTTCGCACCTTGGCAACATTAAAATTAAATGGAATTTCAAAGCTATAATGATGTGATGAACATGTTTCCACAAAGTGGGCTAGTCTATTCCACGTGTCACATTCACATTTTCCTACATTAGCTAAACTTCAGGCATCTTTGAAAACTGGGGAAACACCAACCATAGATAAACAAAAATCTGACAATCGATATGAAACTTGAAAGACCCTTATGTTATTATGTTTGTGATCATGCGAAGTATGAGACCCAAATGACAGGTAAGAATTTAACTTTTAACTAACCAATGGCATACATTCTTTCATCAATTTGACTTTTTACTAATCTATGTAGCTTATCATGATCACATCTGAACTGTTCATTTACTGAATCAATGATGCACATTCACTAATCTTTGATTTTGAAGGTTTTGACCATTTTTACCAACATAAATTATTTTCTCTATATCTTGATCTTGATCATTTGCAATGTCTTCCATGGAAACTGCAACATAGCATGAATCTTCATCTTTGACATGATTAGAGACAAAGATAGATGAATCAGTAGAATATCTAGACCTTCTTCTCATCAGGAAAACACATACCAAACCCTCCAAAACTTAATCACCTAGCCATAAACCAGTGTATTGCTCATATGACTTCTTGAATTAGGCTTAGCTCAAAGGAATGATGAGAAGAAAGGCCATCCTGTGGGAAATCTAAACTTAGATTTGAGACATTAACACTTGATTTGACTCAAACCCTAAAGCAAAAAGAAATGAACTCAAACTTGGGAAATAAGTACCAACCTAAGTTGTATTGAAATTAATTTATTTCTAATGCTACTATCTTTAGCCATCAATTCAACTAATCTTCCTTGATCAAAAGTCAATTTATTATATGAATGTGAGCTTGAAATTGTGTTCTTTCTCAATGAAATAGTGCAAGCCTTCAATTTTTTTTGGATTTAATCAATGGAGTGTTGATTCTCATAGTGAAGTAATCAACATCACAAAGTTTCATATACAAATAATGGATGACTGTCAAAATTGCTTCCAAAATATTCATAAGGTTAGAAAGCTCAACCTTCTTGATTCCAGGTTTTGTTGAGAATTTCTCCAAAACTTTGTGTTCAAACCTCTTCTTAGACCATCTCATCATTTTATCATTGGTCTTTATACCATCATTGTGTACTTTTTAAACTATATATACTAATTGATCCAAAATTGGATGTTTCTCATTTACATCATGGCTATCAAAAGCATCAACAAAAAACTCTTTAAAAAAAAATCCTTAATTTGAAAAGCAAGTTAATTGAAAAAAAAAAATTGTTTTTTTTTTTTTTTTTAATATATATAAAATTAAGAATATATCTTTTGTTTTTTTTTTTTGAATTATGGATTTGAAAAAAAAATTAATAAAATTTAAATTTTTATTTGTTTTAAAATTTATAAAATTAAAATTTATATTTGTTTTCAATGGTTTTGTTTTAAGAAATAAAATAAGATTTAAAAAAGTGAAAAAAGTGAGCAAAGAATGGGAAATTTAAAAGGTTTAGAAAGAGGGAGCGAAGCTCGGGCAGTGGCTGCCGCATGGCGAATGGGCGGAGGAGTTGGATAAGGATGCGGGCGTGGCTGCGCAGGCGGCGGTTGCCGCGTAGCCTGGACACAGGCCGCACCAAAATGTTTTTGCCGGGTGTTATGGGGGCGGCAGAAGCGGTGGAACGGGTTTTATATTGCGTGCGGAAGTGAGGAGGGCATCGGCGGAGTTGCAGAGCTCGCAGTGAAGAGGGCGTCGGCGGCATTGCAAACTCGCGGCAGAGGCAGGCAGCGATGCAAACTCGCAGTGAAGAGGGCGTCGGCCGCGGTGCAGACTGGTGGCGGTGCGCGGCGGCGCCACTGGCTTGCGACGGTGAGAGGGTGTCGCACGGCGGCGCGGCGGCGCTGCAGACTCACGGTGGTGTCGTGCGACGGCGCTGCTGGCTCGCAGCGGTGTCACGCGGCGGCGCGGAGGCGCTGTTGGCTCGCAGTGGTGTCGCGCGGCGGCGCAGGGGTGGCACGCGGGTGGCGCGTCTGCCCAACAAAAGTAATTTAAAAAATGAATGTGTGTTATAAAACAACAAAGTTATTTGATTTGAAAATCCTATAAAAATATGTATGTTGTATGCTTTAAATTTTCAAGATCATACAATAAATAAATATAGAAGAATATATTAAAAAATTTAAAGAGTAGGAAAATTTTTGTTTAAAAAGAGTATAAAAATTAGAGAGTTATTTAAAACTTTACTCATGTAATACTTTTTGTTTTGGCGGCATGCCGTCCAAAACAAGAAGAAAAAAAATTAAAATTTACCAAGAAAACCCTTTGGCGGCAAGCCTTCCAAAGAGGGTTAGTAAAAAAAATATGAAACTTTACAAGAAAACCCTTTAGCGGCAAGCCTTCCAAAGAGGGTTAGTAAAAAAAATATGAAACCTGCATACACAAGATTTGTTAAAAAGAGCTAAAATCACAACACAAACTTCTTCTCTCAATAACGTCTCCAAATAAGGTGTGCTCCAATGAATGGCAACCTTCACCACAAAACTTAAAACAAGGATTAGATAACCAAGCTCTGATACCATGTAAGAAATGATAATGTTGAGCAAGGAACGAGAAACAATCCAAGTAAGTTAAGTGTGAAACAATGTTACCATAAGATAAGCAAACTCCAAGAGCATACACCAAGATGGTTCAACAATGGAGACAAGGATTTATAAGGGGAAAGCAAAGAAAACCCCTTGTGAGTATTATGAATGAAGGCAAATGCCTAGAGAAGAGAGAGAGAGAGTGTTGGAGAAAAAGTAGCTCAATACAATAACATCAAGTGCTAAGAGTGTGTTGAAGAAAGAAGGAGGAGCATCTCTTATATAGAGATGAGAGAGGAGTTGCATTTGTAACTCCCATTTCTATGAATGCCACATTCATAATAGGTGTGTGCAAAGTGTCACAATCCTCTTAAGGAGGATAAACTAAATAAAGAAATAAACAAGAGTTGTCCTTACATGTGGAATAAAGGACAAACAATGACATGTCCTCCACATGTGTACAAGTGGACAAACTACATTTAGGGACCCTTGGAATATCCCAATTAATATATATCCAAGGAAAGATTAACCTTTCTAACACCCCCCCTTAATCTTTACTTGGGGAGTTTACATCAATGGGTTGTAAACCCAAATTTGTACAATGGAACTGAAATCTCTCTTTAGAAAGTAGTTTGGTTAAAATATCAGCCACTTGATCTTCTCCTTTACAATAAAGAAGAATAATTTGATTGTCTTCAACTTGTTCTTGAATGAAGTGATGTTGAAGTGAAATATGTTTGGTGCGTGCATGATAAACTGGATTCTTTGCCAAGGCAATAACACTTTGATTGTCACAATGTATAGGTGTAGGCGATTATTGAGGTAGACCCAAATCGTCAAGAAGTCTTCGAATCCACAAAGCTTCCTTAGCGGCATTGGTACAACCTTTGTATTCAGCTTTAGTTGAGCATAGGGAAATAGAGTGTTCTTTTTTGCTTTTCCAAGAAATTGGACCTGAACCAACAAAGAAAAAATAACCACAAGTGGATTTCCCATCATTGGGATCTCCACCTAGATCGGAATCAGTATAGCCATGTAAAATAAATTCAGAATTTGCATCATAAAATAATCCCATATTAATAGTTCCTTTAATGTACCGTAAGATGCGTTTAGCAACTTTAAAATGAGTTTGTTGAGGTTTAGACATAAATCGAGAAACTAAACCAACACTATAAGCAATATCAGGTCTAGTAAGAGTTAAATAATTTAAACTTCCTACCAACTGTCTATACAAAGTTTCATCAACAAAAGGAGTATTCATATCATGCATTAATTTAGTTCCTAATTCACATGGAATTGAAACATGGTTAGAGTCATTCATCTTAAATTTTTCTAAAAGATCATAAGCATACTTGCTTTGAGAAACAAAGATACCTTTAGGAGTTTGAAAAATTTGCATACCTAAGAAATAATGTAAGATACCTAAGTCTATCATTTGAAATTTCTGTTTAAGTTGGAATTTAATATCAGAAATCAAAACATTTGAACTAGAAGTGGGTATTAGATCATCTACATAAACAATAACAATGATAATATCATCGTTAGTATGTTTAATATACAAATTAGGATCATTCTTACTTCTAGTAAAACCTTGAGAAACAAAGAAAGAATTAATTTTAGAATACCATTCTCTAGGTGATTGTTTAAGACCATAAATAGATTTGTTCAATTTGCAAACCAGATTTTCACTGCCTTTCTTAACAAATCTAGGAGGTTGAGCCATATAGATTTCTTCATGTAAATCACCATTTAAGAAGGCACTTTTAACATCCATTTGATGAATGGGCCAATTCATTTTAGATGCTAAAGCAAGAACTAATTTGATAGTAGGCATCTTAGCAACAGGAGCAAAAGTTTCATTATAGTCTAATCCTTCAATTTGTGAAAAACCTCTAGCAACTAGTCTAGCCTTGAATTTACTAATTTCATTATTAGTATTCAATTTTGTTTTGTATAACCATTTACATGAAACTATATTCTTTCCATGAGGTAATTTGACTAAGTCCCAAGTTTGATTAGCAAGTAAAGAATCATATTCCTCTTGCATGGCTTTCTGCCAATGAGGTTGAGAGTTAGCTTGATCAAAAGACTTAGGATCGTTAGAATTCATAATAGTAGTCATCAAAGCATAATTACAATAATTAATCCTTCTATGTTTAATTCCACCGGATCTAGAAATATAATCATCAGCTTCATTGATTAGGTTTTGAGCCCATTTAGGTTTACGTTTAGTTGTAATGGAATTATCACTAGAGGAAGAATCATTAGTAATAAAAGTATCATTAGTATCTACTTGAGTATCATGAGATGTAGGAGCAGAAATAATCAGTGGTACTTGATTTGAAGGATTAAGAGAAAGAGTAGGGTTAAGAGAAGGAGGTTGGTCCTCCACCAGCACAATTTTAGTGCCACTGAATTCTTCATCCTGTGTAGTAGAGAAATCATGAACTCCATTTTCTGCAATACAAACATCTCTAGCAACTTGAACTTTGTTAGTAGTGGAATCATAAACACGATAACCCTTAGTGTTTTCATCATACCCAACAAACATATAAGGAGATGACTTAGCATCTAATTTATGCCTTTTCTGTTTAGGCGTATGAACATAAGCAATAGAACCAAATATCCGTAAATGATGTAAATTTGGTTTCCTACCAGACCAAGCCTCTTCTGGAGTGATAGCCTTGAGAGCTTTGGTAGGAGTCCGATTAAGAATATAAGTTGCACAAAACATGGCTTCAGCCCAAAATTTATAATGCAGATTCTTAGCATGCAACATGCTTCTAGCCATTTCAACAATAGTCCGATGCTTTCTTTCCGCCACACCATTTTGTTGTGGTGTATAAGGAATAGTAAGCTCGTGTTTAATTCCACATGATTTCAAATAAGAATGAAAAGCATTATTCACATATTCCTTCCCATTATTAGTTCTAAGAATTTTAAGTTTATACCCAGATTGCCTTTCAACATATAACTGAAATTCAATAAATATATCAAGAACTTGATCCTTGCTATGCAAAAAATAGATCCAAGTTCGTCTAGAAAAATCATCAACAAAGGTAAGTGCATACCGAGAACCTTGGATGGAGGTATTCTCCATGGGGCCCAAAAGATCACTATGGACAAGATGCAACTTATGAGTTGCTCGCCATGATTTTCCACTTGGAAAGGGCTCCCTATGCATCTTACCACTCATACAACCTGTACAGGCAATCTTGGAAGGAATAATGTGAGGCAAGCCATCAACCATATTATGCTTTTGCATGAAAGTAATATAATCGGAATTTAAATGACCAAGTCTTTCATACCATATATTGAAATCAATAGAAGTATGTAAAGAATATCCTGAACTAGCAAATTCATGGAATTTAAGCAAATTGTCATTATTCATTTTAGCATGAGCAATCACTTTGAGAGTTTGAGGATCTATGATATAACATGTATCTTTGTAGAATTCAACTTTATAGTTCTGACATAACTGTGAAACAGAAAGCAGATTAGTTTTCAAGTCAGGTACATATAAAACATCATGCAATTTACCATTAGGAATAGTAACACCACCTAGTCCTTCAACTTTACAAGTCTGATTATTAGCTAACTGAATAGGAATGTTAGCAATATCAGGTTGTAAAGAATCAAAAATTTCTTTATGAGAAGTGACATGTTGTGATGCACCACTATCAACAATCCATTCTAAAGGTCTACAAAGATTAAAGCTACAAGTAAAAGCATGACGAGGATTAGAACTAGTCGAGTTACCTTTTTTATGGTTGGAGGTTTGATGATTGTTACTATGATTCATAGGTTTTTTATCATTTTGCTTTTTAAAATAGTTATTGACAAGATGACCATCTTTGCCACAATAAGAACAATGAGGTTTGGAATTGGAATGGTTCCTTTGATTATTAGTATTACGAGTATTATTAGGATGATGGGTATTATTATTATATTTGGCATGAAATTTATTGTTGGAATTATTTGAATTAGTATGAGATTGTTTGTAATTATTATTATTGGACCAAAAATTATTAGTTGAATTTCTAGACACAAATGCATGTTCAGTTGATTTGAGGGTACCAAACTGAATTAGCTTAGCTTCTTCCTGTCTTAATAAAGTTTGAAAAATAACATAAGTTAACTGAGAAGTTAAAGTAGGAATAGCAAGTTGTGCATGAATATTAGTTATAAACTGTTGAAACTGTCTAGGAAGACATTTTTTAAGAATAAGATGAATTAAACGAATGTCCTCTAATTGAACACCTAAAGCCATAATTTGACTTTTAAGAGAATCAAATTTTAAGAGAAATTCATCCATACTTTTAAAATCTGCATACCTGAGATCTTCGAGTTGATCCTGCAACTGTATTTTGCGGTATTCATCGCCACTGTCATACTTGGTTTTCAAGATGGACCATGCATCATGAGCTTTAGAACAGTGAGCAATTAAGACATATAAATCTGGAATAATGGAAATACCAATTAACCCTAAAGCTTCTTCGTTTTTAGCTTTCCAAGTATCTTTTTCGTCTTGAGTAGCCGCTGAACCGGGTTCAAGAGAAGGGTCAGTGGCTATTTCGAAGAGGTGTTTAAAACGAAAAATAAATGAGATGTGAGTTTTCCAAGAATGATAAGTAGAATAATTAAGTTTAATTTCTGGGATTAAGGTTGACATGATTAGAAAAAAAAATCTCTTTTTTTTTTTATTAAAAAAAAATCCTTAATTTGAAAAGCAAGTTAATTGAAAAAAAAAAATTGTTAATTAAGAAAAAAATTGTTTTTTTTTTTTTTTTAAAATATATAAAATTAAGAATATATCTTTTGTTTTTTTTTTTAAATTATGGATTTGAAAAAAAAAATTAATAAAATTTAAATTTTTATTTGTTTTAAAATTTATAAAATTAAAATTTATATTTGTTTTCAATGGTTTTGTTTTAAGAAATAAAATAAGATTTAAAAAAGTGAAAAATGCGGGCAAAGAATGGGAAATTTAAAAGGTTTAGAAAGAGGGTGCGGAGCTCGGGCGGTGGCTGCCGCGTGGCGAATGGGCGGAGGAGTTGGATAAGGATGCGAGCGTGGCTGCGCAGGCGGCGATTGCCGCGTGGCCTGGACGCAGGCCGCGCCAAAATGTTTTCGCCGGGTGTTATGGGGGCAGCGGAGGCGGTGGAACGGGTTTTATATTACGTGCGACAGTGAGGAGGCCGTCAGCGGAGTTGCAGAGCTCGCAATGAAGAGGGCGTCAACAGCGTTGCGAACTCGCGGCGGAGGCAGGCGGCGACGCAGACTCGCAGTGAAGAGGGCGTCGGCCGCGATGCAGACTGGTGGCGGTGCGCGGCGGCGCCATTGGCTCGCGACGGCGAGAGGGTGTCACGCGGCGGCGCTGCAAACTCGCGGAGGCGCTGCTGGCTCGCAGTGGTGTCGCGCAGCGGCGCAGAGGTGCTGCTGTCTCGCAGCGGGGGTGGCGCGTCCGCCCAACAAAAGTAATGTAAAAAACCAATGTGTGTTATAAAACAACAAAGTTATTTGATTTGAAAATCCTATAAAAACATGTATGTTGAATGCTTTAAATTTTCAAGATCATACAATAAATAAATATAGAAGAATATATTAAAAATTTTAAAAAGTAGGAAAATTTTTGTTTAAAAAGAGTATAAAAATTAGAGAGTTATTTAAAACTTTACTCATGTAATACTTTTTGTTTTGGCGGCATGCCGTCCAAAACAAGAAGAAAAAAAATTGAAATTTACCAAGAAAACCCTTTGGCGGCAAGCCTTCCAAAGAGGGTTAGTAAAAAAAATATGAAACCTGCATACACAAGATTTGTTAAAAAGAGCTAAAATCACAACACAAACTTCTTCTCTCAATAACGTCTCCAAATAAGGTGTGCTCCAATGAATGGCAACCTTCACCACAAAACTTAAAACAAGGATTAGATAACCAAGCTCTGATACCATGTAAGAAATGATAATGTTGAGCAAGGAACGAGAAACAATCCAAGTAAGTTAAGTGTGAAACAATGTTACCATAAGATAAGCAAACTCCAAGAGCATACACCAAGATGGTTCAACAATGGAGACAAGGATTTATAAGGGGAAAGCAAAGAAAACCCCTTGTGAGTATTATGAATGAAGGCAAATGCCTAGAGAAGAGAGAGAGAGAGTGTTGGAGCAAAAGTAGCTCAATACAATAACATCAAGTGCTAAGAGTGTGTTGAAGAAAGAAGGAGGAGCATCTCTTATATAGAGATGAGAGAGGAGTTGCATTTGTAACTCCCATTTCTATGAATGCCACATTCATAATAGGTGTGTGCAAAGTGTCACAATCCTCTTAAGGAGGATAAACTAAATAAAGAAATAAACAAGAGTTGTCCTTACACGTGGAATAAAGGACAAACAATGACATGTCCTCCACATGTGTACAAGTGGACAAACTACATTTAGGGACCCTTGGAATATCCCAATTAATATATATCCAAGGAAAGATTAACCTTTCTAACATTAGCAATAAGAATAATTAATGTAACTTGAAAACCATCAGTCGTTGCACTATCAATCTACGGGTAAACTTTTATTTTCAACAAAAATGGATTGGTGCATGGGAGAGAGGTTTCTGGGGTTTTGATTCAACACTTTCAAATCTTCCTCAATTAATATATTCTGATTCGATGGTGATGAATTAGGAACATTCTCTATAGTGACAAAATCATGATGTTCACTTCCCTCTACCAACTTTCTCACTTCTTATAATTTATCAAGTTCATCATCATATTGTAATTCTAAAACATCTCTGCCCTCTTCCTCTCTTTCATCTTTAGTCAATGGAACTAGCAATCCAAATGCTTTCTTAGATATTACAATGCTCTCTTTCTCAACTTCATCAGCTTTATTTTTGAAAATTTTGTATGCTCTCTCTTTAGGTACAAGTTTCTTTACAAAATATTTTAGGATTATAGACATATGTATCTTCCCTAAATTAGACATTATTTGGACTAGAGTTATCTCCCTTATTTGTCTCTCAATGGATAATTCCCGCTTCCATTTTGCCTCTACTTTATTATACAAATCTTCAGGAATACCTTCACCTAATTCTATAGGTGCATACCTAAATTTTATCATCATATCCATTATTTCTTTTTCAATATTTTCTTGATCATGTTTATTCAAAGAATCATATTTAATCTATTTAAGGCATGTTATGCAGGCTAAATTTCTAATATTTTCACATACCTAATCAATGGTCATGGGAGGTAGTCTGGGTGCAAATTGAAGCTTTCTCAAATCATCAGACTCAGTTTCCTCTTCATCTTCCTCCTCCTCATCAAGTGTAACAACTAGTTTTATGTTTGGCTTCTTTGATAGGCTCTTCTCAACTCCTTTCACCTATTTCCTCTTTGTTGGGCTTCTTTTTGTCTTAGCAATCAGGGATTGAGATACCTAGGATATGATAATTATCCTCCTCTTCAGCTCAGGTTTAGGAGCTGATTGCCTTCTTCACATTTCTCTTTAGGTCCTCCTTCACCTTAAGATCAACAATCACAACTTTCTTTTGTTTTTCCTTGGGCTAGACAACAACTAACTCTTTGCCTTATTTTTCTTCTCTATGAAATTATTTATCCTTTCCTTTCCCCTCAATTATCTAGATTTGTCCTACGCTTACCTTTCCCTCAAGATCTTGTATCATCTTCTTTCATTTAATGTCCATTTTGGACACTTTTATTTGCATTAGCATTTTTACCTTGGCTAACTCATAATTATTGCAGGGCTCGACATTTTTTCCAATCTCCTTAGATAATAGTGTTGTCCATGTTGTGAATTCATCCATATTGATTTCATATTGCATGGGCCTTAACCATACAACCCTTGGTAGCACTGTCTAAGCATATGTATAATTTGTGTCTACCATAAAGCATATATCATCAAAATAGTGATCTACCATAGATTTTAGAATCCTCATGTTCTTCATTTTTTTCTTAAACTCATCAAAATAGTTATCCATAATAGCCTCAAAATGTTCTCCCAGTTGTTCAATAAGAACATTTATCTATTTAGTAAATTACCTATTCCTATCCCATGCAACTGTACCAACTTTCAAGAATAAAATTGTCACAAAAAAAATGCAAATTAACAATGATTCAAAATTAAAAGAAGTTTTTTTCGTATTCCAAATTGCTCCAAGATTAACTGATAGTTATTGTAGTTGCAGCTTGACTAGGTCATAATTATGATCTTTTTTTACTATCTTGTAACCTAGGTCAATTACTATTAGGATTAAACCATAGACATAAATAACAATTACATGGAAGTATAACCAATAACAGAAAATAATAGATCACACAAAAAAGAACACAGGACACCAAGATTTAACGTGGTTCACCCAATCCCTAGGCTACATCCACTAAACAACAAGTCCGATATTATTATGATCCAATGATTTCAACTTGATTACAATCGGTAATCCCTTACAGCTCAATACCACCATAAGAACCAATTTTCACATCACCGATAATGAAACAATCTTTAACCCTAAGCCCTTTTATAAAAGTAATTTTATGCCACTTTAGGATTACAAAATGTTGGCCATATGTCGGCCATACGTCAGCCACAATGTCGACCATAGCCAAAAAAAATTTATGAAGTATGTACAGTACTTCCTTGATCAATCACCACAAATTAACAATCTCCCACTTGGGGACTAATCAGACTCCACACTTGACAACAATCTTCCACTTAGAGACTAATCCTGTAGCAATATTGCTACTACATGGGGCTCCCACTAGATCAAACCACCCTGGACTGTGTTGTTCTTTTATTCATGGTAAGTCGAGAAGACCAACCGAAGTTGAAGAGTAATTGAGCTTCTCCCTTGTCACTATCTTTGTAAACATATCCGTTGGATTGTCATTTGTATGTATCTTATTCAACTTTAACTGTCCATCATCCAAAACTAACTAAATGAAATGGTACTGCAACCGAATGTGTTTTGACTTTGAATGCAGAGCTAAATTCTTGGCAAGATGAATTACACTCTCGCTATCGATAAACAAATAATTATCCCTTTGAGGGTGTCCAAATTCTTCCAAGAAAAATTCAAGCCATATCATCTCCTTGGCTACCTCTATAGCAACAACATACTTTGCCTTTATTGTGGATAAAGCATTAACCTTCTGTATCCTAGAAACCCAACTCACGGATGCCCCACCAACAGTAAATACATAACCTATAGTACTTTTTCTGGTATCAATATCTCCTGCCAAATCTGAGTCAACATAGCCCTGTAAGTCAGTAGTAGAGCCCCTAAAGTGTAAACACTTATTGGATGTTCCTCTCAAATATCTGGGAATCCATTTGACTACATTCCAATGCTCAATTCCTGGATGACTCATATACCTGCTAACGACTCCCACTGCATTTGCAATATCTGGCCTTGTACATACCCTAGCATACATCAAGCTTCCTACAGCTGAAGCATAGGGTGCCTTGGACATCTTATCCTCCTCTTCTTGTGTCTTAGGACACATCTCCTTAGTCAACTTCAAATGACCAGGGAAAGGTGTGCTGACAGCTTTAGCATTCTCGATAGAGAAACATTGCAACATTGTCTCAACATAATCAACCTGAGATAGTGTCAATTTCTTGTTCTTCCTATCTCTACAAATCTTCATACCAAGGATTTGTTTTGTTGCCCCCAAATCCTTCATAGAAAATGCATGTGCTAACTGGTGTTTTAGCCCCTTACTCTAATCCATGTTAGACCCAGCTACAAGCATATCATCAACATATAAACATAAAATAATGTAGCTATCATCATCCAACCTCTTAAAGTAAACACAATGATCTGAATGACACCTACAATATCCATACTCATGCATAAAATTGTCAAATTTCAAATACGATTGTCGAGGTGCTTGCTTCAAGTCATATAAATTTTTCTTCAATTTGCACACTAATTTCTCCTTACCTTTGACCTCAAATCCCCATGGCTAAGCCATATATATCTCTTCATCCAAATCACCATGAAGAAAGGTTGTTTTAACATCAAGCTACTCTAAATGCAAATCTTCAGTAGCCACAATACTTAAAATAGTACGGATAGATGTCATCTTAACAATAGTAGAAAATATCTCATCAAAATCAACGCCCTTTTTCTATGCAATTCTTTTACAACTAACCTGGCTTTAAATCTTTTCTTACCTCCATCCTTTTCTTTTAACCTGTAAGCCCACTTATTTTGTAAAGCCCTTTTACCTGCAGGTAACTTGCATAAATCCCATGTCTTGTTTTTCAGCAAAGAGTCCATTTCATCTTTCATTGCAAACTCGCACTAAATCTTAGTATCCACCTACACAACTTCATCATAACATTTAGGTTCACCAACATCTATTAATAAAATAGAATACAAAGAGGGAGAAAATCTTTTTGGAGGTCTAATTTGCCTTGTTGACTATCTAACATTCATAGGTGTGTGTGGTATATGTTGTTGTGGTTGTTGCACATTATGAGGAATGACTTGAATATCATCTTTTGGAGTATCATCTAGCACTACATAATTATCTTCTTTCTTCTCATGTTGCTACAACAGATCTTTGTACAACACTTTCTCATTGAATATGACAACCCTGCTTCTTACAATTTTACGATTTTCAAAATCCAAAGCCTATAACCAAATTCATTAATGTCATATCCAACAAATACACATTTCTTTGACTTAACCTCCAGCTTGGTTCTATTTTCAGAATATATGTGAGCAAATGCTTCACAACCGAAGGTTTTGAGAAATGAATAACTCACCTTCTTACCAATCCATGCTTCCTCTGGAATACCACAACCCTTAGGAGTGGAGAGACCTCTATTAATAAAATATATAGTAGTATTGATAGCCTCTTCCCACATGTATAAGGGCAACCCATCATGCAAGCTCATGCTTCTTGCACGCTCCATTATAGTTATGTTCATGTGTTCAGCCACTTCATTTTCTTGTGGAGTCCTTGGAACATTTTTTTGTCTATAAATACCATTAGTGGAGCAATAATCTTCAAATTCATGACTACAATACTCACCACCATTATCAGATTTGAGACATTTGAATTTCTTACCAGTCTCATTTTCAACCACGCATTTCCATTTTTTAAAAGTTTGAAATACATCATATTTTTGTCTAAGGAAATAAACCCATACTTTTCTAGTTGTGTCATCAATAAATGTAACATAATAATGAGAGCCACCAAGGGAAGATACCTGAGCCAGTCCCCATACATCTGTATGCACAAGCTCTAATTTATCTCTGTTATTTTCCTTCCCAGTCTTCACAAAACTCACTCTCTTTTGTTTTCCATATACACAACTTTCACAAAAATCCATATTGACACATTTCAGACCTAGTAGAACTTTCTTTGAATGAAGTACTTTCATACCTTTCTCACTCATGTGCCCAAGTCTATTGTGCCATAACACTGTATCAAAATTTACAGCAGTTATTTGCTCTCCCTGCTCAACTGCAACAACTATTCCTCGACATTCATGTTTCTCTAAAACAATTAAAGTAGAAGGAACAATATGACTTGTACAAAGATATAAGGTGTCTACTTTCAAACCTTTTGCTACTACAAGGGAACGTTCCATTTTTTATCATTAAAAGTAACTACACAACCCTCATCACTAAGTTGCCTTGTTGAAATTAAATTCCTTCTCAACCTTGGAACATGTCTTACCTCATGTAGTAGCTAATGATTCCCATTCTACAACTTAATCTTAACTTTTCCCTTTCCAACAATCTGATAGGGTTCATTATCCCCCAAATAAAAGAGTCCAAAATCCCCTTGGACATAATCAATGAAATAACCTCTATGAGGTGTAACATGAAATGAAGCACCAGAATCTAAAACCAATGAATCATCAACACTTTCTAAAGACAAAAGCAAAGCATCCTCTTCGGATTTTTTACTTAGCACATTTGCCTCCTTGTCTCCATCTAGTTTATCTCCTTCATTTTTCTTTCATTTCCAACAATCTTTCTTTTTATGCCCTAGTTTCCCATAGTAACAATAGTCATTCAATCCTCTTGATTGAGACCTCCTCCCCTTTGACTTTCCTCTTGATTTCCCATAATTTTTAGAATTACTTCCTCTCTCATTCATTCTGCCTCTGCTTTGTGCGTTCAAAGCACTTCCTAATGTAGATCCACCTAAGGTTTTCCTACAAGTTTCCTCACTCAAAATAACACCGATCACATCATCATATTTTAGGGTACTATATCTAGGAATAGAATTATTTACAGCTATTACCAAGCCATTCCAACTTTCAGGGAAAGAACACAAAATCAAGAGAGCCCTAATTTATTTATTAAAATTGATATCCATAGAAGATAACTAACTAGTAATAGTATTAAACTCATTTAAATGATCTTCAACAGATCCACCTTCTGCCATTTTCATATTAAATAAATGCTTCATGAGAAATACTTTGTTTGAAGCAGAGGGCTTTTCATATAGTTTCGCTAGGGTTTGCATCAACTCTTCTGTTGTCTTCGCTTTTATAATGTTAAATGCCACTGATGGTGGTAGGCATAATTAAATGCTTCCAAGTGCTTCTCTGTCTAAAAGATCCTAGTCATCATTTGACATAGATCCCTAATTCTTGGTTTTGCCTTCCAACAGCTTCCATAAATTCTTTTGATAAAGATAGTCTTCCATTTGCATCTTCCATAACTAAAAGTTTTGCCCATTAAACCTGTCAACCCTCAACTTACCCTTGTCTGCCATTTCTCCCACTCAATTGTGAGACTTTCCTACAGAGGATAACTAAAAAAACAACCTTGCTCTGATACCACTTGTTAGGATTAAACCACAAACAAAAATAGAAATTACATACAAATATACCAATAAAAAAATAATAATAGATCACATAGAAAAGAACACAAAATGCCTAGATTTAATGTGGTTCACCCAATCCCTGGGCTGCATCCACCAAACAACAAGTCTGATATTATTACGATCCAGTGATTACAACCTTATTACAATTCATAATCCCTTACATATCAATATTGCCGCAAGAACCAATTTTTGCATCGCCTACAATGAAACAATCCCTATGCTAAGCCCTTTTATACAAGTAATTTTATGCCGCTTTAGGGTTACACCATGTCAGTCATACGTCGGCCACAACATCAGCCTTGGCCCAAATTTTTTTATGAAGTATGTACAATACTTCCCTGATCAGTCACCACAAACTAACAATTGCTACACAAGGAACTCTATTTAGTCGACTTGACTAATATAATTTGCATGCAATTACACACATTGCAAACTCAATAACTGGATCTTCAATTCCATCAATTGACATTCCTCAATCATTCCACTTGTCCTTCATCTATTCTTTCACAACACATCTCATTATCTTTTCTCTGTCTAGGGTGAGATAACCAATAACTCGGCGAATGATTCCCTTTTTATCTTTACTGGTCCACCTTCCAACAAATTTTTTATGTCATTTACTTGGTTAAGTACAATCTTTATCCATTCCACTTTTAATACCTTTAGAAATACTAGGGCATGAGTAAGCCCTTTCCCAGAAACAATTTTATTCTCATTTTTCAAAATTCCATTGTCACACAACTTATCATAAGATGCTCACAATTTCTAATCTCTAATTTATGCAATTTTGCACATATAGCACAATCAAACATTGTGAGCCATCAATACTCTTGGTGGAAAGATGACAAGACACTAGATGCATCTCTAGTCATTGCAATGTTAGGGTACACCATGAATTTGGGTGGACATTGATCATTCCTCAAAATCTGTCCATTACTCTCTTTCAACATCTCTTTCCCAGATACAGTGGATGTCATTCTCAAAACTAGGGTTTAAACAACTTCACTTCAATAATTTGGAAATCAACTCAACTTGGCACTAAAACCTTAGTTACTCAATTCTTCAGATCTTGTTGATGGCATGCTATGATTCACTTGTTCTTTTGTTGAAATTGCTTTGATCTGTACTGAAATCACTGGGTAAATGAAAATGAACATCAAAATTTGATATATACCCTCATTCTGTAGTTTCAGGTCTGTAATAAATGTGTTATGTTGAAGTAGGTGGATAATAGTTCTCTTGGCCTTCACATAACATTGTGTTCACACTTTTATCCTTTCAATTATTTGGCCAATATTACATAGCTCAGTCAATATCATCTTGTTTGGCCAATACATCAACTCGGTCATTGTAAAATTTTATTCTATATTGTAGTACTCAATAAATATAGACAATACTATTGACACTCAACACTTGCTAATGTAATTGATTCCATTTCCCAATTCTTCTCTCAAACTTTATCCTAGTGCACCTTGATTCACGTTGATATGGACTTTAATCACATTTCTTGTTAGGAGCTAGTGCATAATAAATCATTCAAGTTTATAGTTCCTTGCATGCCTCTTTTTCTTAGTTAGATGTGGTGTAATCACCTGATCCATTAGATTGGGTGATCTCAACTTCACTTGATCCACTATTTCCAACTTCTACTATCTTTTTCCAAGTAAGACTCATCATCTTCTTTATTTGATCCATGTCGATTTTGTCTTTTCCTTTGATATGTTCATTACTTGGTGCTCGTGCTCAAGTCTTCCAGTTCTTACTAACATGTCCAACCTTATGACAACTAAAGCAAACTAGGATTCCATTCAACCATTTCTTATAATTTCCTCTGAAATGTGTTCTAATGCAATTTTATGGAATGTGTCCATACTCTCCACAATAATTCCAATTATGCCGTGTGCTTTAATTCCAATTGTAAGAGTTACCTTGGTTAGGTACACGTGCTTGCCTTTTAGATGTCCAGTTGGATTTTTCTTTGGATCCGCATTCTTGAGCTCTATGTCCATATTTCTAACAAATCTAGCAATATCCTTCAAATTTGGGTGTAGTAGATGTATTACTTTTCTTTGTCCTGCATTCATGTTCTTGGCATCCTTGTTTCTTGCAATTAAAATAATTCCTAGTAAAATTGGGTTTAGGATTTTGCATTCCACTCTTGCTTTTGCAAATGTTTTTTATGTGTCCTACTTTACCATAATGATGACATGTAGTTTTGCCTTTAGGTTTTGTATTTATTTTCTATCCACTCTTGGATGACTCTCCTCTTGATATGAGATTATTTTGAAGTGAATAACATGTAATGGCATAATCATTATTTTTTCAATGATGTCAAACCTAGTACCTACTAGTGAGACAATTGCTTTTTGGTCTAAAAGCTATCATTTAGTTGATTGATGAAGAGGATTTGAAAAGAGGAGATAAGAATAGCACTAAGAGAAAGGTTGAGTTATTTGGTACGTAAAAGAAGCACTAAGACCAAGTAAGACATTGATACTATAGTGTATTTTTTGTCTACTTAAAGTCTAAAATGAATGATTACTCAAGTTAAGACTGGAAGAAGATCAAGTAAGAAAAGTACCTGCTAAACCTTGCCGAGCAGTAGTGCAAGCCAAGTAGAAATTAGTAGAAGCCAAGTGAAAATCAAGAGATGCTGAGAAAAGATGAAAAAAAATGCAAGACAAGTGATTATTAGTATATTCCAAGTAAAGTTTAGTTGGTGTTGAGCATCAATAAACTTTAGTGTTTTCCGAGTGAGCTAGTGTTAGACGAGTGAAAGAGTAGTATAGATGTCGAGTGACAACAAATAGTGTTAAATCAAAGATTTGATGAATCTAAGCCAGCTATTTTATTTTCTTGAATCATGTGAAGCATGTGGAAAATAACTATAGTGGCACAAAATTCAAGGTAAACCATTTTGTGGTGAATACAAGGAAGATTGTAGAGGAAATTTGTAGAGGAACCAAATGGAATAGTGGGTAGATTCATTGAATCCTACCTAACCCTAAAATGGATGATTGTAGTTAAGTGACAAAAGATCTAAATTCTCTATTTATAGAGATAGTTGGTTAGAAGAAAAGGTTGTCATGTGTGAAAACCTAAGGAAGACAAGGAGTCTAGGGTATTGCTTCATTCAATGGCTAAACAGAGGTGACTATAGTTGGAATACAAAGCAAGAAGGCTTAAGAGTATGAATACTTGAAGGGTGAACAAGATATCAGAGTTGAAGAGTATGTATGCCAAGCATAATGGAGGACTGAAATAGAGATGTGTAATCTACAATTGAGTTGTAAGTTTTTATCAGATCAATTCCTATTGTTACTTTCTAATAAATGTACTAGTGTGGGTAAAATCCTTTGGATTAAGGCTAACCTAATAATCATTTGTAAATCCTTTAACCAGGTTGCATTCTAATGGAATGGTCTAAAGTCCTCTAACAAGTCTCACTCATAATAGGGTGATTGAAATCCTTTAACTAGGTCACATTTAACAGTGTGTATTGTAACCTTTAACAGGGTTGGCTTTTTACAGGGCATCACTTCAGAAGAGTGAGAACTAGTAGCATGTTACTAGTGGTTTTTCCCAAATTGGGTTTCTATGTAAAATTCTTGTGTCAACTTGTGTAAATGTTCTTATGTTGTTTCATGTTTACATTTCTACAAAGTCATTTTGACCTAGGATAGCAACCTACAAATTTTAAGTATTGTATGATCTAATTGATGCATGCATATTGAAGTTTTATCGATATGGGTCTACTAAGAATTGATTATTTATACATCTAGACCTTAGATAACTAATTCAACCCCCCCCCCCCCCCTCTCAGTTATTCTAAAGAATTGCAATATCTCCTTCCTCAGTAGATGAAGAGTACTTGACATGTCCTAGACTAGAAGCATCATTAGATGACCTTGGTGATCTCATTAGTTCTTCAAAGTATCTTATAATTTCACTTGGTTTATTCATTATTTCAAAAGTTCTTTCTTAGATCTCAACTAAGTCCTTAGTTGTTCACTATTTGATCTCATATTTGTAATCTTTGTGTCCTTTATGTTCAAATCTTGATTTGCAAGTAACAACTGATTCATCATGTCAAGATGATAATTTGTAAGTTAAATGACCTTTCTTCAAGTCTAGTAACCATTTTTCTTTTGTCTTTTTTAAACATGATTTTGTCTTCTTCAACTTTCTTCTTTTTTTTAGTCACTTCACATAGTCTTACTGATTGGATTTCATGTTCTCTCTTCAATCCTCTAACTTCTTCATTCAGAACATCATTCTTCTTCAATAGGTCTTCCATTGCTGCAATACTTTCACTAGTATTCCCACTACTAAGAAATCCTTTGGTATCTACTTCATTATATAGTTTTTCATTCTACTAAATGGCCATGTCTTTTCCTTTTCTTTAAGGATTTCCTTAGCTCTTCTTTTGCTACTTCAAGCTATTGTAGTATGATCTCGATCTCAATCATTTGATTCTCATTAATCTTTCCCAATTTGTAATCCTCCATCTTCAATATCTAGACTCTCAAGTTGTTAGACTTCTTTCAAGAGAACTAGGCTTTGATACCAATAGTTGGAAGTCTTATTGGGAAACAAGATACTAAGAGGAGGGTGAATTAGGATCTATAAAACTTTTCTCCTCTTGATCAAAATAATAGATTAACTAAACTCACTCCTAATCCATCTCATATCTAGATCCAATGCCATATAATCATGAATTGTAAAACTGAAATGAAAAATAACTACGCATCACATCCATAAAAATAGAAACACATAACATAGATTTTGGTAACCAAGAAACCCTCTAAGGTGAAGGTAAAACTAGGGTGGGGATGATGACCACAAATATTTACTGTTGCAACAAACTTCACCTGTTAGGGATATGATTTGATCACTTATGATGATCTACCCTGTGTGAGGTTTGCTTAGTTAAAAGCATTACAAGACTATTAAGTCTATCATTATTAAAGGATTTAAACTTACAATGAAGTAAATAGTCAATTAGGAGATTTAACAAGGTATGTTAAAACCACTCTGTTAAGAGATTTTCCTTGATTCACTAGTTAGAATGTCTTAGCACCTGATCCTTCAATTTTCTCTCACAAAGTTGATTATGGATCTTCTCTCTTCACTATCTAAATATAATCTCCTTATCTAATTTTCTTTGTTCTTCCCTTCACTTCTAGGTTGCTTTGCCTGATCTCCTTATCAAACTTGGCCTTCCTTGATTTGTACTTAGCTTGTTCACACATTCAATCTCTTCTCCACATTCATTCAATTTCCTTCTCACTTCCATATTTTTTGAGGGTTATATCAATCATGGAATTTTCTAGATCATAATCAATGATCCAGAATTCATTCTTTTTTCATTTAACCCTTATGATTTTCTAATTGGTTAATCTGCCTTCCTAGGGATTAATGCCTTCTAAAAAATGTGTAATTTTCTCCTTAGATGTCTTTACAATCCATAAATGTCATATAGAAGTTAGATAGAGTGATTTACATAAGTGTTTGTGTCATTAAAAACACATATGTCAAAACTAGTTTACTTGGCAATTGAATATTCTGACGCTCGGTCATAATTAACATTTATGTTGTCTCTCAGCTTCTATAGGCTTGACATATACTGACTCACTTGACATAAGTTATTTGTACATCACTTGGTATTCATAAGTTTCACTCAACATGTATAGTAGCTCGGTCTCTACTGGGGTGCTCAATAACCTTTGACTTTCTTGACATATAATGAAATATAAACAAGTCCATCTAGCTTAGCCTTCTCTAGATGACTTGGTCGCAGTGATGACCAACCAATGATTCCTAGAGAATGACTAAGTGTTGGACACTAATAGGCAACAATGCTTAGAGATCAATAATCTCATGATTTTCACCAAGTACCTTATTAACCATATCATAATGATTCTATGTCAACCTTATGATTTCTTCATCTTTAGCATCCAGTCTTGTAGTGATTTTTCTTTTATCTTCTTCAAACATTTTGTTGTCATCCTTAGATTTATTTATTTTTTCCCATTACTTCATACATCCTAGTAGACTATAATTGTTGGTCCCTTTTCAATGACAACCTTCTTGGTAAGGTTGTGATTCTTCTTTAGTAGATCAACCATGGCAACATTAGATTCATTTTTTATGTTTCTATTAGACAATTCTTCATTAACTTCTTCCTAATATGTTGTTCCATTTGTTTGATGGGAAATTTATATCCTCCTTTTCAATGACTGTCTTAGTGCACCTTTCATCTCATTGATTTGATTCATGGCCATCTCTAACTCCAGTATCTAATTCTCAATTGTCCTATCAAGCCGATACATTTCCATGACTTAGATATGTACTCTCAGGTGGTAAAACCTTCACAAGAGAACTAAGTTATGATACCAATTGTTAGAATATTAGGAAAGGTAGGATGCTAAGAGGGGGGGTGATTCAATATCCTCAAAATTTTTTAAAACAAATTCAATATTCACCTTGATTCCTCTTTCACCCAGTAATCATTAAAAATTTACCACATTGCTTATAAATCAAAGTAACATAACTAATTCAACATTCATAAACTATAAACTCATAAACATAAAATCATAACACAAAACACATTCATTTGGTCATGTAGAAACCCTTGGTGAGAGGGAAAACTATGTTGGCGATGGTACCCACAAATCCATCACTTTTACAGTAAGAGGGTGTCTTGTTAGAGCTACAATGTTTTGTCACTCCTAATGACTTACTCTATTAGGAGTATACAATTAGATATTCTAGGCCCTAACTTTCTCAAGGATTTTACAACACTCTTCTAAGTATGTACTTGGTTAAGATATTTACATAGAAGACTATTAGATCCACCTTTTCCAAGGATTTAGAACTACTATAGTGATTAGAAAGTAGCAACAAATTATCTTTGTAATAGAAAGTAATTTTCTTGATTAGATCCCTCTTCTACTTACTGATATATCACCCTTTTTAATTAATTATGCAATTCCTTATCAATTCTTCTTTAGCCTCTAATCTCTAAATTTTGATATACTTGGTACTCTATTATGTCCTTTGATCTCCTTTCTTGCTTCTATACTTCTCACAATAACAAAAACAATGACAACCTTTGAAATTGTTCTTGTACGTTCTTTTATAGTTTTCTTTTTCCTTTTCAATCTATGATCTAATTAGAGTTTAGGAACATTCCAAAATCCATCATTAACTAATAACTACTATCTTAAATAATACATCATTTTATTTGTTTCCTTTCCTTATTTCATTGACCATTCCTACCTTGAAATTATTAAATAGTCAATTCACAATCTTCAAGAAATATTTGCAAATATTTACCTTGAATCATCTAAACCATTTTTCCACTTAGTATGATTTTCTTGCATTGTATTTTATTCCAAATCAAAATTTTATGTAGCCTCTATATTACTTGGTAAATACTTTTTTCTTTGTGTTGTCATTCAGGTGTAAACTCTGCTTGGTTATAATAGTGTAAGCTCAATAATCTCTTTGCTTGGTATATTATGTCTGGTTAGGTGAAGTCTCCTACTTGATGTATATAGAATAGCTCGGTGAGTACTGATCTTGGGTATAACTATAAAATGTATTCATCTACTCCTTCATTTCTCGAGCAGTATATAGACTTGGTTCCCATGCTCACCTTCACTTGAATTTTTGATATGATTATTTATGGGAGTAACAATTTTTCCCTTTACAGTGTTTCTACAATAAAAAACTTGGTTTCAAATGTGTGTTTTTATGTTGCAAGTTGATTATCATGATATTTAATTTTTACTAGAACTCGGTAGCAACTAGGTAATAGTAAAGTTATATTTTAATATTTGGTAATAACAGGCACAATGAGTTTATAGTTTGGATTAATTTGATTATAAGTGTTAATTGTGAAGTTGAATGAGATCACTGAGTGGTTTCTTATGATGTTTATAAAAAAAATTTGTACTAAAATGTTTGAAGGGGCTGTAGGATAACTAAACATAGCTGATTCACCACCACCCCCTCTCAGTTATCTAACATACTTATCTACATCTCCTATCTTTGAAAAACTTAACTATAATACTTTATTTTATGGTGAACCTATTTAATACACAACTAACACATATGTAAGTACATGAGATTCATAAAAACTATTTTTAAATATATATTTATACACATTAAAATATTAAGCACAACATTCATATAGGATCTCATATATCAATATTTGGAAATATGTAATTTTTAGACAATATAGAAAGATCCACTTTGTCCCAACATATTTTCTATAACTAAAAATATAATATCACTTATACTCACCTTGTCCCAAAATTGAGCCTAGGCCTATATCAATAATATCTTCTTATTGAGATAGGAAAGACACTACATCGAGGGGTTTGCCTTAGTCAACCCACTATTTTGGTGATTCCCACCTCCATGGATAGTCATTAGAATATGTAAAGTGGAATGTTCTCATGAATATAGAGTATTTCTAGAATGTTGATGACATGTAAGAAAATACCTAGGTGCAACCCTTTTTGTGATAGATTGAAACCCTATCATGTAAATGTAAACAATGTTTTGTTAAATGCATGCAAACATAAACATGAAAGTATGAAGAATCAATGCATAGATCTAAAAATAATAGGCAAATCATACCAAGCCCTTACTAATCCATCATCACAATCCATTGGAAACTCCATGACAAATGTATAAATTAATGTCTTGAATGGTTGATTGAAAATGTGGATGCTTGATGTGAAAGCTTGAGTGAGAATGTAGATGCTCGAATGAATTCTTCAATAACAAACCCTTGTCTCAATGAATTTCATCAAACTAGGGCTTCCACTTTACAATTTTTTTGTTGTAATTTATTTGGGGATTTCACTTTACACTTGATTTCGTTATGCCAAAATGAAGTGATTAGGTTGCTTTTATAATGACTTTGGAAATCAAAAGCAATTAGCCACAAATCTAGAAACCTTTTAAATCCATCAAATTAGACTTGGGCATTAAATTAGGTTCAAACTCCTAGGAAAAGTTTGACTTGGCATCTATATCTAAGACAAGGCCATCTTGGTCAGCTTAGTCCTAGAGAAATTTGGAGAATCTCGAGAGATATGTCTATGTTAATTCGACAATGTGAGATCCAAAACTATGGTTGATTTTGATGATGAGATTGAATTTTGAGGTCAAAAGAAGGTGAAATAATGCTTAGGAGGTAGAATTGTTTTTTTTGTTGGAGGGAAATAAATGAGCATGCATATAAATTATAGCCTACCTTGATTTTTCACAAGTTGGAGGAATAAGAGGAGTCAAAATTGAATCAGTTATATATTAAATGCAATTATGAAGTCCTACATTGCAAATGTATAATGGAAACACACTAACATAGGTGTTAGCAGTCGTTGAATTGAAAAACACACAAGTGACAACAATTTAGTACGGTACATTATAATTGAAAAACATAAAATGCAATAAATTTGATTAACCCTAATTTTCACAAACTTGAGAAAATTTTGAAAAAATACATTAATAAATTCCATTTTTTATCAAATGAAGCTAAATATTTTAAAATTTCAAACAATTTGGTGACATAATGACATTATCCTACGTTTGTGCTAACCAGAGCTAAGCAAATGACTTCTAATCAATTTCATGTTTGAAGAAATAAGAAAGGCTTAAAAATTATTGATTTTATCTCAATCTATCTTACGACTTCAGCAAATCTCTTATTGATAAAGAATAAGCTCTAAAATTGTGTATAAGTTTATGATTATCTCAACTAAACTACGTTATGTATGAGTGTAGCTCCTATAATGAAAAAGTAAGGAGAAGGTATTTCTAGATTATAAACAACATGAAGTGGACATTGTTCCAGCACACCTTTTATTTCTAAGTCGTTTGTGTTATGATTAAGATGCATCACCTTTTTTTATAGTGTTCACCATTTGAATAATATTGTTGATATAATTTAATAATAAAATAAGATACAAAACAAATAAAGATCAAATCAATTTTATATATAATTAATATCTTGGAAATAGAAATCTAGAAATATATACAATATATTTGTTTAAGAAAGTTTTTTAAAATTTCTTAACTTTTTTATGAACCTTTATTTAATTCAATTTATATTTACCTAAAGTTTTACTTATTGTTAGAACTTGTGTTATTATTCAACGACGTCCATTTACTAACTCACACTTTAGGAACATGATCTAAACTACTTAAAAATCAAAAGATTATATTACTAGCAATCATACCTTAGTGTACAATAGTACAAAGTAATTATGTGTAATGCATCAATTTTACTATTTGTTGAATACAATATTTAATATTTTTTTTGTATTGATTATCACATATTCATAAATGAGAGCTTTATTCAAATGGTTTGACTGTTTTTTGTTATTAAATAATACTCTTGCACATGATTGGTAGAATAGAGTTGGAAATTCACAATTGTATACAAAGAGAAAATTAGTTGTTTATATTGAAAGAGTGCAAATAGAATGTAATATCCACATTCATTTATTTTATAGCAAATTAAATGACTTTTTGAAAGTTAAAAATAGTAAATAATTTTTAGAAATTTATTTATTTATTAAATTATAATTTTTTTTATATCTTTATCATTATTTTTATTTGTTAATTTCTTTATAATATTTTTTTTAATTAATATTTTAATGTAATAATTATTTTGTAAAGTAATATTAAAATATTAATGTTTTTTCAAAACTAATAAGTGAGAGTTTATACAATGTATTAATTTGAACATAAATCTTGGCAATTCAATTTATATATATATATTTTTTTTAATTTAAAAAATTATGTGCATGTTCCTTTTGTCAAATATAAAATTTACTCATTTGAAGTATAGTGTTAAATATAGAGTTAAAACCTATAGTAAATTTTTTTAGATTTAATATAGTATTTTTGTGAAGTATCGAGAATAAATACAAAATTCTTTTAATTTTTCAATTAAAAGTAATGTAAAATCAAATTTAAGACTCAATGAGGGGATAAGACTAGATTATAAGTTTGAAAAATTGTTATATTACATTGTAGTTACTTAAGTTATAGTAATAAATTAATAATATAGGATTATTTTCTTATTTGTACTTTTAATTGTTACAACTAATTAATTGCAACTTCATTTTTACCACAATTTTCTTTTGTTCAATAAAGGTTATTGCCAAACATTTTTATAAAATTTGAAAGATTACAATTATTTTTTATCCCCATTCAAAGTGCAAGCACTAGGATAAAAATAATGGGGAAGAAAAACCTTGGTTTAGCTTGGGACTTTCACCCTATTCAAAATAGTACATTTGCCCCTTATGAATCAGGGGTCTTAAGAAGGCATACATTCTTGTTCATATCTTGAACATTTTATTTTATTACATTATTCATTATCCCCTGTCATCGGAATTTGGAAGGCATTCCTTCTATTACATAAGCATTGATTCATTAAGTTGATGTTAGCTTTTACTTCTTCTTGAAGCTTGGGATTTATAAGCCATGAACATGAGCCCTATCTTTACTAACTTTTTGAAGAATGGTTCAAAAATTTCTCAATACAAATGGCTAAGATAGAATATCGATAGAGAAAAAATTAGAAAATTGTTAAATTTTGGGATATTTATTATAAAAGATAGAAACTCTGCTCGATATATTTTTAAGAGTATAATTTCTAACTTTGCATCTATCTTTGTTCCAAGTCGTGACTTTAGATCTTTCGTAAGGATAAATGTAAAGATAAGAGACCAAAAAATTTAAGAATAAAAAAAGACTTAATTACTTATATGAATGTCATTGTTATAGAATTCTATAGATTCATAGAACAGAAAAAACATCAGTAAGCTAGGATTAATCGAACTAATTGAAGATATACACAAAAAAAAAAAAAAAAAACCTTTGAAATAAAAAATAAATCTTTCCCTTGGGTTATTATAACCTCATAGTCACATCCTTGTTTGAAGGAAAAGATTATGAAAGCTACAAAAGAACAATAGAAGAAGTTGATTTTAATACTGAGAAATGGAAAAAGGATAGAGATGTATAAATATATTTTAAGAGCTTAAAATATTGAAATAAAAATAGAGCTATGGACTAGGAAAAATGAAGAAGGGACGTAAACATATGTGAAAAAAAGAAAAAGAGAAAAATGTTAGGAAGCCTTACTAACAAGAAGGCTA
>CM053785.1:420198408-420453408 GCA_028749045.1 Cupressus sempervirens | reverse complement strand
TTTGAGTAATCAAGGAACCATCTACTCCCAAATTAGCAAGATCATACACTTCCTTGTTACCTTTCCTCTGTGTGTGTGTGTGTGTGTGGGTGTGTGTGGTGGGATTGAAGTAGTTTATTAGGTTTAGAGCTCTCTCTAACCTATAATTAAGGAGTGAATTGGAGGTGAAGCCTTGTCAAATAGCATTAATAATTATATGTGAGTCTCCCTCAATTTTTTAATTCTTGATACCTAAATATTTACGTAGTAATAACATCTCTATTAGGGCTTCAATTATTCTATGTTATTAGTGGTTGATCTAATGTGTTTTGCTATCTTTTCATAAACCTTGTTTTTTCACATATGGACTATACATCCTATCCCACTTATCCCTGGGTTACTATGTGAAGCTCCATAAAAATTCAACTCTTGCCAGCCTACTTATGGGGGAGACCATTTACATTCTTTTTTAGAAAGATTGGATTCCTTACCTCCTTTTCCCATTTGGGGGGACTTACACAATCTTACTATTCAAGTTTCATCAAGCTATCCCAATAGAGAATGTATTCTTATGGAATTTGACATTTCTAAGTTTCCGATTGACAACTTCAATAATACTAGATTCAATTTTGTTGAGAAGGCTCTTCTTAGTCATATTTTTGTTCTGAAAGATCCTTCCATTTGTTTCTTTCCATATTTCTCATATGAGTATTGAAGGATTTGATGAGAACAAATCCACAGATCTAATAGAACACCTACATGCAAGAACCTATCATAGAGAAGAAAAAGGCAAGAGAAGGCAAGGGTTTGTCTCTGAAAATATGCAACAATATATTATCAAACTGAAAGAATGAATGAAAAAAATAGATCAATCTTAGTAAACAAGATCACAAAACCCTAAAAGGGAAACCCTAAGAGGTAAAAGAGCATTTAATAATTAATATTTGATTATTAAATGGAAATGAATGTGCATAAAGTGAAATCTTAAGTAGGGAGTAAAGGTAATTGTTGGCCATTTTTGCCCCCCATTCAGCCCATCACTGATAACCGATTTGAGAGATCTTCAATGGGTTGGATTCTTTGATGTGGGTTACCACATGTTTTGGTTGGGTTAACATCTTGTGTTAACTTGGTCTCTTCATGAGCCAAGTTGGCTCAATTCCTTCATGTGTCGAGTTGTTCTTTGACCAAGTTGGCTTGTTTTCCTTCATCTGTCGAGTTGAGGGTTAACACACATTTTTTGTCGGGATTAAAATTTTGTGTTAACCATTTTTTTCTATTTTGGGGAGTGAATTTTCTTGCTTCCATGAAATCACAAAATTGTTGCTGCCTCTTCAACCAAACATTTGAGAAATATGTTGACCAATAGTTTCATGCCACATGGCGATCCTTCTTGTGCTGGGTTACTTTTAATCAGATGGTGGTCATATTTTTGCATAATTACTTGGGCCTCTTGCGAAGATACGATGGTTGTTAGATCTTGGAGCACCTTTGGATATTTATGAGTGCATCTTAGTTGTGTATAGTTATAAAAGGAAGATCTTAGATCTATGGTTGGGTTTTATTCACTTGTTGTGGAGATTTCTTGTAGTGTTTTGGGCCATCTATTTTAGAATGTAGATCTACATTGATGTCTCGTCTTATTGGGAGTAAATCAAATTTATTCCACGCAGGTCAACTTTATAATTTTTGTAGCAAGTTAACATTGTGTGTTATCCCATCCCACATTGTTTTTGACAGTGGTGCAATTTTATTTGTTGTAGCCATGGAACATTGCAAGGATTGTTCTTTAATGATGAACAACATTCTTTGGCCTTGTTTGCATGACACCTTTGCATCTACATGCCTCATTAATGATTTTAATGATAAAATCTCATGGGATTTGATTTCTTATGGCTGGGTGCATTTGTTTTGCCCTTCTTGTCACTTCATTACAACAACTTGTATTTCATGATCAGATTTACTTCTGATATTCATTTATTGCTACTCTCTGCAACTTGAGTCCACCTTGGTTAGGGTTTGAACTTCAGAGTTTAGATCTGAGTTATGCTTGAACTCTTTAAGAGGCAATTGTAAATATATTTTCTAGGTTCTTCTCTTATTGTATTTTTGCAGCAGCATTATGCTCTGCAACTTTTACTTCCATTAATGAAGCTTCTCATTTTCTTACCTATTCTTGCCATTCTACTCTCTAGTGCATGTATTTGCCTTATAGTGAATGTTTCTTTTCCATTTTCTTAGATCTATGTGTTGTTTCAAGTCTGTTAGCAGTTGTTGTATAGTGAAATTTCTTTCCTTTCAACAGTTCAACTAGTTTCAAACCTGCATGTAGTTTCTTAGAAGGTAGAATAGAGTTAATATTAGTGTATTTTGATGCTTTTATTGATGTATAGTATAGTCATAGGCAGAGTTGTAACCATTATATCTATCTTGGTGCATCACCTCCTTTCCCTTTCTACATTTTATTTTAGTTCTCCTTCTCCCTTTCCCTTCTTAGTTGTAGCTTAGGTGCATCCTAATAGTGAGGAAGCCTACCTTCTCCAAAGGTTTGACCTTAGAGTGCAAGTCCCACACTTGGAGGTCATTCCATGTTACACAAGGTTGCCTAGGAAGTAGTCCCTCAGGAAAGGGTGCAAATTTTGTGTCAATAGTAATTTAATAAATGAAATGAAATTAATCCTTTACTCTAACAAGATGAGGTACCTAGCACAACCAAATCTCTAAAAAATGGAGAAATAGGGAAAAGCACATGGGAAAACCCCTACTCCAAAAGTAGATAGAAGAACTTTTTTTTAAAAAAGGAAGGAAGGACTCATCAATGAGACCCCCAAGGACAAACTCCTTATTTTCTTTTATTTTCATGTAAACTGAAATACCAAATTAAATATACTCATCCATAGCATGAAAACACATAAACATTCCACACATATGACAAAAGATATTTGGTTACCTAGAAACCCTCCAATGAGAAGGTAAAATTGGGGTGAGGATGACACCCACAAATCTTCACTACTACACTTGTAAAGTGTATCCAATGAAGGTTACAATGTTTGATCATAAACTATGATATACCATGTGAAAGGTTTTCCCTATTAAAAGTTTATGAGATTGTTAGATCTTATCCTATTAAAGGATTTCAACACCCTATTAGAAGTGTGCTTGATTAAAGGAATTCAAATTACAATGAAGTAAGCACCCTGTGAAAGGATTTGCAACATCCTATTATGACTACTTTGTTAAGAGATTTAATTGATTCACCTATTAGAATATCTCAACAATGATCTTGTGGTTAGCACTCAGCTATTAGATAATAGATCATGTAGTGGCTTTCGTGTTTGCAGTTTGTTCCTTGTTATATTTTGATTCGAGAGATACTTGCACTCATGTTATGTTAAATTTGAGATGACTTCAGGGTCAAATGTTATACCTTGATTTTAGTATCATAGATGTTAGACTACTGTGTTGTTCAGTTTATCATATTTGCATGATGATGTCATTTTGAGATGACAATATGTTTTGTGATGATATCTGGTTATTTGGTATCTGGACATATCTTTGATTATGTTATGTGATGGATTTAATGCTATGGTGATTTACTTCATTCTTGCTTTCATTATGCTTTATGCGAACGTGAGTGATGTAAATGGATTATTTCAATATAATTAAATAAATTGTTAAATTAGGTATTTAATGCATTTATTGCTTTGACTATGTTATTATATGCTATTGCACTTGATCATGTGTTTTAGTGTGCAGGATTTATATCCCTAGCAGTGACACATGGAGTTAACAATTCATCTGTTCATATTTTACCAATGTCATCCCTATATGGTTGACATACCTTATTTAAATGTTAAATTAAACCTTCCAGTGATTTGATAAATTTGGATTCATCTGCATTATGTGATTAGACATATGAACATGTTTTTACATTTAGAGGTTTGCATTATCGTGAAAGTTGTTAAGGAAATTTTTGTGATTTTAGGGTTTCGGGCTTTATTTAATTGATTTTTAATTTTTGGTAGCTTTTCCATAGATGTATTCCAATTACTTGGAATAGCCTATTTTCATTTGGGTGAATTAGGGGTTTAATGAGGTTGGTTGATTATTTACCCTAATTGATTATTCACTTGAAAAAGTGAATAAGTATTGAAAGAGGAAATTAATTCCTCACTTCTCACTTTTGTAAATTTAGAATTTGAGAGCATTTTCCAAAATCCTCTTCTAGAGGATTGTGTTTCTGTTCATTGTGAGAGCTACACGCATGGGATCTTCGCAAGATCAGTCTCATTGGATTCAGCTCAGGGAGACCTTGCTTTACCATGATTTCCAACAGCTTTTGTGGGTTATTTATTTTACTGTGTTGATTCCTATTTCTGCCCCTTTTGTTGTCAAGTAGGGCTCTCCCATTTTTGTGTTCAAGCTCTATTTTAGGTTATGTTTCTGGTAGCTATTTGTTAGGAGGCTGAGAACTAGTGTCCCCCTTCGTTTCTATTTATTAGTTCTACCTGATTGGTCGAGTATGAATGTTTCCCTATTTTTAGGATGAGGGTTTGGGGTTTTGCACTGTTATGCTAGCCATTTTTGCATACAGCGTCTGAATCTAAATTTTATTAGATTTTTGAGGCTTTTGTGCCCTAAGATGATATGGGTTTTATTTTTTATTTTTTTCCAATTTTGGGGTTTTTATCTCGTTTTGTGTGTCACCCAATTTTCTCGAGTTTTCTTGGCATGATGATGGTCGTGGACTTGGATCATCCATTGGGATGCCAGTTAGATCAATGTTGCATTAGGATGTGTGTTGCATCTATCCTCCCAAATTATTTTTAGTTGAGTGATATTTTGTTTGTGTTCTGATCCAGCCCTTGTTTTTATGATCTTCGTAATGGTGGTCTGCCACACACAAGCACATGCACACGTGCATTTTTCGGGTGACTTGTGAGGCCCAATCTCCTAATTGTGTTCTATTGGAGTTATGTTCATTTGGGTTGGTTTGGGAATATTCATGCCTACGGGCACTCATCGTGTGATGAGCATGGGTATGTAGGGTAGGTAGTGGAGGGGCTTCTCTCGTAGCCTTAATGACCATTTCCTAGAGGGTTGGCATGAAGAAGTTTCTAAATAAGTGATAACTAATTAAATTACTGGGTAATAAAACTAAGAAAATAAAAAGGTGTTGTCCTTCAATTTGATTCTAAGGATATTGTGCGTTGGCCTTCAAGGGAGTCCCTTGAGTGAGTGTTTGCATTAGTGTGATGGCCTCCAAGGGAGTCCCTTGAGAGTGTTTCCATATTTTATTTAGCTTGGGAGTACCAAGTGCATTACTCTCAACTATAGCCCCTACATAGTTACCCATAGAGTGTCTGATCAAAACCTGTAGTACTCACATTGTCTCATGTTCTTGGTTTTAGTCATCTTTACTCTCTAGCGTAAGTATTAGCCATGGACATTTTCTTTATGTGTGTTTGTGGTTGGATCATTATCTCCATCAGCATGGTGGGCATGGAGCTATAGGTTTCACGTGGTTGGGAGGCATAGTTACCTATACCACTATTGGGGACCAATGTAGAGAGACAGTTTATTGTTCCAATGTGACCATTGCTAGATGTTTTCACTTGGTACTTCGGGTTTCAGAGTATGCCTTCTTGTAATTTATGCTTTCATTGGAATGCTTGGATATCATGTTTAGATTATGTTAATTTAATTGATGCATTCCCTTATTATGATGTTTAGCATATGATTGGATGATGTGATTTGCTTAGTTAAATTATCTATTTCTTATTGGATTAGTATGTTAGAGTTCTTGTTCTTATGGTGTTATTATGCTTTAGTAGTGACGTCCTCATAAAAAATCTTTGATTATCTAGTTGGCAGTTTGGGATGCTATGTGTGGGGGGTGGCTAGGAATTTTGAGGTCTCATGATACTATTATGGTTGGGAGGAACCGTGCACTTAGTTTTGTTGTTTCATCTTATTGTGATGTTGCTTTTAGTTCTTTTCCTTCGTTGCTATGTTTAGATGATTAGATTCATTTTCTATCTTTTAGTTGTTATGATTCAAGTGTTTATGCCTCAATTGTGGATCTGGTACTCCCCGGTGTGGAGGAATATTCTTTTCTAGCTTTTTATTCCTTGTTTTTTTGATGTACTATTATGGTTCCTTGTGCAAGATTGTACTTCCTCATGCAAGATTGTGAAAGCACTTCCTCATGCAAACCTCAACACCAGTGCAGTGCATTTTGGCTGCTAGTCCTGACATTTCCTTGTGTGGGATGGCATTTCCTTGCATGGATTGGTTTACTTTCTTGCACGAAGAGGTACTTCCTCATGCAAGACTGTTAGTTGTAAATTCTCTAATGCAAAAAATAGGAGCATCTTCGTTGTTTTTCAAAGAATTAAATTTGGACTTTTGAGTACCCTTTTGGATTGCTAGTGTTTCCTTGTTTTAACATATCAAATATTTTGTGTTCTAATATTGTCTCTAGTCTTCATTCTTTAGTTTGGTCATGTCAGTTTTGTAGTGGCGCTTGGAGATCCATTAGTGTTTGGATGTTTGGTTAGTCTTCCATTGCGATCTTTTGATCCTTGTATGTTGATTTTCGTGTACATCCATACTTTTTTTAAAAAAAAATTATCTCGGCTTATATTTATCCTTGTTCAAAGGATCTTTGGGCAGGACATTACAGATCACCCCTTTGCATGTATCTTTGATCCTCTCTGATTAGATGTATCACTTCTATCCTCTAACTTCTTTCCTGTGTTCTCATCTAACTGATTCTACAATTCATAAATTGATGATTATTACAACACCTTAGTCACCATGAATGCTCTTTTTGTGCATGCAAACTTCTCTCTTTGCACATACAATGTTTTGGAGTTTGCCTTCCTTAAGAAGGCCTAGGTGACTTAAGCTTAGGTATGAATCAATGATTATGATTCATCCATTTTGTCGCTTGATCCATCCCTTTAACTAATTGGTTGCATGTACTACATAGGGATCCTCAATATAGATTCATTCTTATCATCTAGAATCACAAAATAATGCTTAAGTTGGCTCAAAAATGGTTTATAGAAAAGTTTGTGACATTACAAAAATCTATGTCCAAAACTGTTTTACTTGACACTTGAATTCTCTAATGCTTGGTATCCACTGTATCTTTAATGTTGTAAACTCAACCTCTAAATCACTTAGCATCCATTGATCACTCGACATCGAATTCACTTGGCATAAACTATCTTCTGAAAACTTGAGCGACTCAACACTTACTATTTACTCGGCATATACTGTGTATCTCACTCGGCATACACTATTTGACAACTTATGCTCAGCATACATTACTTGTTCGACATGAACTAGGTTGTGTTTAGTAAATGACTTAAGTGTATTGTCACTCATATGTCAAAAAAAACTTGAGATTAATACATTAGGTTCTCACCCTTTTCTAGTTCAAGGTCTACTTCCCCTGTTTTCTGGCTGTCTTCCTCTTGAACATTAGTTATTTTCTTCTCTCCATAAGATGTTGATGTCTTATCTGGACATCTATAGGTAAGATTTCCTAACTTACCACATTGGTAACATTTCATGTTACTAAAGTGTGATCCTCTACTTTTGTTCCCATATCTTCCTCTCCCACCATTATTGGGTCTTCTTCCTTTGTTGTAACCTCCCCTTTGACTAGTCTCACTAGTTTGCTCGGTCCATTTGGATTCCCCATAGCTTTTTCTAATAGTTTGTCCTTCCACTAGAACCTCCCCTTGAGTTACCCCTGAAATCTCTTCCTCTACCTTGCCTTTAGAGTCGAGTCACCTTTCTTCCTCAACTTGTCTTCCACCTTTCTAGCCATTTGGAAACATCTATGTAAGGTAGTGAGGCTGAACAAACTAAGTTCATCTTGTATAGCTCACTTAAGGCCATTTAGATACCTTGCCACCTTGATGCTTTATGCCTCTTGTACGCTTGATCTTTAGGCTAGTTTTTGGAACTCTTTAGTATAGGATGCTACATCAAGATCTTTTTGCTTGAGATTCTACCTCTACTTATGAAGTTAGATCTCATAAGCTTCTGATAGATATGTCTCCTTGATCTTTGCTACCATAGCCTTCTAGTTAGCTATTGGTTTCTTTCCTTCACTCTCTCTTTCCTCTTGCACAAATTTCCACCAAGTGAGTTCTTGTCCTTTCAATTTGGACTTTTCTGTCTTTACCTTCTAAGCCTCTATTACCTCTTCACACTCAAAATGATTCTCTATACTCTCAATTCATTCTAGGACTACCTCTGTATCCATCTTACCAGGTAACATTGGAATGTTCTAAAGACTCTTACCTCCAAATGCTTTAAGGGCCTTAAGAAATGGTTCCTACTCACCAAGTGGAGGATTAGGTTTAGGTATCTCATCTTCCAAACTCACCTTTTTCTTTCCTTTACTAGTGTTGGTGTCTTCATCTTCCTTTGCTAGAGATGCCCCTTCCATTTCTTTCAGTTTGTCCTTTATGTCTTCCATAGCTTCATCAGGAAACCTAGTTTTCTCATCCATGATATTTATCTTCTCATCTACCTCCTTGTATAATTCTTCATTGGTCACCATCTTTGTAGATCCACTTGATCAGTGTGAAACAACATACCACCACAAGCCTTAATCTTATGGCTCTGATACCACTTTGATGGGGAGCTTCTTCACTTAGAGCCTTTTTTCTCTTCCAAGGCTACTTCTTATCCTTATTAGGGTCTCTATTATAACCCTAACCTAGATGACTCTCTCTTAATCCCCTTCTTCCAAGAAACTTGCCAAACAATTCAAGTTTCACCCCCTAACCCCAAAAAACTCCAAACTATGCACTTCTTGGCCTATCAAGCCAAAAGTCCACCAAATGCTATGAGAAAAGAAAAATAAAGTTTTAACCTCCCTTATGAGGTTCTTGGCCCATTACAATCCATTTTCCATCATTTTGATAAGTCTCACACACCCACAATTCAATTTTGCCATGTTTGCCTTGTAGCCCTAAGAGCCCCTATTAGCCCTCCTAGGAACAATGAACCTTAAATATCTTGAAAAATACCTTAACAAGGCCTATTTATTCCTTTTGTAGTTTGTTTCTAATTGACCTAGGCTCAATTATTTTTTAGGTCTTAGGTCTCAATGGTGTCCGTACAGTACATTTTTAGAAAACCCTATTTTTAAGGGTTTCAAGAGCAATGTCAGTAACTATGCTTCTAACACAAGAAAATATTCACTCTAGAATCCCTACTATAGTTATTGGACACTAGACACACCATACTACCATTTCCCAACCAATATTGGCACGTGCCAACCCTCTATTCAATCTAGAATTCACTTGCAAGCATCAGTGCGCCTTGTCAAGCTTTCATTCACTTGCTTAGGGCTCACTTGAAAAAGTAGGCAACTAAATCCCGCAACCTCCAAAAATGGTTATTTACAAATTATATATATATATATATATATATATGCACCATTACTTTATTCCCAAAGGCCATAAGTTTTCAACAATGAGAACTCAAGCTTTGGCCATTTTACTATTGTTTGCTCAAAACCAACCAACAAGAAGAAAGAAACTAAATAATTTTGAAAACCTAGTAAAATGAATGCCAAAGATAAAAACTAGAATGTATAGAGTTATAACATGATCTTGATCATCTAATCCATTCAAAATAGCGATCAAATCAATCAATTTTCTTGGTTCAAGCCTTCAAGACCACGTTTTCTGTCAGCAAATCCTTCTTCTCACATGAACTATCTGTACAATTGCATAACCAACCCCTCATAATGAGTTGGATGCAGTTTATATAGACTTTCTACACATACTCATACCCTTGGTTTGAGTTACAAACACCCATCTTTCCCTTTCCTAAAAGATGGCAAAATTTGCCATTGCAACTTCTCAAAAATTGCAAAGTTGTCAATGAGCAATTTTGACAACTTTTTTGCAATTTTTCATTGTGGGCCTCCAAACTTATCCAGTTTGGTTTCAACCATAATGAATTGATTCTAAGACATCTAAGGACCTCCCTTAAACACTTCTCTTCATATTTTAGACATTTTTTCCTATAGAGAAATTTCGAGCAATTCTAGGCTTAACATGACCTAATTGCTTAAAACATGACTCAATCCTAACTCCTACTTAACCACAACTCCTAAGCATCTCATCGAACCTTATACTTATTCCTTATTCCACAAATAGTTGGCTATACCATTTACAAGCCAAAATTGTATTATGGGTTTTCCTTTTTCCCAAGGTGCTCCTGCACCATATATAATGAGTAGCTGGTGAACAGAGATTAAAGGATAGAAAGGAGTAGTAATATCTAAGGTAAACCTAAAGTGTGAAGTCATACTATCTATAAGAATTGACTAAATGAAAATTTAAGAGTTATAATTTGTTTTAGGTTTGGAGTGAAGGGTGACAATGATCTAAGTTTGTCATTATGTATTTATAAATGAATCATAGTTTGAGTAATCAAGGAACCATCTACTCCCAAATTAGCAAGATCATATTCTTCCTTGTTACCTTCCCTATATATGTTTGCATGTGGTATTATTGAAGTAATTTATTAGGTTTAGATCTCTCTCTAACCTATATTTTAGGAGTGAATTGGGGGTGGAACCTTGTCAAATAGCATTGATAATTATTTGAGTCTCTCTCAATTTCTAAATTCTTGATACCTAAAGATTTGTGTAGTAATAACATCTCTATTAGGGCTTCAAATTATTCTATGTTATTAGTGGTTAATCCAATGTGTTTGGCTATCTTTTCATAAACCTTATTTTTCCACTTATGGGCTATACATCTTATCTAACTTATCTTGGGTTACCACGTGAAGCTCCATAAAAATTTAACTCTTACTAATTTATTTGTGGGGGAGACCATTTACATTTTTTTCTAGCTAGATCAGACTCGTACCTCCTTTTCCCATTTGGGAGGAATTACATGAGCTTACCATTCAAGTTTCATCTGTATATCCCAAATAGAGAGGGTATTCTTATGGAATTTGATATGTCTGATATTTCTAATGATAACTTCAATAATACTAGCTTCAATTTTTTTGAGAAAGATCTTCTTATTCATATTTTTGTCTTGAAAGATCTTTTTATTTATTTCCTTACATATTTATTGGATGAGTATAAATGGAGAAATCTTCCAAAAGGGGGACAAAAATATTATGATCATTCAATGTTGGCTAGTTTTGGAACAAAGTTAATAGGTTATCGAGTAATTTTTTATGGTATTGTATTATGTTGAGGAGTCAAAACCAACATTTTTATGTGAAAGAAAAGGTGAGTAGGATATGATCCATTTTTTCTTCATGCAATTTACATTATACACAATGACAAGGGCCTTCAAATAACATTTTCCTAAACCACTCATAAGTTATGATGCATCTCTATAGTATTGTCTAAGTAGATATGCCAGCGTTTGGTAAACATAACATGTCCCAGTGTATAATTTAGGGGAAGGTTGGTATGTTTTCATTGTTGATCATTGACCAAAGTTTGATATTTGTCCTTGGTACTATAAGATCTGGTATTCGATCATAGCCAAACGAGTGAGTCCTCTTTGGTTTTTGGGGTTATATATCTTTCAAATAAGGAAGACAAGGTATTGTCCAAATTTTTCCATTTATATTTTGGGTATGGGTTTGCTTTCGATAACTTGATATATTTGTTAAGAGTATCTCCCTAGAGAAAAGAAAGTGTCTCTTTAATTAGAGGAGCCTAAATCTATAAAAAAATGCCTTAGAAGATGTGGACTAGAGTAAAGCCATGGAAGAAGAGATTAAACAAATTGAGAAAAACAAGACATGGACTCTAGTTCCTAGACGAGAAGACAAAAATCTGATTAGCACCAAGTGGGTATTCAGAAATAAACTAGATGAAAATGGTGAAGTCACAAGGAATAAGGCAAGATTAGTCTGCAAAGGGTATGCACAAGAAGAAGGAATTGACTATGGAGAAACATTTTCTCCTATTGCTAGATTAGAAGGAGTGAGAATTATGTTTGCTTATTTTGCATATAAAGGTTTCAAAGTTTATCAAATAGATGTTAAATCTATAGTTCCAAATGGTATATTAAAGGAAGAATTCTACATAGAACAACCAAAAGGATTTGTTGATGTTAACAATAAGAACATGGTATGTAGACTACACAAAGCTCTATATGGTTTGAAACAAGCACCAAGAACATGGTATGAGAGACTTTATAATTATCTTGTGAAGATTAGATTTGAAAGGACTAATGATAACAACAATCTATACATGAAGAGAGAGAAAGGCAAAGGTATTTTGTTATCCAAAAATTTTGTTGATGATATCATATTTGGAGGTCAAGATGCTTTATGTAAGGTTTTTGCAAATAAAATGAAGCAAGAATTTGAAATGTCTATATTTGGAGAGATTAAGTTCTTTGTGGGTTTGCAAGTACATTAGATGAAACATGGTATATACATCACTCAGTCAAAGTATGTCAAGGAGATATTGAAAACTTTTGGACTGGAGGATTCTGAACCAGTAAGTACACCTATGGTGATAGGCCATAAATTGTCAAAGAATGATGATTCAACTGAGGTGAATCAAACATTGTATAGGTCTATGATTGGAAAATTACAATATGTAGTACATAGAAAACCTAATATTGCATTATCTATAGGGATAGTTGTAAGATTCTCTGTTAATCCTAGGGAGAATCATTTGATGGTTGTAAAGAGAATAATGAGATATTTGAAAGGAATAGAGGAATATAGTCTATACTAAAAGAAAAATGAGAAATTTGAATTAAAAGCCTTTATTGATGCTGATTGGGCTGGGAACATTGATGACATAAAGAGTATCAATGGAGGAGCATTTTTTTTAGGCAAGAGGCTGGTTTCATGGACTAGCAAGAAACAAAACTACACTTCACAATGTACTGTTGAAGCTGAATATGTTGTTGTTATTGTAAATTGTCCATACATTGTATCGCTCAAACAACTACTCAAAGGTATGAAAGAAGAGATCACTAAACCAGTGACACTTTATTGTGATAATACAATTGTTATAAATATATCAAAGAAACCTGTGATGCACACAAAGACTAAGCACATTGCAATCGAGTATCATTACTTGATAGAATTAGTTCAAGATAAAGAGGTGAAGATGGAATATGTTAACACAAAAAAGAAAATTGTTGATATCTTCACAAAAGCATTACCTAAGGAAGCTCATGATTATCTAAGAGGTAAACTAGGGGTGATGCCCCTATCAAAGGCTATCTAAATAACAAAAGGATTGCCCTGCATCAAACAAGTTGATTGCCATATGTTACAAATTGATGCAGTGGATCTTACTTTAGGAGCTTCCTAAAGTAATCAAATAGCTAAAACTTCAAATTAGTCACAAGCAAGGTGACACAGGAGAAACTACAAAAGTTCATATTTGCATATTAAGATGACAAGTCTTTGGCATTGTTGTCAACGAGGGAGAAATACAAGAAGTAATTTGATCCTAAAGGGAGAAATACAAGAGATTGAATTGAAAAAAGAGGAAGAAATCCTCACACACAGTATGAGGAAGAAAATGTTGACTGTTGAGAAAGATAGCATATCTGCAGAGATCATCTACCTAGTAAGAGGGAGATACAAGAGATATTGTAGAAGGAGATATAAGAAGTAATTTAGAGGGAGTTATAAGGATGACAAAAAAAAATTTTGTAACCTATTCAAAAGATGAAAGTTGTTGATAGAGGGAGAGATTTCAATACAAGTAATTATTTTCTTTTTTGGTAATTTGTTGGTCTCACTATTTTAATCAAGTCAGTTTGGTTGATCAATTTGGTTTGTCATCAATGCCAAAGAGGGACATTGTTCAAAAAAAATTGATACAAGTATGACAAATGTGTTTCAATCATTGTTTTGTCACTGATGTCAAACCTTCTTTTTGTTGGTAAGACAACTACTTATATGATTTAAGTATTATCACTTGTTTGATTGATGAAGAGGATTTGATCAAAAAGATGTTACAAAAGCACCTAGAGAAAAGGTTGAGCTATGATATGAAAAGGAGTACAAAAATTAGCTAAGACAATAATATCGGAGTGCATTAATAATCTACTTAAGGTTACAAAGGTTGGTTACACTAAGCAAGTTCAGAAGAACAAGTTAAACAAAGTTTGTTTGCCAAGCTTGACCGAATGGATAATAGGTGCCAAGAAAAGTTAGTGCAAGCCAAGCAAAAAATCAGTTGGAGCTAAGTAAAAGTTCATTTTAGTGAATGTTGAGAAAAACAGTGGATGCTAAGTAAAGTTTAGTTGATGTTGAGCATCAGTAAATTTTAGTTCATGATGATGATTTTTTAGAGGATGTCAAGCAATGCAGTATGTGTCAAGCATCAAAAACAAGTTAATACTGAGTGACAACATTATTAGAAAGATTGTGAGTTCAATGGATCTAAGTCAACAAGTTTATTTTCTTGGATTGTGTGAACCAAGTGGAAAATAAGATTGATGAGCTAGTGGCACAAAATTCATGGTAAATTTTTTTGAAGCAAATCTAAAGAGGATTGAAGGAGAAGTTTCTAGAAGTGATATGGAATGAGGGGTAGATTCATTGAATCCTACCTAATCTTTCCTAACCCTAAATTAGACGATGGAGAATGAATGACAAAAGATCTTAATTCTCTATTTATAGGGATGGTTGGTCAGAAGTAAGGGTTGTCATGTGCGAGAAACTAAGGAAGACAAGGAGTTAAAGGTATTGCTTCATTTGCATTGGCATGTTAAGCAAGAAGGCTTAAGGGTATGAATACTTGAAGAGTGAACAAACTATCATAGCTGAAATATGTGAAAGCCAAGCAAAATGGAGGACTAAAATAGAGATCTATAATCTGCAAATGGAGTTGTAAGTTGTTATTAGATCAAAGCTTTACTATTATTCTCTAATAATTGTATTTGTTTAGGGTAAATACTTTGGATTAAGGTTGACCTAACAGTCATTTATAAATCCTTTAACTAGGTGACATTCCAAGTGAATGGTCTTAAGTCCACTAATAAGGCTCACTTCTAATAGGGTGATTGAAATCTTTTAATAGGGTCACATTTAACAGTGTGTATTATAACCTTTAATAGGGTTGGCCTTTCACAGGGAATCACTTCAAAAGAGTGAAAAAGAATAGCATGTTACTAGTGATTTTTCCCAAATTGGGTTTCCACATAAATCATTACATCAAATGTGTTGTTGAATCTATTATGTTTCATGTTTACATTTCTGCAAATTGATTTGATAGTAACCTACAAGTTTTAAGTGAATGCATGACCTTATGGATGCATGCATGATGATAAATGTTTTATGGGTTCACTAAGTTGTGAAAAGTTTTATTTATACATCTAGACCTTGGATAATTGATTCATCACCCTAGCCCCCCCCCCCCCCCCCCCACTCTTATTTATTCTAAAAAATTCCAATGGATACTCCCCCAAAGGAATACCATCAACATTCATGGTAACATTTAGCTCAAGTTCCTTTTAACTTCTTCCTCAAGCCCTCAAAGCTTATACTAATTATTAGATAACCAGGAAGGAGAGAGGGTGAATCAGTTATGTCCAATTATTCTATAGGCCTTTCAAACACTTTAATACCAATTAAAACTTCATTAACTTCAATAAAAATAACTTGATGATCTCATTCAACTTCAAAATTCATACTTGTAATCAATTTCCTTCAAACTGTTATTTCATTGTTCATAGCTTTACCGAGTATTAGAGATATATCTTAGCTTTTACCTATATTTTACTGATTCATAGTATTAAGAAAATAACATAAAAATCAACTTCCAACACAAAAGCAATCACACATTTGACATCATGACTTAACGTGGAAACCCCGTAAAGGGAAAAACCATCTGGGATTGACAACCCAATTAATTTCACTTTTTCAAAGGGAGCTATGGTCGGAGCCAACCTTGTAAAAGGTTACATGCATATTTTTAGTGTGACCTGGTTAGAGGGTTTTAACATAAGGATCATCTGGACCTTATCACTCCTTGATCATGTCCAAAGAGTGGTCTACTCTAAAGGACTTAAAAATATCACTGATCAATGTTACCATATAGGATTTCACAGACTTGTTAGGTTAACTCGGTTTATATATTTTTCTAATACAATGGTAAGAATGTTACAATCAAATGATCTATTAGGTTTAACACTACCTTGATTGTTCAAATATTTTTTCTACTTTATCTTTTCCGTCTTTGATCTCCTTTTGGTTGATTCACTTCTTCACACTTTCACTTTTCTCTAACTTTGTTAGACCTTCCTTTTGCTCTGCTTGGTTCACCTTACTCTTTTATTCTCTTTCAACTTTAACAATATTTTGACTTCAAAAAACAACAATTAGTGAACAATCAACAATCAAAAACTTGCTTGATCATCTCCTTAAATAGTAATCTTCCACTTGCTAGAATCCTCTAGATTTTATCGCTTGACCATGATCTTAGATCTCAGATTCAATGTATTTATTCACTTAGAAAATATAGGTTTTATTGAACTTTTTTCTCATCCTTGACTTGCCTCAATATTCATCATCATACCTTCATTACATTTTCCCACTCGTAGATCTTGTAACTAACTTTTACTTTAGCCTTTGAACTTCTTGAACATTATTTACTTTCATCATAAGTCAACCTCAGATCTCATCTTTCTTAGCTTGTTCTTCCGACTCATTCCCGATTAATATTACATTTCACTTGGGTAATAAATCACTCAATTAACATTGCAATTACTCAGTTAACAATAAACTTTAGCTTCTTTTTGTAAATTTCTCGATGACAACTATAGTCACTTGATGAATACTATATTATTTCTTTCACCTTATTACTTGGTGTAGTTGTATAGCTTCGTGAATACATAAACTTTATTATTACATTACATGATTGGATGATTGTAAAACAATCAAACCAACATTACATTATCATAGTCCAACTCATTAATGTACCCATTGAATACCAATACTTATCAACTCTATCATCATCGTACTTTTTTCAAATCCTCTTCATCAATCAAATGATATGACACTCTGCTGGATTAGCATAATGTCTAGCCAAACTAAGACTTGACATCAATCAAAACACAACAACTGATATGAATCTTTCACATAAATTATCAACATTATTAGTTGGGCCTAACACTTCTATGGGGTGTAGCATAATATGACGCATCTGAATCTAAACCCACAAATTATCAACATTTTCTAAAAAAATAAGAAAAACATCCTCTTTAGATTTATTACTTACCACATTTGCCTCCCTATTTCCTTCTTGTTTTTCTCCTTCATTGTTCTTCTAAGACCAACAATCTTTCTTTTTATGAACTAGTTTTTCCACAGTACTAGCAATATCTTGGTCCTTTGGATTGACACCTTTTCCCCTTTGATTTTCCTCTTGATTTTCCATGATTTCCAGAATAATTTTCTCTCTCATTCAATTTGCCTCTTCTTTGTGTGTTCAAGACACTTCTTGATGTAGATTCACCTGAGATTTTCCTACAAGTTTGCTAACTTGGAATAACACCAATAACATCATCAAATTTTAGGGTATTAGAACTAGAAACAAAGTTACTCGTAGTCATTACCAAATCATTTCAGCTTTCAAGCAATAACACAAAATCAAGAGAGTCCTAATTTCTTCATCAAAATAGACATTTACAATTGATAATTGACTAGAAACTTTATTAAACTTATTCCAATCATTAGTAATAGATGCACCTTCTACCATCTTCATATTAAATAAACACTTCATGAGAAATACCTTATTTGAAGTAGAAGGCTTTTCATACAACTTTCCTAATTTTTCCATCAAATCTTTAGTTGTCTTCGATTTAGTAATATTAAATGACATTGATTGTGCTAGGCATAAATGAATACTTCCAAGTGTGTATCTTTCTAGAATATTTCAGTCCTCATTTGTCATATTTGCATCATTTTTGGATATTCCTCCCAATGGTTTCCATAAATCCTTCTGATAAAGATAGTCCTCCATTCGTATTTTTCATAACTAAAAGTTTTGTCAATTAAACTTCTCAACCTTCAACTTACCTTCATCTGTTATTGCTCCCACTCAACCATGAGACTCCCAATAATTTATGAGATCCACCTATAGAGGAAAACTAAAACAACCTTGCTCTAATACCACTTGTTAGGATTAGAGAGACATAAATAACATTTATATGAAAATATAACTAGTATCAAAAAGGAATAAAGCATACATAAGATAATAGAAGACATAGAGATTTAATTTGGTTCACCTAATACCTGGGCTACATCCACCAAACAACAAGTCCAATATTATTATCCAATAATTTCAACATGATTACAATCTGCAATCCCTTGCAACTTAACACCACCACAAGAAGCTACTAAATCATCATACATCATAAAATCCTTAACCCTAAGACATTTTATACAAGACTTATTATTCTTGCAAAATTAGGGCTAGAATATGTTGTCCAATAGAAAAATAATTCCCATTGCCCCCAAACCCCCATAGAAAAAACTAGGGGGAAATTGTATCGAATGAAGTGGGAAACTAATTAAACTCTAAGTCTAATTAGGATCCACATAACAACAAAAAATTCCTCATGAGTGGAAGTAGTGACAAAGTAATTAGAAAGAGAATTTATTTTGGACTTCATAAATGATAGATAAGAAACTTTATATTCTCAAAAAAAATTGGTCTAGAATCTAAGAATCCCCAATCATCTTTTAAGAGAGAGAACTAGAGGAAGGAGAATCATCACTAGATTCTTGATCTTGTTTTTCCTTAATATTCAGATAGTTGTTTGGTTTATCATCCACATGAAGAGTGTACATCATATTATTGTAGATAAACTTGACTTTTCAATGAAGAGTTGAGGGAATATATGCATATTATGTTTAACCAAGGTCTGCCCAAGATAAGGTCGCAAGTAAGAGGTCCAAGCATGACATGATTGGGAGTACCCAAAATAATTGGACCAACTTTCATAGGTCTAGTGATGATGACTAAGGATTTATTAGAAATATTGTCAAAGCCATGTATAGGAACATTATCAGGTTGAATAGTTGAAATATCAATGTTTGTACTACAAACATTAAGCCCAAACCCATTATAAATTAAGTTTCCACTAATGAGATTACCATTGACAAGGACAACTACCACTAGATCATCATAGATATCTTGAATTATTTAGTAGGAAAATAATCTTGAGTATACACAATTAGAGGTGAGGTTGGGGTAGGATCATGCATTGTAAAAAGGCATTGATATTATCTTGATTAGGAGGTGTAGTTGGAAGAGTGGGTTTTTTTTTCAAAGGCTTCATGATATGTAGGATATGTTTGAAGAAGTTTCCAAAGAGAAATCTTGGTAGGGGTATTATGTAATTGCACTACCAATTCATATTGCATTCCAATATTTTGAAGAAAATAGGTAGAGGAGGAAGAGTATGTTGAGAAGGTGGAAGAGAAGTAGTAGGTTGAGGATTATTTTTTATACAATAGGTGTGAGACACCACATGATAATCCAAATAATCTCATGGTTCCTCTTTGATAGTTATTGATGGACAACCTTTAAGTGTGGTGAGATATTTATTTGATGGAGGGTAACCTTTGAGAGTGAGAGTAAGCATCTTGAAAATAGCAGGTGGAGCAACATTAACTTGGTTAAGATCTTGCATCTCCATAGACTTCTGACTAGAAGGGAGATAATTAAGGAGATTGTTATAATCCTCTTTTCTCAAGGAATCCTTAGAATAGGGATTGTGGACTTCCATTAATGTTTCATCTCTACTATGAGCATAAAATTAAGAAAAAGTCACATTGATAAAATAATTTATAATGCCTTCCATTTTCTCTAAAGTATCTCTAAGAGGAGGGTATGTGTTAGGAGAAGAAGAGTCATATTGAAAAGAAAAGGTATAATCTCTAGGACTAGAAAATGGTAAATTTACATAATGAAAGTAACCACAAACTTTCAAAGAAATACAAACCATTCTAATCTACCATTGAAGCCAACATATAATCATATAATCATCATATTATCTTTTTCATGAGGAAGAGAGTAGTCAACATTATCATTTAGAGGTTCATCGCAAATAATGAGATCATTGTGAATTTTAGGAAAAGAACCATGTAATGAAAGGTATCATAAAGGGATGGTTCCAATGTAGACCCACAGGGAAGTCACATTTAAAATAAGAGTTAACATCAATGTTCAATATGTATCTTTAAAGAGAAAATTATAAGAAGGGTTAAAGACATCTTCTTGCATCAAAATGGCCTCATCAAGAGGGGGATCTTTAGGAGAAGGATAAAGTGATAAAAGTTAAGGTAAACCACTATAAAATTGAAAAAATAAATGCATTAAAAGACTGATCTAAAAGAAAAACATGAAATTTTGTTTTTGTATTTTGAATGTAAATGTGTAGATCTAAATACATACAATGTGGCAAAGATGAAATGTACACTAAGTAGATCTAGATGCACAAAGAAGTAATCTAACTCCAAAGTCAAACAAAAGAGGGAAAGTGTCAAGTTCACCAAAATATTTATGAGGGGAATGAAAGAAATGAATTTAACAATGTAAACTAGATGAGATGAATTCATTGGTTAAATATATTCATCCTAATTCATTCAATACAGGAGAAAGAGGGGGGGATCTAAACATAACTCTTAATATAACTCAAGATAGATTAGCAAAACCTAATAGGATTAAGGGATTCCAAGACCAAACCCAAATTATACAAAGGAAGTAGCAAGAAAGTACTATTTCATGCAATGTTCATTAACTTTAGATATGCATTGTGAATATAAATAGAGCTAATTGTTTAAATGATAGAGATGAAATAGATCTAGAAGCTATATGTATGAAATTAGTCCAATTAAAATATTAAATAAGATATATGAGATGAGATGAAAAAGGAGAGAGAAAAATAACCTTGAATTGTACAAGGGAAAGTTTCTTTTTGCTTTGATAATTGTGGATCTACAACTGCTACTGGAAATTTGACTATAGATCTATGACTAGAATGGAAAACCCAAAAAACACTAAAAATCTATGATCTCCAAGTATAGGTCAATTTGGGTGACATCTACCAATAGGTTTATAGGATGAAAAACATGTTCCCATAGCACAGAAATAAAGTTGACCCAAATTTTTCTTGAAGCTCCCACCTGTTAGTTTCGAGATTCAAATTCACAATTTTGATAATGTATTCGCACACACAAGAAAATTTATTTTTTGGAGGGGTGGCTTGCCATAGTCAACACCCTTTTAGGAATTAACCTTTAAAGAGACAAGTATGGAAAAACATGTGAATAAGTAAGATAAATGATGAATGCTTAAATGTTGTTGATGTTGAATCTTCAATATATAAATGTAGAAAATCTACACAAATGAAATGAATTTAATACCAAATTATGAAGCAATTGATGCATATGTGCAAAAAGGAAGAAGAAGATAAATGTCACAATGTTGATCTCCTCCCTTGATGGCCAACAAAATTGTAGATCTTGAAGAGGAAATGCTCACAAAGGATCCTTGAGTTTTGAGAACACCTTGAATGCTTAATGATTAATCTTGAAGACTTGATGAAATGCCTTGAATCTTCTAGCTTGAGTATCCATCATGTGTGTATAGATTTTTTGTAATGCAAAAATGAAGTGCCCAAGGTTCCTTATATACTACTTTTAGGGATAAAAAGTAAAGCAAGTTGAGAAGGTCACTAAATTTTATGATTTGAGAACCTTGGATTAAATAGGCCTAGGGACCAAAAATTTGTAGGTATAGGTTGATTGGGTTGACCTATACTAGGGCTATCTTGAGAAGGGGTAACCTTGAGGTCTCCAAAATAGCACACATGGAATAGAGAATGATGAAATTGAGTGGGAGGAAAAGTTTTTTGAGTATGAATGCATCCATGGACTATAAAATCACTAAAGGGTAGGAGCTAAAATGTATTAAATCATGAGTGCTCCCATTTTAAGATGGTACAAAATTTATTTCAATTTATTAGTTGTAGGGTTTTAGATTTAGTGTTAAGGATTTTCAATTACAATTCCATTTCCAACTTTATGGAACAAGGGTCTAATAAATTTTTTTAATGTTATTATTGACGATTCCTAAATTTATTTCAATTAATTTTATGTTCTTAATTTTAGCATACTATATATATATATATATATTCAATTTCATTTTTGGGAATTAAGTGTTGGAAACTACAATTGGAGCAATTGTTATGTTTTCATTGATGTCAAACCTATTGGTACGATAGAGTGTAAAACCTATTGGAGAGACATTTACTAATAATGTAGAGTGCCATATCATTTGATTGATGAAAAGGATTTGAAAAGAAGAGATCATGAGATGACCTAGTGAAATGTTGAGTTGAGAAGTGTTAAGTATCATGGAAATACAATGGGTACTTGATAAGTTAGTCCTTGATAAGATAATGTGTTGTTCGATCAATACATGAAGTAAAGAAGACAATTGGATGAAGCTAAGAGTTTAAACAAGTCATAAGGATTAGCTTGACTGAGTATCTATATTACACAATCAATAAAGGAGCTGAAGCAGACGATTAAGGAACTTAAGTAGCAGTTGATAGTTCAAGTTGAGTGTTAGCTATTGTCGAGCAATTGTATGAAGAAATATTGTAGTGATCGAGCATAGTAATGGTCAAGCAAGCATGTTGATGTCAAGTGAGAAATATTACAATGGGGCTGCCATTGCACCAAAAGACTAATATGTTAATGCCCAATGCAACCACTCAACTTATAGTACACATGATGTGGTTAAGCCCTTTTCACGAATCTTGATGGGAGCGCTAAACAAATTTCCAACAATCTCCCCCTTAGTGTTACCTAAGGGTTTGAGAATTCAAACTTGTGACCAAACTTTGCTACCACTTGTTAGAATGTGGTTGTCATTGCACCAAAATATTGATCTATCAATACCCGATACAACCACTTAACTTATAGTACACAAGAGGCAACTAAGCGCTTGTCACAGATCCTAAGGAGAGCACTGAACAAATTTTTGACAAGAAAGTAAAGTGTGTGTCAAGTTGCATAGTAACAATTGAGCTGAAGAATACAATGATTGCTGAGTGACATCAAAAGTTACAGTTTGAAAAAGATATGAATTTGAGGTTGATGCAGTTAGAATTTTGAATAAGTCAAACTGTGTGGATGATAAGGGTTGATGAGCCGGCATATTTAATGCACAAGGAGAGTTTTTTAAGTGATCAAAGACAAGGATTTGATCAAAAGTTTCTAGAAGAAAAAGGAGAAAAAAATATGGAAGGATTCAATGAATCTGACCTAACCCTAAGATCAATGATGATGTTTAAGTGATAAAAGATCAAAATTACCTATTTCAAGAGGCATGAGAGATGTTTTCTAAGGTTGGTTCATGGTTTCTTGAAAATCTTAAAGAGAAGTTATGAGGAACAAAACAACATAGGTGAAATGTGAAGAGTTGGGTGAAGAAGTGATTGCTTAAGGAGATGTCAAGCATATTAGTGATGGAGATGTTAATGGAGGCCAATCAATGAGCCAGTAGATGAATGAATAGAGATCTAAATTCATAAAGTGAGTTTTACTTTATAGATAAAACCTACTATCACATTCTAACCATTATATCAATCAAAATCCTCTAGGTGACATTCTAATGGAATGTTCTAAAGTGCTCTAACAAGGGCACTCCTAACAAGGTGATTAAATCCTTTAATAAGGTTACATTTAACAGTGTGTTGTATAACCTTTAACATGGTTGGCTCTTAACTGAGCTCACTTTAGAAGAGTGAAAAAATGGTAGCATGTTACTTAATGGTTTTCCAAAATTGGGTTTCCACATTAAATCCTAGTATGAAAGTGTTATTTTCATATGTGGATGTTATTGTTTTGCATGCTATATTTTATAGTATTTTATTTACTCACAGTCAATAGTTATATAGATAGAGAAATAATATATTGCATGAAATGTTAAAATGCTAAAGTTATGATATAAAGACCGAGTGGGTATCTGATATTGGATAGGTTGTTTGAAGTGATTAAAAATTGAATTGGTACATCTAGACCTGAGGATAATTGATTCACCCTCCCCCTCCCCTCCTCTCAATTATTCTAAACTATTATAGCAATTGGTATTAGAGAATTAGTGCTTATCAAGAAATTTTGAAGGGACTCAAGTTAAAGATCAAGATGTATATGAGAGAGGTACCTAAGTTGAACAATAAGAAATTCCCAATATGATAAAGGCTAATGAATTGCACTTATCTAGCATTGGGGATTCCACATCTTACTTTTTGGACAATGAGTACATTGAGGTGCCTAGACCTATGACAGTAGAATAGATGAAAGAGAAGTATGAGCACAACCAAATGATGATTAAACTTGTAGCAGCCCTAAGCTATGCAGAATTTGATGATGTAAAGCAAAGCAACACTGCTAAGAAAATGTGGGACAAGTTGGAAAAACTCCATGGAGGAGACAAGAATGTATTGAGAGCTAATAAGGAAAGAATCTTGAGAGGAAAGTTTGATGAAATGAGAATGCAAGATGGTGAGAATATTGCATAGAATTGTGGTCAAATCAAAGAAGTGGCGAATCCTATCAGAGAAGTTGGAGGCAACATATGTGATGAGATTGTGATAACTAAGGTATTGAGGACTTTACTTCCTATCTATGCAATTAGAGTATTTATTATTCAATAAGTGAGATGTAAACATGATAATGATCTAAGCTTGGATAGTCTAATTGGTAGACTTACTGCATTTGAATTATCAAAATTTGATAATTATTCCCCTACTAATGTTGAATTTGTGTTAAATGTACAACTAACCATTGATGGATCTAAGAAAGAGAACAAGAGCAAGTATGTAGCAAGTGAAAGTGGATCTGATGATGACCTTGATGAACTTGAAGCATTGTTGGCTAGAAGACTTCCTAGAGGAAAAGGAAAATACAAAGGTAAACTTCCTATTATCTGTTTTACATGTAACAAATTTGGCCATATTATTGCTCGATGCCTTGACATAGATGACAATGATGAAAGGAAAGACTTTAAGTACAAAGGAATGCGAGATGATAGAGACAATAGAGGTAATAGAGATACAAGAGACTACAAAGACAAAGGTAGGAAATCTTGCTATATTGTTGAAGAGGATGGTTCGGACAGTAATTATGATGATCATGATGAAGAAGTTGTTTATGTTGCAATGAAAGACTATTATGATGAAGATGAGAAAATTGTATTGATCTCACATGTGAGTAAGAATGATAGATGGATGATTGATAGTGGTTACTCACATTACATGATTGGTGATACAAGTAAGTTTAAGAAGCTATAACACTATAACAGAAGTATTGTTAAGTTTGGCAATGATGCACCTTGTTATGTAAAAGGTAAAGGGTCAATTAAATTGAATGATAAGATCAAATGTGCCAATGCATATTGGGTTGATGGTTTGAAATATAACTTGTTGATTGTGACACAGTTGATAAGTTTAGGTTATAGAGTTGATTTCCAGAACAAGAAGGCGGAGATCTATGATGCTACTGGTGAACTAGTTGGGAATGGAGAGAAAACAAGAGGTAACTTGTTCTATCTAGATATATTTGAAGATATTTGTCTATTTCCACAATGTGAAGATGTTTGGTTATGACATAAGAGGCTATGTCATGTGAACTTTGATAACCTAGTAAGCATTGGTAAAATGAAAAGAGTTAGAGGGTTACCAAGAGTAAGCAAACCTGATAAAGTGACGTGCAAACAATGTCAAATGAGTAAAATGACAAAGTCTAGTATTAAGAGCAAGATATATTCTTCTGATGAAAAAGTCTAGTTCATATTGACTTGTATGGTCCTATTAGTATGTAGAGCTATTATGGCAATAAATACTTTATCTATTTGTTAATGACTTTTCTAGAATGATGACTATGATGTTTCTTAAGGAAAAATTTGATGCAAATTCAAATGTTTAAGTGGTACCTGGCTAGAGTGGAGAAAGAAACATGAAAGATTCTAAAATTCTTGAGATCAGACAGAGGTGGTGAATTCATCTCAGATGAGCTCAACATATTTTGTAATGACAAAGGAATCAAGAGACAAATGAGTGCACCAAGGACTCCACCGTAGAATGCTATAACTGAGAGAAGGAATAAATTAATTATGGTTTGTATAAGAACACTAATTATGGAGAAGGATATTTCACAGAAGTACTCAAGAGAGGCTATAAAAATTTTATTCTACACTTTGAATTGAGTTCAAGTGAAGAAAGGAACAAACAAAACACCTTTTGAACTTTGGTATGGATATGCATTAAATGTGAATTAATTAAAAATTTTTGGAAGCAAGTGTCACACATTGAAAGATGCAAGAAAATGTAAACTTGATGCAAAAAGTGATGAGGGCATATTTCTAGGTTATTCCACTAAGAGAAAAGATTGCAAAGTGTTTGACTTCTAACACTTACAAAATTGTAGAAAGTGAAAATGTTAGAGTTGATGAGTTTGCAGAGAAAAATGAAGAAGAATGCAAGAAAGAACTTGAAGATTACAATTTTTTTGTCTACATCTATTAAGGTGAACCTAGCACCTTACCTAAACAAGTAAAGGTGGTTGTCGAGCATCATGAGACAGACACTATAGAAGAGTTCTATTGAGCACTAGTAGTCTATCGAGCATCAAGCAACAAGGGTCGAGTCACATACCATGACTGCTGACTAGTAGACAAAGAAAGCCAAGTTGCAACCAAAGATAATAGAAGATGTTAAACATACAAAATCCAATGAATGACAACAAGAGGAACCAAGACCTAAACCTATATATTGGCAAAGTATGCGAGAAGACATCATACACCATATCAAATCATTGGAGATAAAGATTTGGGAGTTATGATAAGAAGAAGATTGAAGAATGATACATGCTTACTATGTGAGTTTGAGCCTAAATCTATAAAAGATGCTATGGAGAATAAAGATTAGATCAAGGCAATGAATGAAGAAATTGAGAAAATTGAGAAGAACAAGACATGGACATTGGTACCCAAACCAAAGAATAAATATGTGATTGGAACTAAGTGGGTTTTGTTGACACAAAAGCTTGCACCCTTGCCTAAAGTCTTACCTAAAGGTAGCCTCATGTAACATGGAAGCAATCTCGAAAGCATGGGACTTTGTGACTTGAGATTGAATCTCTAGAGAAGGCTCACTTCCTTACTATCAAGGTGCATCTAACTATTTCTTGAGAGGAAAAGGGAGAAGGAATGCATGAAAGAAAACTAGCTAAACTAATATAAGAGGAGGTGATACACCAAATAGTATATAGGTCTACTTCTTTTCCAATAACATTCACTAGAATTCAATAGATTTCTCAAGATATGCCATTATCTACACCTTTTCAATCTTAATATCCTAGATAAGCCAAGAAGATAACATAACCAAAGAAGGAATACAATGGATTCGCTTAATTGAATCAATTATCAAAGATGAACATGATCATGTGATATTGCAATTGTCAAAATACATGAGGCCACAATAGTGCACAAACTTAACTGACAGAGAATGGATATGACAAAAGAGATTTCGATTGAGAAAAAGGCAAAACAATTACAAAGAGTATCTCTAAAAGATAAGAAAGGAGATAACCTTTTGAACAACAACAAAACTTGCTTTTATAGGGTGCATGCATAACCTAGATGACTTCTACCCTAAGGTAAAGTACAATAATTGCATTAAAGGTTGTAGAGAACAATCATTACAAATCTAGAGAAGATTTGATCCTGATACATATTCAAATACAAGAAACCATATCTTTCATGAAACATTCAGCCTTGAGAAGACAAAAACGACGAACATTACCACTCTGATTGGGCAGATGGATAAACCAAGTGACAAGAGAAATGTCCTCTTTATTAAACAGCCATGTGGAGAACACTGAAAGTGGTTGTAGATGATCAAATTAACTGAATTTGCTATAAAAGAGTAATTTTTATTTGTTACTAGCATGCAAAGTAAAAAAGATCAGCAAGTCAACCATTTTCAACGTCTATCCTGTACCTTTCTTGCAATTTCATTAGTCGAAGACCTCTTTATTTTCCAGCTTAGACAAATGAAAATCCTTTTACTATGGTCAACCTTTTGCTTTTGTTCGATGAATGACCTCTTTGAAAAATGGTTGGGCCCACCAAACAAGTGTTTGAAGCTTGCTTCCCCACTTTAGTTAAACCTTGCGCATCTTTGGAAAGCATTCATATGTCTACTGTTAATCAGTTGAGATCAAACAATCATGATGAAACTGGGACCTAGTGAGCAGTTTAGAGCCCTTGACCAAATGCAACACACGACCTCCACACCCTTCTAACATGTTCCACATGTCAACAACTCATATTCCTGCAATGGCTAAAGTTTGTTCATTTTGAAAATGTAGGAATACACTTGGCATTGATCTGATCTAATTCGACAATTGAGAAATTGAAACTCTTCTAACACATTTCCTCTTACAATTTGCAGTGACTGGGCTTGACCATGTTGACTTTCGTAGTGTCACAACTTAGCATTGACTTTAACCCTATGAGCATTCAATGAAGGGAATCACAACATCGTTGTCTAAACCATGGGTTAGGTTAAACCCCATGCGACAATGCGAATAGAGCATTTTTAGCGCCTTGCATCATAAACCTAGGTTCTAGCTTAACCCCTAGTGATCATGCAAAATTGACTGAGCATGTTGACCATCACAACATTGGGACCTTCTACCTTAAAGCCTTTTGATAAAATGATATTGATAGAAAGAAAGAAACCACATTTGATAAATAACTTTGGCATTGTGACGATGCAAAAATGAGATTGGAAGCGCTGGCCCACCCAAACACATGTTGGATAGGCATATCCCTCCTTTGGCTAAAACTCATTCATTTCTAGAAAGCATGCAAGCGATGATCCTCGATTCTCTTTCATCTAATGGTTGGGAGGATGTGGGCCCTTTGAGGTGTATTTGGTAAAATGACCTACGAACCAGCGAATAACAATCCTATGCAGCTTCGTGACTTGAAACTTTTACCTAACATTAACTTTTGTGAATGAGTGAACATGACCATCACAACATTGTCATCTTAATAATGGTTTATGTTTGATCTCTTGCAAGCATGCGAAAACACTAAGCTCACCACTTCGTAGCATAAACCCTAGGTTATAGTTAACCACCCATGACAAAGTGAAACACTTGAGATAACTGTCGAGGCTTGATCGTATCCTCGCAACCGTTAAGTTCATTAGCCCCTAATCACCTGCAACCATGCACTTGACTGAACTAGCATGACTATTTCACATCCTCATGGTTTAACTGATGGTTAAGCCATAACCACTTGCGACTATGCAACAAGGAATTGATCACAAGGTCGCAACTTGGATCCTTTGAAGATATAACATGAAATATGAAGGATATGCTAAAGTTTTGATACATTCCTATAACATTTGAATATTTGAAAATATGACCGTTGGCCATGATGTTAGCTTTGAATTCAAATCTTGGCGGGAGGGCAAAAATGGCCAATAGGTTTTCAAAAAAAAGATGAATGAGAAAGGTGAACTCACAAGAAACAAGGCGAGATTAATTTGTAAGGGATATGCATAAGAGGAAGGGGTTGACTATGGTGAAACTTTTGACCCAGTTGCAAGGTTGGAAGGAGTGAGGACTTTGCTTGCACATGCTACTTACAAGGGATTCAAAATGTACCAAATGGATGTAAAATTTGCATTTCTAAATGGAAATCTAGAGGAAGAAGTCTACATTGAAAAACCTGAAGGATTTGTTGATCCAAACAAAAGGAATATGGTATGTAAGTTACACAAAGCTTTATATGGTTTGAAGCAAGCCCCTAAAGCATGGTATGAAAAGTTACACAATTACTTGGTGAAAATTGGTTTTTCAAGAACTAATGACAATAGCAATCTATATTTGAAAAGTGAAGCCAAAAACAAGATATTGTTATCTGAAATTTTTATTGGTGACATCATTTTTTGAGGAAAAGACTCATTGAGCAAGCAATTTGCTAATTAAATGAAAAAGGAGTTTGAAATGTCAATGTTTGGAGAGATTAAGTTCTTTGTTGGTTTGCAAGTGTATCAGATGAATACAAGTATTTTCATCACTCAATCTAAGTATATCAAATAAATTTTGAAGACTTTTGGTATCAAAGATTCAAGACCAGTTGGAACACCTATGTTGATTGGACATTAATTGTCAAAGAATGATGATTCTAGTGAGGTGAATAAAAAATCATATAGGTCTATGATAGGAAACTATAATATGTTGTATATAAACGACCTAACATTGCATTAGTTGTTGGTATTGTTGTTAGATTCTCTGCTAGTCCTAGAGAAAATCATATGATGACAGTAAAGAGGATATTGAGATACCTAAAAAGAACAAAGGACTATGGATTGTGGTACAAGAGAAGTGACAAATTTGAATTAAATTTTTACACAGATGTTAATTGGGAAGGACATGTTGATGACATGAAGAGTACAAGTGGATGATCTTTCTTCTTGTGTAGAATATTGATTTCATGGACAAGTAAGAAAAATAATTGTAATTCACAATTTATAGCAGAGGTTGAATATGTTGCTAAAACAATGAATTGTTCAAACATTGTACGGATTAAGCAATTGTTGAAAGGAATAAAGGAAGATATAATCAAACTATTACGATATATTATGATAACACAAGTGCTATAAAAAGATCAAATAACCATGTAATGCATACAAAGACTAAGCATATTGAGATCAAGTATCATTACTTAAGAGAGATGGTACAAGGCAAAGAAGTGAGATTGGAACATGTGAACATAAAGGAGCAGTTAGTTGACATATTCATGAAGGCACTACCTAAGAATGCTTATAAGTATCTAAGAGGTAAGTTAGGGATGATTGCCCTACCTAAAGAAAACTAAGTAGAGATGTTGCATTGCATCTAATGTTTGAATAAGAATATCTTAAATATTAATGCAGGAGGTCACACTTTAGGAGAAACCTAAAGGAGTGAAAAAAGGAAGACACTGAACTATGAGTAGAAGGAGCTACAACGAGTTGATGTTGAGATGACATTGTTGTATCAGTCAGAGCAATGACATGAAGATGTGTGTATGGTATGTCTTTGGAATTATTGTCACAAAGAGAGAGATTTGCATAATTGAGCTACCATACAAGCATACATAAAGAGTTCATGGGTTACCGTATAAGGATAAATAAAAAGAAGGAGAAGATTACTAGAAAGATCAAAGAGAAGTTATGATTGTTGTCAAGAGGGAGACATATGTTGCTACAGAGAAGAGTATGTGCTGAACTAATTGAGGGAGCATCCTGAGACTACATGGATGATAATCAAAATGAAACTAAGAAAGAGAGAACATAAACACAGAGGGAGATGACAATATAATATTGAACCTTTTAGATTGTATGGTAACTAGTATGGTAAGTGAAGTATGTGAGGTGTTGACATCAATGCCAAATAGGGAGATTGTTGAAAACTACAATTGAAGCAATTATTATGTTTTCATTGATGTCAAAACTATTGGTAAGACATAGTGTTAAACCTACTAGAGAGACATTTACTAATAGTGTAGAGTGTAATATCATTTGATTGATGAAGATGATTTGAAAAGAAGAGATCATGAGATGACATGGTGAATGGTTTAGTTGAGATGTGTTAAGCATCATGGAAATACAATGGGCACTTGATAAGTTAGTCCTTAACAAGATAATGTGTTGTTCAATCAATACACGAAGTAAAGTAGACAATTGGATGAAGCTAAGAGTTGAAACAAGTCATAAGGATAAGCTTGACTGAGTATCAGTATTGCATGGTCAATGAAGGAGCTAAAGTAGAAGATTAAGGAACTTAAGTAGAAGCTAAGTGAAATAGTTCAAGCTGAGTGTTAGCTATCGTTGAGCAATTGTATTAAGAAATGTTCTAGCAACTAAGCATAATAATGGTCGAACGAACATTTTGATATTGAGTGAGAAAGTATAGTGTGTGTCGAGCTTCATAGTAATGACCGAGTTGAAGAACACAGTGATTGCCAAGTGACAACAAAAGTTATAGTTTGAGAAAGATTTCAATTTAAGGCCAACATAGTTAAAATTTTGAATTAGTCAAAGTGTGTGGATGATAAGGATTGATGAGCTAGCATATTTAATGCATGAGGAGAGTTTGTTAAGCAATCAAAGACAAAAATTTGATTAGAAGTTTCTAGGAGAAAAAGGAGAACAAAAGTACAAAAAGATTCGATGAATTTGATTGAACCCTAAGATCAACGATGATGTTTAAGTGGAAAAAGATTGAAATTACCTACTTAAGGTGGCATAAGAGATATTTTCTAAGGTTGGTTCATGGTTGATTATTGATCTTAAGGAGAAGTTGTGAGAAGTTGTGAAGAATAGACTAGCAGAGGTGAATTGTGAAGAGTTGGGTGAAGAAGTGATTGCTTGAAGAAATGCCAAGCAGATCAGTGATGGAGATGTTAATGGAGGCCAACCAATGAACCAATAGATGAGCGAATGGAGATCTGAATTTGCAAACTGAGTTGTACTTTACAGATCAAACCTTCTGTTACATTCTAACCATTGTATCAGTCAAAATCCTTTAGTCAAGGTTGACTTAACAATCATTTTGTAAATCCTTTAACCAAGGTGACATTCTAATGGAATGTTTTAAAGTGCTCTAATGAGGCCACTCCTAATAGGGTAATTAAATCCTTTACCAAGGCCACATTTACCATTGTGTTTTATAACCTTTAACATTGCTAGTTCTTAACCGAGCTCACGTCAAAAGAGTGAAAAATTGGTAGCATGTTCAAGGACTTGATAGATTTAATGCACCTTGTTGGGTTGTGATAAAAGCTACCATATGTTTTATAAAGATGAATAATTTTTATTATGTTGCTTGGCCCTTAAACTTTGAAGATAGGCAACACAAAAAGAAGGTGAAAAGTGATAGAAATCATAATTGGTATTGTCAAAGATGTGATAAGATTTTTTAAAAAACCGATTACATAACATGCTTCAATGTATAGTGCAAGATCACACAACTTTCACTTGGGTTACTATTCTTGGAAAAGCAAGAGAAGATATTATGGGTATAACAATAAATTAATTTTTAAAAAAAGTACAATGAAAAACAAGATGACATCAAACTAGGAGAAATTACATGGAAGGTCATTTTTAGTGAATTCATATTTAAAGGTTACATGAAAAAAGAGACTTACAATTATGAATGGAGGGTTAAGTTTCATGTCGTAAAAGTAGAAAAGTTTGACCATGCATATGAAAGTAAAGTATTATTAGATTCAATTTTTGAGTTCTAGGCTCTACTATGTTTATTTAATTCTATGCATTTGCTTCTAGCTATAATTTTTTTCAAATGTTTCAAATAAAAGACTTCCATATGTGCAAGTTAGCACATCCAAATTTTGCTAATTAGAGCCTTCATATCATATAAAAAATATTAGATCTTATGCATTTGATGTATATTGTAGATATAAATTTGTGAAAGTGATATTTATAATCAATTTATTTTTTATTTATTTACAATCTTCTTACTTTATTAATATTTAATTTGATGGTTATTTATATTTGTGAATTTTAGATATCTCCATTAATTTTTTTATTTTTTTGATGAATAATCCTTTTCAATTAATAAAATTTACTAAGATTACAATTCACAAAAAGGGGCCGGGGGATACAGGATCACCCCGCGAATGAGTTCAGACGGCTGAAGCCGGAAAAAACAACATGGCCTCAGCCAGAAACTATTAACTATTCATCAAAAAAAAAACTTTTAAGCTGCCAAGGCAGTGCCAGTAGAGGGAGGATCATCTTTATCATGAAATTCCCACGCATCAGTGGGATTGTGGGGCGGACTGGGAACAGTCTAGCTGTCAGCAGCATCAGCAGGATCTGGGGAAGTCGCAGTCTCCGCATCCTTCTTGTTTGGCTGTGGAGGAGAAATTGCCAAGGCCAACCGAGGAAACTTGCTAGAGTGCGCTCGTCCAGGGGGAGGAGCCGGGGACCGGCCAGAAGCCCGCCCAGGGGGAGGAGCCGGGGACCAACTAGAACCACCACGCGGTGGGGAAGCGGAGCGACACCTCTAGTCGCCATGTCCACCGATGGGAGAGCGTTGGCGAGGACATTGGAGGTGCAGCGTGTGTGAATGGCGACCAGAGGACTGGCGTCGGGAATGGCGACCGCGAGACAAAGAGGCATCGACCGAGGCATCCGAAGGCACTTTGGCAATGGTGCATGGAGCATTGCCCCAATGATTTAACAATTCCTGTAAGTGCGCAACTTCCAAGGCAACTTTATTAGCTTGCACCTATATTTGCATAATGACATTGTTACAAATGCATGCTTTAGTGTACATTGCAATATTAACATCCAAAAAACTGTGAGTGAATAAAACTACATTCCTATCTTTCTATAGAGAAAACAAAATTTCCATCCTGAAGGTATGCCAAATCTGGGATAACTTTCAAGAAATTCTAGGGGAATCACCCAGCAGGATCATGTGTCATGAAAAAGGTTTGGGCCTAAAAGGCTTGAGAAAATCACGAATCCAGTGCCAATAATTCTGAGCACGCTTGCAAAACCAAAAAATATGCAAAAAGGACTCAGGTTGACCACAGAAGGGGCATCTGGGATCAGGAACCCCAATGTGCTTGAGCCAAGGCCCCAGGGGAAGACCTTGGAAGGCAAGGCACCAAGCAAAATGGGCAATCTTAGGTTCAGTAATGGCACTCCAAATGGTGTCGAAATATTTTTCCCATTGAGAAAGCGAAGATTGCAAATGCCACCGTTGATTAAGCGTGTCCACCATTGGAAGGTGGGGTGAAAGCCATCTGTACCCCATGTTGGGCTTATAATTGGTAAATGGAGTGGTAGGATACCACTTCCAATCATGCCACCAAGGACGAACATACTGAATCTCCACTTTATGAACTAAGTGCACAGGGATGGAAGACAACAAAAGGTCAAAAGTCTGGCGATCGAAACTAACAAGGCGGTACTGAACTTGCATATCCTCCCATGACCTAAAATTCATGGTGACTCTTGAAAAAATATCTTTGGTAGTGCGGATGCCATGTTTAAAGAAATGCAGAGCACTGGCACCTTGAGTCTTGGCAAGAGGAGTGCCCTGGATGGCAAACAGGGGAGACCACCAAATGTTCTGTTGATTTAAGGATAGCCTATTATGAAACTCATCACCAGCCCAACGAAGCCAAGGTTTAACAGCTTCCCAGGCTTTTCAGATGCTCTTTATAACAAAAGAGCCCTGTATGACCACTGGTTTACGCATAGTGAGAAGGGTCTGAAAACCAATCCCCTTCCACGCCGGTCTGTTAATAGGGAAGCCGGAAGAAATGCAATGCCTTACTAGTATCTTCCAGGTTTCATCTCCATAAATAGCTCTGATAATCCATTTAGCACAGAGGGCAAGGCCCTGCTTCCGAGTGGAAAGCAGACCGAGAACCCTAGATTCCCTTGGGAGACAACATAAATCCCAAGCAACTCAGTGAAAACCATGATGGTAAGACTCAGAGGCCCAAAGAAAATATTTAAAAAAAATATCAATTAAAATTTTAGATATGCTAGCTGTAAGTAAACATCTACATGTTGACACGCCTCGCCCGATTTTAGAATTAGGCATTAGCTCTGTGGAGGACGAGCTGTACGATGAATTTGGCATTGTTGGGGTGTCGTCAAAACCACATTCTGCATCGAATTCGTGCTCTGGAGAGTGCGCTATCTTCTAGTACAGATGAGCGCAATGACGTTCATTCAGTCCACGACGAGGGAGAGCATGGAAACACTGAGCAGCGTCTGGGCAAACTTCTGAGAGCAGGCGGAGTGAACACATTCCAGTTTAAAAGAGTTCCACACGATTATTATGACAGGCCTCTTGAAGTCAGACGAGATTTACTCGCAGCGCATTCCATTCATCATCTTTGCAAGAGCATGGTCATGGTAGTAACTATTTTCGTCTTTTATATTTCATCATCTTTTAAAGCTTCTTCTGCCCTAAATTTTGATAAATGTATAGCCTCGACTTGTGGATTGACCCTACTTCTTGGTTATGAAAATTGATAACACTGATATAAAAGCAAGTTCAAAGAAATAGGCCCTGTTTATTTTATTGCGGTAAAAGTCCTTTTAGTTATGCATATCACAACCACACGTTGAGTATCGGAGTGACGCCTTTAACTAATTTCGGCATTTTAAACGTTTCTTGGGATTGTCTCGGATCATATTATGCCAGTTCTGATGCTTTCATTTCCATTTGACCACTTAGTGATGATCATACAATCAAAACTATATATTTCATTTTACTGAAATGTTAATGTTTTTGGGGAATGGAACTTAGTCCTCACGCTGTTACTTTTACTTCAAGCTGGCGAGGAGGAGCAACTTATAATCAACAGCAAAAAGAAATAGAGTTACAGGAGATTCGCTCTCGCCAATTCGCGAAGTGAGATGTAGTCAGTCTGTGAATGGCTTAGTAAACCTATATAGCCCAGAGGGTTTCATTGGGGCATACCCTTTTACTTCCAGAGACTGGAAGAGAACAGCCTAACAATCTGAAAAGAGAAATTCAATGTTTCCCATGGCTGTCCTGTCCAGAGAGATGACGCCCTCATTACTAAGGTTACAAGCTAAGGAGGGGCCACTCTCCAATGCCAGAAGGGACCTATGTTCAGGCTGCTTGAAACTTGTCCTTCATGAAAGGTTTAATGATCTACTGGGGATGGGTTGCATGAAGTTCCCTACTTCGAGGACCATGGTTATTGATGTCATCCTAACACTGATAAATCTCTTCCATTCTAGTTTCAACATCTCTGATTTCTGCAATGATTTGCTCTGCTGAAAGGGGAAACGAGTCTCAGTTTGTAGTGGGCATACTAGTTTGTTTGAAGGTTTAGGAGTGCTCTTAGTTGGCCTTGAATATTCATAAACATGACTTTCAACATTTTAATGTCGTGTATAATCTCCCATAATTCTTGGGAAATGGGTTCAGGAATGTATTTCTTGTTGGCACTGAAGGTCAAGTCAAAGGCACGTTTGGGCTTGAAAAGATTGGAAGTAATCTGATCCTTGATCATGGCTTTATTATTGGCTATAGGTTTGATCTCTGAAAGAGGATTTTTCATCTGGCCATTTCACTATAAGGATGCTGGCTATTTAACATCGATAAATTTTTTGATGGTGACTGCATTGCTTTAAATTGATCTTGTAGAATGAGTGTTTTCTTGGGTAGAATGAGTGTTTTCTTGGGCATCGGGAGAGCGACGGAGATAGGGAACTGATATAGTCAGCTCATAGGATGAATTCAGAGCAAGGCCAAACTCCTTTATGTTTCTCATAATTTATTTGCTTGTGTGTATGTGAATACAGTTAAACAGCCACAGGTGTGACCAATTCATACCAGCTCAACTCCAATCCATATCCACTGCCACTCTGTATGCATCACTAAGTCTATTTTGAGATTGGTCTGATGTAAATAGATATTTATGAGAATGATAGCGAAATAATTGCACAGGAGACGCTCAAATTTTAGAGTAGGCCCATGTTATAAATTTAGCATTTCTTATTGTAACTTTTACCTGTACAAAATTTTCGTATTGTAAAAAAGATCCAAAGCTAAAATTTCATCTTTCCATCAAATCAAGCACATTCAGGTTTCAGACATCATTTTGTTTGTTTGTGTTGTTTTTGTTAGTATCTTTGCCGACCAATGATATAGGTTTCAAATGCATTCATGATGGTGGAGAATATCATTCAAATAGTAAAAGAGTTGCTGAAATTTGCTAAGAAAGGGAGAGATCCTTACCCAAGTACATTGACATATGCTGGTATGAACAATTTACATGGACTTCAAGTCTAAAATGTAGCCAAAAATGTTTGAGTGCCTGCTGTTGAAAGGAGCATATTGCTGAAAGTTTTAAAAGTTGTAAAGGGGGGAGAAGTGCACCAAACAGGTCATTTGAGTTTTTTAAAATTTAATATTTGTACGACAGTTTTTGGTGATTTCCCTGGGAGAAGAAAATTGATGACTAGTTGGAGGGCAGTCTACACTTGATAATGAAAGGAATCAAGGACTGTACTAGAACTTATAGACATTTTTAACGTCAAAACAAGAGCCACTACAAGGAATGTTAATTAGGAGGGCAACAAATAATAACAACAATCACCTACCTCCATTTTAGCCATTAGGAAATTAAATTGATTGGTTTGCATATGTAGAACATGTGAACTTTCTAGTGTATCAAAGAAGAATATTCCAAAGGACCATGGTGATGGCAAGTAGCATCTACATCAACCCATATCAGCATTCACCATCATATCTGGAATTTTCAGTAAGGCGTTTTAAGATATTGCTGTTTGTTTCTTAGGAGAAACATTACAAGAATCAGATTGGTGCCCCCATGTTTCTGTCAGCTCTATTATTAGTTGGGAGTTAGTGAGTAACAAGTCTTTTTTATTCTTCACACTAGCAGAAAATAATCACATCTTGTTTGCACAGCTCTCAAATGCCAAGGATGATGACATCAAACCTATGGGAAATTTTGCTGCACTACGATTTTGATACTGTAAATCATTTTGTTGACACTCTTCTAATTTTTTGCATAAATGCGTTGTCTCCTTGTATTGCTTTCTTTACTGAAGTAGGTCATGCAATGGAATTGGAGGATGCTTTACTACACACAATTGAGTTGGAGGATCATGATCACTTTAAGAAGATTTCAGAGAGGTTCAATTAGGCCATCAATACAAAAAAATGCTACTCTTTATTGCAAAATGTAGTAAGTGTTTTGGCAAATATGAAGGAACAATGTCTCTTGAGCATCACATTACTTCAGGAATATGATATGATATGATAGATTTTAATGACATCCATGAGGCTAAAGTAGCCTATAGGACCTACACGATCACCCCCCCAAGGTAGGAGCGGAACTAATCTAGCTGCAAAGTATTGGTTAACTTGTCTCTCCTTCTCCGAAGTTTGATAATTAGAGCCACTGTTCTCTTCACTTGATCTTCCTCAAATAAGTAGTTGAAGTCCTTGTTCTACAATATCTTTGTATAACCAGAACTGATGTCGCTGTATGCCAGGCAATCCTTGACAAAGTGCTGCTTTGTCTCTACTGCTCCCATGTTACAGAATAAACATGTTCTGTCTACCCACTCTTCCTTTGGAACTTGCCATCTACCAGTTTCACATTGCAGCCGGTGTGAAATAGTTCTGAGTTGTGCCATTAGCATTTTTGCTTTCCGATTAATAGATGCTCTTATATAGGCCTTTTCATCATGACTAGAAGTGGGGTTAAATTCTTTAATGTAATGAGATTTTTTCTGCCCTATGTGTCTTGTCCATAAAATAGTGCAAAATTTTTCCATGACAAACTTCTTTATTTCTTTAATGTTATCCGGGCAAGTATGGATGTCGATATCTCTTTTCGCATCCATTTGTCATTTTGCTTCATCCATGTGCTTTTCCGCTTGACAAGTTCTTCCTCTACGACTAGCTTGGGCTAGCGATGTGTTTCTAGGCCTTGGGTTTTCTTTAAATAGCTTAGCATCTACACCAATGCGATGGCTTCTAATGGAAAGAAATTGACCTCCGCCAATAAGATCTCATAGGGCACTGTGGTCTTGACTTTAAGATTGCATATGATGAAGTGTTTTTGAATTCTTTCTACTTGTCGCCATTTTTCTTCGGACATACTACCCCCCCACACTTCACATTTGTATAGAATAACTAGAGTGACCAGTAAACCAAGAAGAGTTTTCATGGTCGTCCAATCCCATAATTTTGCGTTCCTGCACTTGTTTTGTAAATAATATAATGCCTTCCAACCCTGTTGGATCCTTTTTGATATGCATGTATCCCAGTTGAGTTTGTTATGAAAATCTATGCCCAAGTATTTGTACTCCTCCACAATCTCAAGAGCGTTACCCTCAAACAGAAACTTGTCTAGTATACCCCTATTCTTCTTTAGCGAGAAGAGCATAACTTTGGTTTTGCTAGTGTTCACTTGCATTCCCACTTCATGGCAAAAATTTTTTAGTACTTTCAAGTGTTCTTTCAAACCTTTAGCCGTTCTAGCAAGTATTATGAGATCATCTCATATAAGAGCAATCTTATCACAAAGTGGGTCAGCTGTACCCCCTCACCATTGGTCTTGTTTATCCATTTTTCTAACTTGTCAATATAGAGCCTGAATAAAGTTGGAGATAACACACCCTTGCTTAAACCTGATGTTGTTGCCAAAATCCTCTTATAGCCCTTCCATTGTTCTAATTTTAACTTTGACCTGCTCATACAATCTGTGAACAATAGACCTAAGTTCTTTAGGAACTTCCAACTCTTCCATTCTGTCCCAAAGTTTGTTATATGGCACTGTGTCAAATGCTTTTTTAAAAATCCACAAAACAACAGAAAGCCTCAGCCCCTTGAGTGTCTCAAACTTTCTCTATCAAGTATCTGAGAGTGATGCCGTGATCTATAGTAGAGTGTTTTGGTCTAAAGCCTGCTTGCCCTTTTGCTCGTTTGCCTTCTGTTTCAGCCTATTTGCTGATTTTTTGTTCTACCATGTTGCCAAATAACTTTCCAAAGAGTGGATTGATCATGATGGTTCAGTAATTAGAAGGGTTGTTTATATCTCCGCTTTTGTGGAGTGGGATCACCACACTTGTCCAATTTATAGGGAAGCCTTCTCTATTGACACTGTTGAAAATCTTAGTGATGTGTGGTGTCAGGGTTTCAACACCCCATTTTAAGTATTCAGCTTGTAGCCCATCTATATCTTGCGCTTTACCACCAGCTAACCTCCTTATGCCTTGAATAATATATTTTTGGCTGAATAACTCACTTGTAGTCTCAGTTACCATGGTTCTATGTTCTCCTAAATCACACTCGTAGAGGGTCTTGGCATATTCTAGCCATTTGGTTCCTGTGATGTTGTTTTCTATCTGTGTTTTTCTCTGTTGAAGATCTTTCCAAAACTTTCTGGGGCTGCTTTTACCAAGAGTAATGAACTCGATTCTTCTCATGTTCACATACTTCTCTTTCATCTTTTTAATCAGCTGATCATATTCTTTTCTACTTTCTCTATTCATTTTCTTTTTCCAATTCCTTTTTGCCATTTTGCACTCCTCATCAAACCACGGATTGGCCGGAAAAGTGGTCTTGGCTTCTCTTGTGGCCTTAGATCTTTTACACTCCTCCAGGGCTTTAATGATAGTAAGAACAAGAGTATCCTTGTCCATGGAATGTTGTTTATTTGACTTGAGATGCTTTCCCTGAACCCTAGACAGCCGCAAGAGAGAGTCTCGGAAAATATTATGGTTTTCTTGTGTCATTAAAACTTTGCCGGTTGGAATCATCTTCCTCTTCTGTAAAGGTTTTGAGACAATATGTTGATCTTTAAAGTGAGTGGCTACCCTTATCAAGATGGGGTTATGGTCAGATTTTAGCTCCATGGGGCAATCCTCTATTTCAAAGTTAATTATCTTTGCAACATAGTCTTGCGAGCATATGACATAATCTACAATACTTTGTCCATTGTGCCTTTTGCATGCGATTCCACCTAGTTTAGGCCACTTTTCCATACCATTGCATATGACCATGTTATATAGGCAGCATAAGCCTAGTAATTCAGCCCCAAAATGATTAACCTTTCTCGTGCTATCCTGTGATGATCTTTCCCATTTTTGTGTCCCTTCTTCCTCTAGCCAAATTGGGTCTCTACTTTCTTGCAACTCTCCTTGAGATTGAGAGTTTGGTTGTTTGCTGTTCTAGCATTGAAATCACCGATTATCATTATTTCCCCTAGAGAGCTAAAGGCTGCTATGTCTTTTTTGAGTGCAGTGAACGGGTCTTCTCGATCCAATCTATGTTTTTTATACATTTTTGAGCTTTTTGGGGCGAATTAGCAGATAGCCACCATTGTAGAAATCTGATTGTCTGCTATTTTTATCCATATATATTGCTTGTTTACATCTTCTTTCTCTAAGTTTATAAATCTGCTCCAAGTTTCTTTAATTAGAACAGTGATGCCTCCATGCCCCTTACCATTTTCTATCTTCTCATTCCATAGTGATACCTTCATATATCCTTCAAAATCTGGAACCCTACATCCATCATGTTCATGGGTCTCGATAAGCATAATGATGTCATTATCTTTAGCTATTGGCCCTAACCCAGGTCCTCTTCTCCAAGGATAACCTTTACAGTTCCAGCTGACTATAGTTATATGTTCTTGGGTTGGCTTGAGTTCCTATTTATTGTGTGTGATTTTGTCATTGATTTGGGCTCTGCCATTTTGTAGCCACGCCCATTTGCCGTTTTCTCTTGCTGTTTTCACTTTTTCCCATTCCTTCTTTCTTCTTGCCGAGTTAAGGTGAGGTCATCATCAAGATATATGTGTGTGCTTTTGAGAAATTTCCTATTACTTAAGATGTTGTTTTTGTCCCCTATATTCCTCATTGTCACTCTACCATGTCTATCCTTGCCTCCTCTTATCCATTTTCTGATTCTCTATGCTTGTATGGTTGTTCCATGCCAATCTAATTGGTCTTTAAAGAAGTCTTTAACTAGATCTGTTGTGTTTTCCTATTCTCCATAGTCTCGTAGCCCTTTGATGACGATATTTGTTGCTTTCTCACTTCTTTTTTTTCCCTCTCTAATTTGCCTCCGAACTTGTTTTTCTATGTTGTCAATAGAATTGTCTGCTGGCCCTTTTACTATCTTAGCCCATGATCCTACTTCTTCGATTTGCTCTTTGAGTTGATTCTCCTTTATTTCCATATTGCCCATGGCATCTTTTATATTTTTCATTTATGGGTTTTTGTCTCCTTCCTTAGCCCCTCCTTCTCCTGCAATACTTGCTGCTGTCCTCTTTTCCCCTACTTCTTTCCTTAACAATATTAATTCATACTCTCCTTTTTCCTTATTAAATTGCAATTTTTGAATTTGTTCTCTAAGTGACTTGACCTCCATTGCTAGTTTCCAGTTATCTTCGGTGACTCTTTTGATTGTGATACTTTCTATTTGGCTCCTCTCTTCAAGCGCCCACACCCTCTCCTTCATAGCTACCAAGTTGTTCACAAAGATGTCTGGATACCACATCATGGGTGTCCTCGTGGGGCTGTAATTATTTGACAGCCCATCCTCCACTGTGTCTATTGCCTGAGAATTATCTGTCTTCCCTTTACCTTTGATATCATTAAACTGCTTAACTGTTTTAGAGATTTCAATCGGCCTCAAACTCTATTCCCTCGCCTTTGTACTATTTGGGACGTGTGGTATCGGTTTCGGAAGTAAAGCTGCGAGCTTCCCTCTTTTTGCATATTTAATCTTTCGTATCTTTCTCTGTCTGATGATTCTTTTATATTGTTTGGCATTCACGTAAATGTAGTTTCCTCTTGTAGGTGGTTCGTTGACTTGTGGAAAGCTCAAAATGTTTGTGGGTAGATTGCCATTTGTTCCTCCAAGACTGAACAAATTCATGTGTCCGCTTGTGGGTCCTGGAAGAATGAGGAAGTTCCCTTGATTCCAATTGATGATGCTGTTTTGTATTAAACTATTCTCGTGTGTCAGAACCATGCCTTTGTTACCAGAGATGTCGTTGTGTTCAGCAACCTCCCCCAAACTTGCTGTTCTGCTGTTACGAGTGCACTGACCATCTGATTCCCTACCACACTGTTACTGTCAGATCCTGTGTTGTGCCTGGTGAACCCATCTAGTTCTGAATGTGCCTCCCTTATCTTTGGTTGATCGATCGATGAGACTTGTGCAAGTATCTTCTCATCAGTCTGAAACCCTATTGGTGCTTTTGTGATTCCTTGGTTTATTCCTTTATTGAGAACCATGTCGTTATCACTGGTGTCTTATTATAGATTCGGTTGATATCTCGATGCCAATAAAATAAAAGGGTTTTATTACCGGTGATGCCCTGATGCTCTTGGTCGGCTTGTTTTTTCCTAATGCCCTGTTGCTGTCTGTGGGTCTGACTTGGTTTCTTGTTGCTTTCTAGTTCCCTGCATCTTCCCGCGTTGTTATTTCCTATGGCTTCCTTGTAGTTTCCTGCGACTTCCTTCTTGCTCATTACTCTTTTCGCTCGTGTGATGGGAAAAGCAGTTGTAGGTCCAGTATTAGTTATTGAGGATTCCAACAACAAAGAAACTGTAGATGACAATGTACCCATCAAGTAGGAGACAGAGAAATATTCTGATAATCGGGAAATTGAAGTCAATAAGATAGATCAAAAGAGGAAGAGGAAGCAGATTGAACAAGTATTAGACACCAAATTGGTAATTGTGGGAAATGAAAAGGTACACCAAATTCTTTTAAATCTTGGGTTACTCTTTTCCCCTTAAATATAGTTGAATCGGCCCATTCTGTCAACTAGAACAAACAAAACCAAGAGACCCTAATTTTTATAGAAAAGGGGAGGATGATACGAAGCATTTTCAGTCCCTCTCCATGCTCGGCAGGCTGGGAAGCTGTTCGGTGCTTTTATTTCATCAATTATTATAGTGACGGGCCACATTTGCCTCCCCCTACAAGGCTATTAACAAGTGCACCTTTTTTATCTTGCACATAATACATGCTTTGCAAAACAGATAAAGATGATGTAAGAACTCTTGAGATCCAAAGGTTCAAACAACTATAGACAACTTCAAATGTAAATCAAGGGTTATTAGGTGACCCAAGATGTCCATCAGATGAACTCAATGACAATTTTGTGATGGGCTATACTCCATATGAACTTGATTTTGACGAGCAATATTTTGTATAATGATACATTGGATGATGTCATGTGATGAACATAATCTAGAACTGTATATGGTGCAATAATACCCACTGGAAGTGAATATGTGCGTATTTTGCTCAAATGTTTCAAGGCTTAGGAGTTGCCAATTGAAGAAGAGCATAACATTACACAAGTGCACCATAAAATCCTTGAGGATGCAGATGCCAAGTCAACATTGAAGGGGCCAAGTCGATGTTCAATTGTCTCTATTGAGCAAGAATAAATCAACTATGTCAAAGAAGGCATCAATTGCAATGATGATTCAAGTTACTTTCTATGTTTGAAAGATTGTTTCAAGAATCTGCTCAAGACATAATAGAGGAAAGGTTTTTGATGGAGAAAAACAAATGCTATCAAACACAAGTAGCTTTGTGTCAATATATTATGCAAAGGAAGAGGAAATACAAATACTAGAAGATCATGTTTCCATTGGGTTGTGGTGCTAGAAGACAATTGTTATGCAATTGAAGATGATGGATTTGACCATTTTACTTGTGTTTCTTCCACGGGCCAATCCATTACATTGCCGCAATGCCTGTTTTTGAATTATACCCCTAGGATTTTTATCGACAGTGATTCGAAATGTTTACTGTCTACCTCGACTAGTTCATAAGTAAACAAAATTGTACATTACAAGACATAGAAATACAACAGCAAAACTCATTGCACATGTTTGGAAGATATATCTTTCATTACCAAGCAATATATTTGCAATTAGTGTATCACATCAAAGAGATAGGTAAATATCTCAGCTACAACCAACTTCAATATGAATAGTGTACCAGGTTGGTTAAGACTTCCAACCATCGTACTTGCCAACTACCAACCAACAAGTAGTTGGGGGCATTGAAAAGCATAACAATACTTATTTAACATTTTTTGGCAAAATTCAATCAAAAGATGTATCCAATGAGTTAATAAATGAGAACACAAAAGAAACAATCAGAGTTTAGATATTTATAAATGCAAAGTGGGTACAAAATCACATTCTCATGCAAAATGCTGATGTTGGGAAGCAAAATAGTAAATAGTTTCTATCAAACTAGAAGTAAATACATCATTACAATCACATCTTCCTCTTCCTAGCTCCACTAGCATAAAAGGGAGAGAGTCTACTCCTAGAAGAGGAACCTTGCACCAGACATGACTCTTCCTCCTCGCTCGGTATCCCTGCTAACTCGCTCTCCATCTTGGATTTATCTCCTTTTGCCTCTGGCATTGTTGTTGACTCCTCATTTGACTTCCTCATTGTCCTCCTCAGTGTCATCTAGTGTGAAATCCAATCCACCTCCTCCTTCTCCATGGCTTGCCTCTCCAAATCAGTGATGTCATCCTCTGAAAACAATGGACCTTGCTCTTGTGCCATCCAATCAGAATAAGGATCTCTGTCGTCCAAATCAAGTGGACCAAGAACTGCATCTTGTGCCTTTTTTATGCGCAACTTAAGATTATCTTGCACATAAACAAGGTCATTGAGGTGATTTTCAGTCAATTTGTTTCTCTTCTTTGTGTGGATGGACTCAAATAAGCTCCACTTGCTAGATTCAATAAAACTTGTCAAAAATAGTGTTGGATTGTCTACAAACGACTCAAAATCATTTCTAACTACTTAGGAATGAATTTGAATTCATTTACATGCAACAAAAAAAAAATGTTTTTAAAAACAATAATAACAATCTCAGCTAACCTATCTTGGAATGAGATTTTTCTTGCAAATCCGGTTGAAATTTACCTTAAATCAACTCAAATCTGCCTCTAATAGCTTGCAATCAGCTAGCGAGGGCTTTGGAAGCCTTTTTCCTCCTCTACTCCAAGTCCACAACGCTGCAAGTGCAAAGTAATTTAAAAAGAGAGTTTTTTTTGTGTTCAAGACCTGTTTTCATCGCACAAGAGATTTTTTGGGAAAAACATGCCGAGTTTTTGATAAAAAATTGGCACTTGGATCCTGCAAGTTTTTTTGGGAAAAGCTCGCTGAGCTAAAAAACTCGGCGATTATTTGGCGAGATGCTTTTGTTGACTAAGTAGACAAGTTTGATCAGAATCGCCTCTAGGGCCCTTCTTAAACAATTGATTTTTAGCCTGTGCAAAAAAAGCTGTTTTTATTCATCATTATTTTGACTCTTTTGAGGAGATGAGCAAATTTTGGAATATCTATTTTCAACTATTTATATATCAAATTAGATTATTCTAGAAGTTCTATCTACGCTATAGTAATCTTTACTAGCAGTTCAAATAAAGATTGCCTCAGTCTATATTCAATTTTTTCTAATAAAGCTTCCATTGCATACAATAAGGTTATTCGTGGCAGACAATTTAATTAGCTGTTTTATTTATTTTTTAGGCAACACATTGTAAAACCTTATATATAAGTGCTTTTGGCACCTAATTTAAGCATCAAGAGTTTAGCATTGCACAATAGAATTCAATTGTCTTATTCTGTATGCAATACACTGTAAAACCTTATAAATAAATAAATAAGTGCTTTTGGCACCTAATTTAAGCATCAAGAGTTCAGCATTACACAATAAAATTCAATTGTATATCTTGCTGCTCAGTTATTATTTGTGTCTTATGTGCTGTTATGAGTTGAATGTTGCTTGGTGTTTCGTGAAAGCATTATGAGTTGAGTGTTTGGTGGCTTCCTTTCAAAGCATTAATGGACACTAACTAGCTGCTTTTTATAGGTAAATACACAAGCTGACAAAAGCATTAAGGATTGTAGTGACCGCAACAACTCAAAGTATTATGTCATTGTTATACAGGTATCATACACCTTTTTCTACATTTGAGTATTATATATAAAGTCATCCTTGATTTTTAATAACAGACAGAGCCATGCTATATACTTTTCAGTACTCTGCTCGCCTGAATGCTGATAAAGTAAGGAATTTTGTATATTCTCTCAACAATGGGAAGATTCCAAAGAAGAGATTTAATAGTAAGTATTTTTGTATACTTTAGCAATGGTATTTGTTTACACAATTCTTGAAGAAGAGACTCTACAATAACATCATCAATATTTGCTATTCGTAGTATTTGTTACACACCTCAAGCTTTTTGGGCAAAGTTTGGAATTTTTGCAGGATCGGTCAAAGGATCAAAACTCAGAGCGTTAAGAATTTGAACAATATGAGTTAGATGAAAAAAAATCCCCGTCTAAGCTTTCTAGGGGGCCTCATACACCCGATTGGTGTTTTTGGTGGTGACTTAAATAACTTGATTTAACATGCATTTGTGTATTGTGAAATTCATTCATTGTGAAACTTATTTCATAATTTAAGTGAAGTAGTGCATAAACAAGTATAGTGTGTGTGGTGATAACATAAGTTTTGCAAAGCAGACCCAGCAACTTTGGAAAAAAAAAGCCAACAAATTCTAACACCAAACCAAAAAGGTGGGGGCCACCAAGGGCCCCCAACCATAAAAAGCTAGTTGAAACTATTTAAAATTTTGACTATACAATCCCTCCAGTGGTAAGCAATATATTTGCCTTTTCCAGTCACTCCATATACATTGAGTAGCTCTCAGGTGACTCCATTTTATCATTGTTTCAACCATATTTGGAAAACTCTCACTCGGCAACAACTCGCCAAGCCCCAAAATGTTTATTCGGGAAAAAATCGGCCAGTTTTCCAAAAAAACTCGGGAACCTAAAAAATCGCTTAAATTTAATTAAAAATACATTTTTTTTTCAAAATTCAACGAAAAAGTGCATGTAATGAGTTAGTTAAAAAGAACACAAAAGAAACAAGTAGGTTTAGATATATTTAAATGCATAGTGGGTAAAAAATCCCATTCTCATGGGGAATGCTGATGGCAGGAAGCAAAATAATAAATAGTTTGTGTCAAACTAGAAGTAAATACATCATTACAATTACATCTTTCTCTTCCCAACTTTACTAGCATATTGTAATTCTCTATCTTTTAAAAAAAACTAATAAAAAAATGTGACTCTCTGATTTTTTGCTAAAACTCGATGATTAATTGACATTTTTTTCACAAAAATTTGACAATTTTTTCGCTAGCCAAGTCGCGATTAAATTTGGGGAAAACTCGCCAGTTAGAAAAACTTGGCGATTAGTAGAAACTTGCCGATTTTTGGCGATTATGCCAACTATGGTTTTAACTATAGTTCAACTTATCGCTATTGGCAATTTATTGTCGAGGGCAAAAAAAAACCGGCAAATATCGGAGATAAGTCGAGAACTTCTCGGGATTTTAAAAAATTATTTAAATTTAATTTGAAATGCATTTTTGCTACAGAGTTCAATAAGGACATTCATCCAATGAGTTAGTAAATGAGTAAACTAATCAAACAAGCTGATCAAGGTATATATAAATGTAAATAGGATACAACATCGCATCCTCATGTGGAATGCTGATGGCTCGTGGCCATAGTCTGAACTATAAAGGAATCAAATTGTTTTTGTAAAACTATAAGAAAATACACGTGTCAAGTACAATATCAAAGTAGGTTACATCTTCCTCTTCCCCTTCCCAACAACTCTAGTAAAAAGTACAGGAGTCTAGCCCTAGAAGTCTGCTACGAGTGTGGCTGTGACTGGACCTCCATCCTGGACGTACATGGTATTGACATTGGCAATGCCTTCTCATTATCTGCATCCTCCTCACTTTCAGTGCCCTCATCCTCCTCATTAGTGTCATCCAATCTTGTTGAGAATCCACCCTCCTCTATAGCCTGCCTCTCCAAATCATAGATGTCATTGTCCGAACAATGGAGGTGGCTCTTGTGATGTCCAATCATAATAGGGATCTATGTCATTCAAATCAAATGGACCAGCTGCTGCTAACTCTACATTTTTTATTTCCAATCAAGGGTTATAATGCACATAAACAAGGTCATTGAGGCGTTTATGTGCTAACTTGTACCTCTTCTTTGTGTAAATGACCTTGAATAAGCTCCAATTATGCTCACAACTAGATGAGCTACATGGCTGTAATAAGATGCAAAGGACAAGTTTTTGCAGATTTTGAACATTTCCACCCCAATTTCGCCACCAAGCATTTGCAAAATAAATAGTAAAGAGTTAGAAAGCAAGGTGAAAACATATTTTAGTAACTTAGTTTTTATCTACTTATCATGCATGCAAAAGACACAAAAAAATCCAAATATTGCAAGTGGGGTTTGAGTGTTTTATCCCCTTTCTTACCAAGTTTGAGGAGAATAGCTTTCCCATTGCATTCTAATACACTTCCATCTCAGCCACAATGAGGTCTCTCACCTCAACCTCAGGTACCACCCTTTGCATGCAATTAATGAAGCCCTCCATGACCTCTTAATTAGGATCCCCATAGGATAGGAGAGAAGTGAAAACATGGGTTGAGGAAGTACCCTGCTGTATGAATGGGTTGGTGGAGCTGATTGTTCCATCTCATATCTATAATTTCCCATATGGGGTCAAATTTTAGGCTGTCCACCTTGTAGTAATTAATTACAGCCTCTTTGGCCCTATCCATGGCCTCCATAAAGATACCCCATTGGGGTTTGTTGCCCATCTATCAAATAGAAAACTTTAACCAAGGACTGCATCGCCTACAATTGAAAAGTAGAAAAAGATTATCATTAATCAGAGACTAGAGCTACAAATTAATAATCAAATACTTGATTATTGAATACAACAAAATTAAATATTCAACTTTTGAAGTTTCCAAATTACCTTCACAATTTCTGTAGTACCATTAAAAAAGTGGTCGTCAATGACGATGGATTGAACACTCTGTCCATTAGGCTTCTTTGAATAGCTTGAGTCTAGCCATTGTTGACTCACAAACAATTGCTTCAAAGAATTCAAAGAACTAATAACACTTTGCAACATTAAGAAAATTGTTGCAAACTTGGTGGTAGTAGGTCTAACCAACTCCTTCCCATGGGCGAATTCTCTCATCCAGTGGAGAACCCAAGGGTGATTGTAAATATATTTTGTTACTCTTCTTGCATCCTCTACAACTGGTCCACCCAATCCAATTTTCCTATATCCTCCAAAAGAAGGCCAAGGACATGTGCTGCACGAGGAGACCAAAAAGTGTGCTATACTTATCTTGGAGGATCCTACATGCTGCCATATATGCCACTGCATTATCGGTTATTATTTGCACCACATTAGCAACCCCCACATATGCCACTGCATTATCAGTTATGATCTGCACCACATTAGCAACCCCCACCTCCATAACAACTTGCTCTAACATTAGAGCCAAAGTTTTAGTTTTCTTTATCTTGTTCGAGGCATCCAAGGATTTCAAAAAGACCTCTTGATCCTTGCAAGCAACCAAAAAATTGAGGATGGCATGGTTTCTTCCATCCATCCATCCATTTGAAAGTATAGTGCAGCTAGATTGCTTCCGTTGTAATCTTTGGTCTTTTACCATATCTTTGGCCCTAGAAACAACATCTTTGAGCAACCTACAAACACGAAATAAGATTAACATTAAGTACACAATTTTGATTAAAAAAACTTATATTAAACAAAAATAAGTAAATTGTAAATTTGTAAAACATTTAAAAATTAAAACAAGTGAACTAATTGCCCACTCAAGTCTTTAGGAGTAGACGCCTTGTAGCCCTTTTTCGCCACAACAATTCCTGTCACAAAATTCAGCCAACAGGGACTAGGTGCAACATTGAACATGATGTCAAAAAACCAAAAATTGACACATTGAATGTCAACTTGCCGTTGCATATTGTTGTTCCACCCGATACACTCTAGTGAGGCACAAACCATTGCCCTTCTTCTCCTCATTAATTCAATATGAGCATAGCGCCTAATTGGTGGAGCTCCCCTAACTAACTTTCTCAATCAATACATCCAGCTTGCTTGGACCAGCAAGGAGAGCTAGCAGATAGAAAGGTTAGGCCAACAACCTTAATAGTTTATTTGGCTTGCTTGCCTAGAGAGACTAGAACTTTCCATTCCCGGTTACTTGGTGGTTCTTTGGTCAGCTCACCTTATGGCCTATGTTCTAGCAAAGGTCGAGTGTCAACTCCATTGATTGTGCTCTAGGAGTGTTTCTGTGCACAAGAAACCATCTATTGAAGATGTGTGTGGTGATGGCCTACTAGAACCAACAGAAGTGGATGCCATGGGGATGGTTGATTTACGGATCTGTGGGCCACACTGATAGCTCCCTACACCCTTAAGCGCTTCTTCATCAAGGTTGGTTGGGATACCTAACCCACAACCCACATTATTTCATTATGAAATGCCCATTGTTTTAGCAAAAAACTAGATTCTGAACTAATGATAGTGATTGTAAAATAATAAATGATTCTAAAAAAGGAGATAGTGTAAGTCTTGAGATATCTTGCGATCCATAAATTGCTGCTCTCATGGTCAATTTTGCCCTTCCTTTTACAACCTTTTTCTCTTTTTGGGCAGAGAGCAAGACACTCATCTCTCTTTGTATTTCATTTGTGCTGAATTGACAAACCCTTGTGTCCTCCTTTAATATCTCTCCAAGGTGGAATTTCAAATGAGATATGCCTCCACTAATAACTTTTTCACATTTTATGGATATCACAGTGTTATAGCCGGGTCCTTCAAAAGCATATGCCCATGCCTTGTCTCTAGCCCCTTTAGGGTGCGTTACTACATGCCCTAATGGACATGCATCTATTGGGGCATCGACAAACCCAATTGTAGAGGCATCCCTATTTGCCATTTTGATGAAGAATCAACCTACACGTCACATACAAAATGAGGGCACAAATTTAGAAATTTGATAAAGAAGTTTAGAAACAAACTAAGTTAGCTTAAAGCTTTAGATAAGTTTAAACATAATTGAAACTTGAACGGAAAAAACAAAAGAAGTGTTAGGCTATGAATTTTTCTATGTACCTCGAGGATGCATCCCCGCCCGAAAAGCCAAGGTTTTCAAGATGGGACGCGCTCGGGACGGGGGGATGGGTATGGCACGTCCCTCCGCCGTCCCCAATTAGGCAAAAAATGCAGGGGATGTCCTTGATACTTGGGAACTTTTGGGAGAAAAAAGGGGATGGCTGGCCCTCCCCGGTACGGAAAGGGGACGTCTAGAAGTCCCCTAACCGTACTGGAGATGATTGGTTTTTTGTGAAGCTTAAAAAAAAATTTAAAGAAAAAACTTTATTTTGTTTGTCGCTACTTGGTCATCTAGTGGGCTCCACTCCTCCAAATGCTTTGAAAGGTCAAAAAAGAGCACATTATGGCTGTTTGTCATTTGTTTAGTTTTGCCTGTGAAGTTGGAGTGTGTTGCAATTGGCTGTGGTTTTCATTTTGCAAGAAGAGGAGGTGATTTTTTTTGCTTCCAAGAGCTTGAGCAGTAGTCTGCTTCATTTTTCTATAGTTTGTTTTCTATGTTGAACTTGAACACGATGATGAAACTTTATGGCAGCCCTCTAGCCTTTGTGCATGTTTAGATTTCCAGATTTTTATGATATTGTTCACTGCTAAATTTATATTTAAATATTTTTGTTCACATATTGACATGCATATTGACAATTAAGTACTGAAACTAGTTATTATTTCCTAGATGGCATTCAAATGGTGTATGTTAAGGTTCTATAATGTTTAAGCGTGTACAAATTTTGTGCTTAGTTTCATATGAATGACATGTATATTTGCAAATTTCAGGGTATAGTTTAAAATTTCCCTATATATATAGTCATCCCCATTTGCCGTCCCCCCTTGTCCCCAAAATCGCCAAAAAAGTTTGCCCTCTCGGAAACCCGTCCTGCCATCCCCCTGCTGTTCCCGTCCTAGAAACTCGGGGGAACATGGGAATTTTTTGAAGAAAAAGACGGAATTTTTGAGAAAACTAAGGAAAATTTGCTAGAAATTGGTTTTAGATCATATTCATTACCTTTTAAAAGGAGTTAGAGTAGATTGGAAATGGTATGAGAGAGTTTGTGTAAACTTGGATGCATTGAATGCAAGAAAAAATGGTTTTAAAACAAAAGAGAAAGAATCTTGAAAACTTACTTGTGAATCTGAATTTGCTTGAAAAATCTTTTCAAATCCGCTCCAAATCCCCAACAAAAATGCTGGTCTTTCTCCTCCCAAACATTTATACCCTGTCCAAAATCACTCTGCCAAAGAAAAAAACCAAATACGATTGCTTGCTGGCCATCAGCTGTTTTTACTAGTGCAGCGATATTTTTGGTGGATTCTGTGAGAAGTTTGTAAGTTATCGCCGAAAAGTTTTAAACATATCTGCAATATTTTGCAGGTTTTCAACGATAAATGTCAGGCGATATCTTGACGTAGATTATCACCCAGCACAAGTTCTTGCGAGAAGTAACTTCTCGTTGAGATATCGGTGATAAGTCGATCTATGGTTTCGATCCTGATCAAACCCTTCACTTTGAAAAGATATTAATTGCATGTTGAAAGTTCAGATTCCTAGAAAAAAGCTTGAAACTGGAGATGTGTTGGAAGGTGTGAATTGGACATAACATGAGCTAATGACATCATAATCATTCACATTATCATTAGGAATTTTAAAGTGTCATCGCATTTAAAATAAAATTTCTTATTTATCAATTGAAAAATCTCATTTTCTCCGTGTTTTACCTAGCATTCAAGACATCATATCTTATACCTGTAATGTTGACTAGGAGAAGTAGTACCATGTCAACCTCATGAAATGACATTATGGAGCATAAACTTACATTGATTGGGCTTTATTGACAATTGTCCTGGTAACATTTAATGTACATTGGGAATTACTCTGGCAGAAAGGGACATGCCTGTAATGTTGACTGGGACAAGAAGTACCATGCCAACCTCATGAAATGACATCAATGGAGCATAAACTTACATTGATTGGGCTGTATTGACAATTGTCCTGGTAACATTTAATGTACATTGGGAATCACTATGGAAGAAAGGGATATGGATCTTGAACTGAGGACGATTTTGTATTGTTGATGTCAACAGAGAGACCTGGAACATTAGCAAGTGGCCTAGCGTTAACTTTGACTTCTGTTTTAAAGATCATAAGAAATGATGGGAGATGATTGAACTACTTAAAGGTATCAACTTTATGATTCCTTCTTATAAGTCATCACTATGTATAGGTCAATGCTTAGTAAGTTGTTTCTTGTTGGTGCCAAGAGCTGGTCACTCATAGATGCCTATAAGCTTTTCCCCAAAGAGCGACACCTATAAGTCATTTGACGGGAATGTGCATCTGGTAGTTTGTCATTTTGTCTTTATTAATGCTATGGGGATGTTTGTTTAGCCATTTGTTGGTTGATGGCTGTAATTTGTCCTTGGAGTGTTTCTTTTTATTCTTCTAAGTTACTCCCCATGATTAGTTGGACTATATATAATTGTATATGAGATATAATTTATATATGTCTGTTCATCATATATGAGATATAAGGTTATTGTTATATGAGAGAAATTAATATTCTATATATATATATATATATATATATATATATATATACACACACACACCAATTTTTTATTATATTAATTATCTAGTTAATGAATAGACATGTCCCATGAAGGGACATGTCTCTTCATGGCTTATTCTCATTATAAATAGGAGATCGCTGCCATTTGGAACAGACATACCAGACATTATGGCAGTATTATTACATTTGCAGCGGTCCGGAAAACCTAACATGGTATCAAAGCCAGGTTCTCTTTTGCCTATGAGGTCTGAGAAATATTCTGCAGATTTTTAAATATTTATATTACATCTTCTATGTGAATCTGGCGTAAAAAATTTGAATATAGCAATATTAATTTGACAGTATGGCTAATGTTCGACATGAGATTTTGAATGTCAAATAGTTAATATGGTCAACATTATATTAAGCCCAATATCGAAGGTTTATTGATTCTAATGTCTGGAGGAATATTATGTGCTGGCCGTGGTAATCTATTGGATTAACAGTGTCAATTTGATACTTGCAACATATAGTATTTGTGGTTCAAGTTGAGGATTGTGCATTCCCGTGAGAAGCTTGCAGCACAAAATTCTCAGGATTCATATTATCAAATGTTTTGGACTTTCTTGTAATGTTATTGGTGCCTCACTTAGGGCTTCCAAGAAAGGGATTATACCATGATTGGCATGTGTTCTGATGTCTGGATATATTCTTGGCTGAATTTCTTTGTTTTGTGCACTGAGAGTTATCTTCTGATTTGAATTTGTGACCAAAACCAAAGATGATCAAATGCAACAATTGTCTGGTAATACTATCACAATGAGCTTAATATGGGATGAGTTTGTTGTTGGCACATTATGATTGCATTGCTCCACCAAGTCATAATATTTAAGAAGAAATGGTTTGATTGGTTCATGTCTTTGCCACGAGAGCTAAGTGTTGGGAGTTATTAATTTCGTTATTGGAGAAGGAACAAATATTGCCAATAAGCATTAATGTTCTTGTATTTAAAACTTTGTGGTAAAGCTCTATTCAAATGTATTGAACGTGTAATGGTTATGGATTTACACAAATGGGATATGTGACAGACCATAGTCCCGAGGAAAATATTAATGATCGAACCACTCCTATTTTATAAAGTCTTGAAAAACTTCAAATGTGGGAGATTTAAAATAGAGGTTCAGTGAGAACAATAGATAAGGCCAATGATTACCAATATGAATGTCAGATTCAAACTTATTCTCGCCTAATGCATTCTAACAACACCACTAACGACTGCTGGAGTGAATTGTTGATAGGGAACTTGGCATTAGATTGCACTCGACTGTGAAATAACGAAATTGATAACCAATGCATTTGTTTTCTCTTGCACCTTATATCCATGCATATTTCAACCTTTACCATATAAAGATTCATATTGAGTAGATAAATATAGATGTCATTGTTATACGTTGCAATATACATAGACAAATAATCACAGAGGAACTCACATGGATTGGACGAAAGCTATGTCACAGAGAGATACAATTAGATTAACATATTAATCAAACTAAAGACCATCACCTGTTATGAGGGGATACAAAATAAGCAACATATATATTATAATTCGTTTGGGCAGCCCAAGAAACAAACATATTTCACTTCTAAAGATTGTGTGAAATGTTGTTACTAGTGATACAAGCATTCATTGGTCTCATAACATATTTATTTGAATCACAAACATTAATATATCTGGCTGTAATCAAGTTTTCAGATTTGGAGGAAGAACAACTTCTCTCAGGATCCTGCAGATGAACATATCATCTGGATTATGATTTGAAGGCTCCATAGCGTTGAAAGGAAACCATTGAAGGCACTAGAGAATATAGCTTGGTGCAAGGATCATATTCATTCCTAAAATCCATTTTTATAGGTGTGGGGCTCAAGCTTATTTAGAGGCTATCTGGATAAACCATTGTTATGGCCATATGATCATTCACACTTCAGCAAAGACAAATATCCCACACTCCTAGATAATATATGTAAGGTAGTACATTGCAGAGATGGACCTGATGGAGCCTAAAATTTGTGTCTCCATTTGTGAAACAATGTTGAGGTATTTTGTCATTGGTAATTTTCGCAAAGTATAAGTATTAGAAGTACCAACTGATAGAGCAATTTTGAAGTAAATATATGAAAACCTTGTGGACAAATTTATAAAGAGATTATAATCACTGTCGTAGCATGGTTGATGTTATGGTTATAACTGATTATATAAGCAGATTTATAGTGCTAGAGGATTGAAGTAGAACTATGCAAGCAACTACAGCAGGGAGATATTTTTTAACTATTTCATCATTATGCCAGATTTAATGAGGGATGAGTGAGCAGTGTATTCAGTTTATGAAGGATGCTCCTACTACACATGTGGCTATTCAGATTCTGTTATTACTCAGAATTTGTGTCGAATCTTGAAGACAGGACATATGTTAAACTTGGATAAGCCTTGGTAAAGCATGTGAAGTCTGGAAGTGACTAATGTATTTTCTGGTATATTTATGAGAAAGACACCAGACTATTTGTTCTGCTTGGCATTGATTGGGCATCAGACCATTCATAATTTGCATTTGTTGTATGAAGCCATGTACGAGATGAAGCATTTAAAATACATGGAACAAATGTGAGATCCTTGTTATGTGAATGACATAGCATTCAAAATAACTTGCACATGAGAGATATATTTCCAGAATTGGAAGGTGTTATATTCTTTTTACTTTTAATTCTTCAAACGAAAATTACAGGGGTATTCCATGCAGAGCAGCAGAACTGAAAGTTTACATCATTAATTGTATCCACGGGAAGTGGCTTTAATGAGCACAATGATAATCATTTCATAGATTTGGGAGTCTCGTCAAATTCTGGAAGCATTTGAAGCATATTCTTGGAATTCTAAGCAGCAGTCAATATATTTGCATATTGATATATTGAAAAGGCACAGCTATCTTCAACAGAGATGTAGAAGATGTATTCATTAAATTCTGCAATAAGATAAATAATGTGATGTTTTCAATAGACTTGGCTGAAATGGTTCGCTGAATAACATCACACAAAGTGACATATATCAAACACAACACGTCACATTCGTAGCACATAAAGGAGTCTTCAGATATTATGAGTACAATAGAGAAAAGTTATTATCCAAGACCAAGTCCGATAGAGTTTTCTTTGATTCCTTAGAGAACTGAACTGGAAGTTATGTTTCTGTGGTTTTTGTATTATTTCTAATACTTCTTTAAATTTGTTGCATGTAGGTATGAATGAACACATGCAGATGAGGAGTGGAAGATTTTTTAGAGACCCTTGAATATGGAGTTGAATGATGGAAACATAATGAACACAAGGTTTTGACTATGAACCAAGAGCAGCGATGTTAGAGTCCAGATGTTGAAGCTCGAAGACAACACCCGTTCCATGAATGAAGGTTCGAATAAGAAGAATATACAAAGCTCCACACTGTCCAGAAAGACATGCCAGTGAAAAAAGACAAATATATATGCTGTCAGATGTGTTGCAGAAGTCTGGAGAATATATACGGGAGGATGGTGATCTTCATCTAGAGGATTTAATCGTCTGTTAAAGAGAACAATATCCCATGGAACTAGAATTATTGATTAACACATCTAGTAAAGATGATGCCTAGCGGAGGAAGTACCCATGGAGGTGGAAGATGTATGTGTATGCTTCTTTGTTCGGAGATGCTCATGGAGGATATGTTGAGCGAACTCTGCCACCGCTCAAAAGCATAAAATACAAAATCATGAGATTATCGATAAAATTATATTAAAACCTCATGTTTATTATGGTTAGTTTTTTGTTATGAAGAGAGGCGATGCTTGGAGAGGCATTTGACACCCCTTGCTAGTGTATAAATATGAGATGTAAGAAGCAATAGAGATAATTCATATTCATATTAAATTTTTAGATATCTTATCCACTTTGATATATTTTATTTTTTCATTGGTAAAGAAATGATTTTTTGAACTAAGCCTGTGGATTGTGGATTATCGAATAATTTTATATGCGATTATGGAGTCAAACTGCATTGGATGGATCATCCGTGAGGAGTGTCTCCAGTGCAATTTTATTTCCAGCATGATCAGTAAGAAATATTTATTTTATTTTATTTCCATGATAAGTGGACAGGATCAATTGTAGCATTTTAAAATCAAACATCACAGATATTGAGAAATATTTAATTGTTTCCGAATTTGTGTCTGGTTTGTCTCCCAACCACAGGAGTTAAAGTACATTCTAGACTATTTTAAAATTGTGTCCATATATTTGATCTGTCACATCGTGATTACTAAATTGTTTATAATTAATTTGCATAGAATTTTATAAAGTTGTATGTTTTAAACTTATAATACTAACTCTATCGCCCTTTGGCACTGGTCTTTATATTTTCCATTATTCGTAATCCATATGCTGGCAATTATTTCATATCTTTTCTTTGAAGAGTTAATATATTCATTTGTTGTATTAATCTATACTTATTCTTATTTTAAAAACATTCATATAGTCATTTACTTTTATTCTTAATTTGTACTTTGCAAATTTGGAGTTTTCTATAATTCTTGCCATTTGGAAAACTTTCATTGTATTTATGTTCTAACCAATCTGCTTTAAGCATCTTGGATTTAAGGGTGTTGTCTAGGATCAGGTACACTCACCTTGGTTTTGCAGAGCCAGTAGCATAGGGGATTTGGATTGCATTGATTAATCCCGTCAAGTTGGCCATAACCGGTTGGATATCCCAACATTGAGTTGGCAAGACTCGTAGGATTCCAATTTGCGGTTTTAGGAACCAACAGGACCCTCATTGGAGCAACTTGTATCAAGGATGTTGATGTGCAAATAACTATTTATTATCCTTGAGTAGCACATTTATCTACTCATTGTAGTCTCTCTCTTATTTGTATTTCTATACGTAGTCTAAAGAGTCATTTGCCTTGAGCTTTTTCTTTGTCTCTTAGGTCGTTCTTGTAGGAGAAGAAGGTTGTTGATACATTACACATGTTATCAAATATTGTGCAAAATGCAATCTTATGACAATGGCTCCAAAGAAGTTTTGATCTAGAATTCATTAGTGATCTGATGACCACACTAGATAAAGTGAGGCTCTTGAAGCAAATATCTTTGATGATTGAGATATAAAGTAACCTTCTATATCAAGGAGTCTGACACTTATTCAAAGGTAAATGATCTTAGAAGATTGATATTTAGAGGGAGTGTGACACATTTGTCTAAAGAAGTAGATAGAGGATATGATTCAGTCACCCTTTGGTGATCTCAGTCATATTGATTTAGAGGAGTAAACCATGTTGAGATGGATTCTCTAGTGATTTGGTGAATATCATGCAAGTTGATGTTCAGGAGACCATTACTCACAGTACTTGGTGAATATCTTGCATCTCACTATTCTGAAGGTCATTACTCAAAGATTATTTGGTGAATACCATATATTGTAATTCTGGAGACTGTGATTTTAATGGGCCTACCCCCTGTGTACATCATGAGGAAGTGACGACCTCCAAATGATGTCACTTGTATTTGAAGAAGTTATTGAAAGGTGACGATCTTACAATAACTTAATTTTTCTATTATGATGGATATCTTGGATGTCTATGTAGATCACGATAGATTATACTTTGCATTTTGGATGTTTATATGGTAAACATTATGAGAATGTGTGTGCACATACCTTATAAACATTTTTCGAGTACATGGTGAATGTAATGCAAATTGATGTTTTGGAGGTTGTTACATGGAGTACTTGGTGAATATCATGCAATTTGATGTTCAGGAGACTATTACTCACCGTACTTTGTGATTATCTTGCATCTCAACATTCTGAAGGCCATTACTCAAAGAGTATGGTGAATATCATATATTGTTATTCTGGAGACCAATACTCAAATGTGTTATTAAAATGGTGAATATCATATGTTGATATTATGGAGACCATTGCCTTTTTGAGTACATGATGAATATCAAGTGTTGATATTTTGGAGACCATTACTCAGAGTTTTGGTGAATATCATATATTGATATTCTGAAGGCCAATACTCTTAATATCATGTGTGATATCAAAATGGTGGATATCTTCTAATCAAAGATATCCTTAAAATTTTCCATTTCTAATATTACCAATGGTGTAATATCCGTCTTGTGTTTATCCTCCCTAGCTAAGAGGGAGTGTTGATGTTTGGTAGCTTCAATTGGATAAAACTATATATAATTATATTTGAAATATAATTCATATATGCGTGTTCATCATATATGAGATGCAAGTTTATTGTTATATGAGAGAAATTTATACACACACACACACACCAATTTTTTATTATATTAATTATCTAGTTAATGAATAGACATGTCCCTTCATGTCCCATGAAGGGACATGTCTCTTCATGGCTTATTCTCATTATAAATAAGAGATCGCTGCCATTTGGAACAAACATATTAGACATTATGGTAGTATTATTACATTTGCAGTGGTTTGGAAAAACTAACAATAATAAAAGTAGAGTCTTCCTCTTCTTGACGGGAAAATAAAAACGTTATTATATCACTAGTGCTAAAAGACATATGACTGTCCTAGGATGTCACTTCTAAAAGTTTCACATGTATTTTAAATTTTAATGAAGGGTGTGTAAGATATTGTTTATTATAATTGCTTGTTACATATTTATAAATAGATTATCGATGTTAAGAGAGTACTAATCTTGTTTAGTACTTCTTAGCTCAGTGGTGTGAGAATTGAAGTTTTGTATGATATGTTGAGTCTTGTCATTTGATTATGTTAATATATAATATGAGAACTCCTAAATCTCTAAACATAAACTACATGCGGAAGAGACCTATTATTATGTGTTGGAGGGTGAGACTTGTGAGTTTATGCCATATAAGGTGAAAATGGACCAACTAATTAAACAAGTGGGGTGTTCAAGAGTAAGCCTTTGAAGCTAGTGCGTGTACGATATAGGTTTAGAATAGACATAATTGTATTACTTGATATATTTTTGAATGAATTATAATCTGAAGCTTCATGATACAAGTTACACGATACCAAGGTGCTGTTATATACATAAGACTTGGTAAACTATCACCAATATTTGGGAACACACATGGCTATGAGAAACGATAGAACATTCTTGCTACTTAGGGGTGAACTACAAATAACCATCTCCTATGAAAAGACTATTGAAGAGTAACTTTGCCATTATTATAGCGTTGATATTATTATATTGTGTTGATCATCCATGGTAGATTCTGAACCAAAAGGGTTGATTTATAATTTGGAGTTAGGAAGAGTTCCTATGAAGAGTTTCTAGAAGGCTTGGCATCAATTGAAATGTTACTTAGGAATTCTAATGCCATTTATTCTAGAAATAATATCAAATTCCCAATAAACATGCCCATCTTTCTTAGGCAAGGTATCGATGTGGATAAAACTAAATAAGCTATGAGGTTTCATATACTCGTAAATATTGAGAAGATGTGATGGTGTATGCAAGAGAGTGACCACTAGATAATGCTAATATAGTAGCAAAAGGCATAATAAGATCTCCCAATTCAATGAATCATCCTTTCTCGATGGAATGATAATTCATGCTATATAAATTTGGAATGATATTTAGTGATCGGGAAAAAGTAATTTTTAATCACTACTAGATATTGTTGATTCCTTAAGTATAACACCCTCCATATTTAACCTAGTACGTGAATGCGAAATGAGAATGCTTTTCCCCTTGTTTGTGTAAATTGAGGTAATTTTACATTGTGTACTTTGAGATGTTCAAGCGAGTTTATCAATAATACTAGGTACAATTTGATGTAAGACATGGACATCATTAAGGGAAATGTTATAATATGGGGGTCAAATTGTAAACTTAAGATTTCCTAACTTCTATTTAGCAAAACACTAACAAATATTGGTTATAGGAACCTATGAATAGGTGTCCTTTGAGAAATTTTGTAAGGAAACTATGTGTAACTTTGACCCGTTTGGATGCGGGAACATAGGCAACACTTAAGTGAAAGTGATATCAAGTCCATAGGGGAGGGCTTAGGGGGATAACTCTAGGGATCAAGGTTATTCTTGGTTTAACCTTTCCTCTTAGTTAGTCTTCAGATAAGGCCAAAATAGGTGATAAATGGCTACGAAAGAGTTAGGAAACCTAATGAGTTATATTTAATACATAATGTGCCTTAAGTAGTAAGATAATGGAAATGGTTCGGGTTGACTACTTTATAATATATATGTATTGAAGAATTCATGTTGGGTTGAGGGTACAATGTGTTGCCTTTATGTAATTGTTATGTGTTTGAGTAAGTTAATAACAAACTTGTAATAATCTATGTATGATCTTCTAGACCATTCAACTGTGACCTACTTGTTATGAATTAGGATATTCTCTTCCAGTTATAATGCTTAGCCAAGTACAAGTGCTGAGTTTTATAACTACGAATAGAGTATTCCTCTAGCACATAGACTAGTTCGCTCTATCTCGAGGTGATTTTTGAATTATAAATTCTATGTCCTGCTTAAGATAAGCTTATTCACTCAAGATTAATAGTAGTCAAGGTGCATATTATGCCGGTAGATCGTTAATCGTATCCACTAGCTAGCAAATGGTTACTACGAGTTGCATGCGAGCGAGGGATACCCATGTTGATCTAGGGAATTGAACTGATTTGACCAAGAGCATGTGGGTTTGGGGGCCAATTTCATGCCGGTGATGGATGTCTGACGGGCTATAGAGAAGAGAAATTCTAAAGAGAAATAGGTGAGTGACAATTGGACCAGCCTCATAGTATGATTTTGTGCTTAGTTTGATGTAAAATGGTATACTTCACCTTGTCGGGTCAAGGACAGATCATTGTTGTAGGGTGGGATGTACCAAATCCTCTTCCCAAGTATTTACCAGTGCAAAAAACCACAGAAAGGAATGAGACCCATGGTGTAGAGCGCAATACACCAATATACCTTTTCTCTAGGATGCACTAAGGATAGGGGATGGTTAGTCATTGATTATGAGCCAATTATCATAGTCTTTGAGATGCCTACAAGAGCCAACCATTATTCTATTCATGATTCTTATATTAGCCCATAACTATTGTCTTGCGATTCATTTATGAGTAAGACACAATTGTTATTGTGATGCATGTCAGAGCTACTTTCTATGTATGTGAAGCTAAGTCACAAGGTTTGAATTTGAATTTAAGTTTGTTGATCATAAAATTCGAATGGAATTCAACGAGGGTAAAAATGTGGCAAAAAAAATCAACATTAAATTTTAGTTATATACATATTTATGTACTTTGAAATATTAGTAATATATCCACAAAATTGCCAAAATGGATATACATTGCCAAATAATGTAACTAAATAACTTAATATCAGTTTAATATAAAATACTATTATATTAAATATGATAAAATTCGGATGAAGTTCGGAAAGAGTAAAAATTCGTTGAAATCCAAATCTCATGGATGAAATTCGATGAATCTTGTGACTTAGGTGTGAAGTATGAAAAGCTAGTCAGCCTATGTACTCCTATCATGTGTATGAGCTAGTCTATTGTATATGAGATGTATAGTCAAGATAATCACTATGTATGTGATTTTTGATATGATCCTCGTGTATGCATGGAGTTTGGTAAACTTATTATTGATAATGATGGGCATGGAACTATTACCTAAAGGCAATCGATATTGTTTATGGGATTGGACCAAGTTCATAGAATCCCCTAATTAATAGACTAGATTAAAGATCTCGTCAAGACGACAAAGTGAGCTCCCTCTTAAGTGTGACTACAAAGCCTCTTTCTTCCTGTAAAAGGATATGTTGGCAAAGATCATCAGGAGTGATCCCTTGAGGCTTAGGTCATCTAGGGATGACCCTAGTTATGGAAACTAAGCCCTATCACGAGTAAGCATGAAGTGTGATATTGAGTTGTTTCCACCATGGTGAACGAAGGGTTTATAATCACCACTTCTAAATAAAATGGAAAATGATTGGTTGAATAAGTTTATGATTGATGCTAAAAAAAATTTAGTAGATCAAACAAGAACAAGATCAAATGTCAAAAAACTTCTCTTTTAGCTAATGGAAGCTTGTAAATGAGTAGGAATGAAGCTAAAATACTTGATCAAGCTTTAAAAATTGATTTTCAACTCCCTCTTGCTCAACCATACTTTTGCTCAACCTCAAGAGAATATCAAACTTTTGCTGAACCTCAAGAAAACCAGGTGTTTGCACAATAAATGACCAAAAAAGACATCATAAGTGTTTTAAAAGTCACTTTTTAGGGGTTTGGATTTCAAAAAAGGTTAAATTTAAAAAAAAAAAAACTTGTTTTCAGTGCCTGTCTGCCTCAATTCACAGTTAGTTTGCTCAGAAGCAGACCTTGGTCAGACCCATTGTTGGACTGCACTAGGACTAGCACTTGGTGCAAATTGGATCAGTACTGGGGCTTTAGACCAGCAAACCCAGTATCTGAGGCTACCAAGAAACATTATAAGTGACAATGGCAAGATTTATCTACTTGTTTTAGCAAGAGCTCTTTCAATCAATGAGCACGAAATTGACCCTAAGCAGTAGTTACCACCAAACTCATGGGCTATTGAAAAATGTTGAACAATGGATAAAAGGTTACTTTAGGAACTATTTACAAGATAGCAAACAAAATGGGTCAAATAGTTGGACCTTGTAGAGCATTACTACAATTCTACTGCCCACGTGTTTATATGGATGACTCTTTTTCAAGGTACTCTATGACTATGGTGCTTTTCAAACATGGATTTGATTCTTTTGGATAATGGCAGAGGCTAGTGATTTGATTTACCAAAGCTTAGACATTTTAAAGGTAAGAGAACCTAAAATAGTCCCACAACCAACAAAAGATGTATGGTGATTATCATTGAATTGAGAGGGTTTTTTGATGTGGGAAATATAACATTCTTGAGGTTAAAGCTCTATAGGCAATCTACTCTTAAAGGAAGCGGTGTTGAGAAGTTAAAACTTCATTTTTATGGATTCTATAGGATCATAAGGAGGATTGTGAGGTTGCATATGAGGCGTAGCTTCCAATTAACAACAGAATTCATAATTTTTTTGAAGTATCATGCTTGAACATGGCAAGTTACATTCTCACTTGAATTGCCACCACTTGATGACGAAAGCAAATTGATTTTGGAACTGGAAGCTATCATTGATGTAAGAGAAAAGAAATTGAGAAACAAGATTATTCGAAAATATTTGGTGAAATGGAAGAATCTTCCACTCGAGGAAACTATGTGGGATTTGAGTGGAGATTTTTGAACACCTGAAATTGTTTGAGGGCAAGCAATTTGGGAAATGGAGGAGTGTCATATCCTTTTAGTTGGCCCATCCCCAAACATTTAAAGGTGTTATTAAGCATCTATTATTTCATATATTTTAACAAAGTAGATAAAACCATAATTTTAAATAATAATGAATAAAATTTAAATATAAAATAAACCATGAAATTTAGAAACTTGGTGCCACTTTTTGGGCCCCTTACACCTCCACAAGTATGTATTTTGGGTTTTTGATGGGCATAAGACATGAAAAGTTTGATTAAGGAAATTGGGACTTGATAAGAAGTCTGAGATGATACCCTCAGCTTCTCTATAAGGTTTAGGATGACAAGCCTTCACCTTAATTATTATTTTCTGAATTTCAGTTGTGTTCGATCCTATGTCCTCAGTATTAAGGGAAACATTTAGTTCATTCACCTGACCTTATCTAGCAGTAGTTGTATCCAAAAGGACAAAGTGCTGGGCAACTAGCTACAGAATCATCTGGTCATCGTCAAACAATGGAAACTCAAGTGACAATGGCAAGTGAAGTCGTAACCATTAATTTGGTCAGGTGGATACTGTTGTGTTTTGAGTCTTGATCCAGCCTCTGAGATGGCATGTGCTAAGGGTAGATCTTATAGTAGTTGAATGCATAGGGGAGCTGTTGATTGAGCTTTTAATGTTTTGAAAGTCAGTGTACTGTTTGAAAGGAAACCTCAGCAAGTTGTAGTCCGCTTAATCTCTGCAAAATTTTTTTTAGGCTTAAACTGGAAATACATTTATTTCAGTTGCTTTCTGACTTTGGCATTTAGTCTTGTAACAAATACTGAAATTATTTGAAGCTAAAATCTCTTGCAGAAGTCTATTTATCCTGTGTGCTCCTATTTAGCTGGTTAATATTGTCATTGTGAAAACTTTCTTGGACATCATATATCTGAAATTGGTAAATCGTCTAAGCTCTACAAATCTAGGAACTCTGTTCTATAAATCATTCTAATCTATAAATTCCGATCTGTAAAACCTAGGGATTATTTCTCTTGTGGTTGACTCTTGCAAGTCATTCCTTAAAAATGATGTTGCAAGATTCTAGTTATGCCTCAAGAATGAGCATTTGGTAGTTTGATTAATATGATTTTCTTCTGAGCTATTTGTTGTGAGGTTTTCACATCATTGCCCCAAAATTTTGGGGACCCCCTTTTTTTTTGGATTGCCTTGAAAATTTTTTCGGGGTTGTCCAAAAATTTTAACTTGGAAATTTTACGCTTTGGACGCCTCCGGGCTAGGAGGGATGTGGTTGGATTTCTTTTTTCACCTGGTGTCAACTTGATTTTCTGGAACTTGTAATTTTATCCTTAGGCCAAACGATTTCAAAGATAACATTTTCCAATGGTTAGAACAATACCCAGCAGGATAAATTTGCAAAAATTTTGGACTTAGATGGATTTTGAAAATTGGATATAATTGTATAATCTTGAGCATTTTCAAAATGAAATTTTTTAGATTTAATTGTTTTGGAAAAATCTTAAATTTTTCGGTGAAAAAGAGAATTTTGCGAAAGTGAAAATAAATTGGAAAAATTGATTTTGGGATGCTAGAGAAATGATTTATTTTGGTTAAAAAATTAAAAAATTGCATTGCAAAGTCGAAAATGGATTAAATTGCAAAATTTTGCATTAAATTGGTTAAATTTGCCTTGAAGATTTTAAAAATATTTAAAGAGGTTGGTGAATTAAAATTGAAAATCGATTTTAATGATATTTTAATTACCAAGACGTTATTAAATGAATTTTTTTGACATCTCTAAGGCTTTCTTAATTTTATTTTGCATTTTTGGTCCTAACCGGCAATTAAATGTGCAAATTTCACTATAGGCAAAATTAATTTTAATTTTGGGTTGGCATTTAAGTTGGGACAATTACTGAGACACTAATTTAATTTTTCTCCTATAGGGCTAGTTGGCCAGCTTCAAGGAGCAAAGGGGTGTGGTATAAAAGGCATCCTCCTCTCCCATTATCTCATTCCATCTCAGCTTTGTATGTTTGGCAATTTTCTCTTAGAGGGCCAGATTTCACATGCTTTGGCGATTTTCTAAGGGCAGCTTTGTGTGTTTGGCGATTTCTCTTGGAGGGCAGATTTAAAGCTTGGCAATGATGGAGCAGACCTAAATATTTTCTATGCTTGGCGATTTTTCCTAAAAGGAGGTAATTTTCTGTCCTGGCTGATCTTCCTTGGGGCAGATTTTCATGTGTTTGGCATTCTCCTTCCTCCAACTTGGAAAAATTTCAGACTTTGACGATTTTGTTGGGGCAGATCAGAATATCTTCCTCTTGCGTGGCGATTAGAAAGGAGTCTGATTTTCTTGCAAAGAGCTGCGATTTTAATTTCAGATCTGGGCAATTTTTATTTGGTAGGGGATGCATGATTGAAGGTCTGATTTTTGGGCAAATATGGGCAGTTTCAATGAGATCGAAATTCTGATTTTTTGCATGGAGGCTTGAATTTTTTTAAGGTCTAATCTGAATTCAAAGAGGGCCCGACCATTGGTAAAGGGAAAATTCAATTCATTTTAGAGCTGAAGATTGGTTCAAAGGCGGATTTTACTCCTTCTTGCTTGGTTTCATTTCCCTTATATTCTTTTTGCATTCACCATCCACCACTTCATTATCCCATTGCTAGGTTGAAGATTGGAGAGATAAGTGTAGATTTCATGATAGGACACTTGGCAAGGCAAAAATAAGCTAGACCACCCTAGGTTGAAGTTGGGAGATATAAGTGTAGTCCATCCTAAGGTAACGAAGAGGCAGAAATAAGTGGTAGTCCCATCCCTAGGTTGGAGGTTGGAGATTGATAAGTGTAGAGATAGGACTTGGCAAGGCAGAAATAAGCTAGACCACTGTAGGTTGAAGTTGGGAAATATAAGTGTAGTCCATCCTAAGGTAACGAAGAGGTAGAAATAAGTGGTAGTCCCATCCCTAGGTTGGAGGTTGGAGATTGATAAGTGTAGAGATAGGACTTAGCGAGATAAAAATAAGTTAGATTCCATTGATAGAAAGAAGGTTGGAGATTGATAAGTGTAGTCCATATCACTTAGAATGAAGGGGCGAAAATAAGTGTTTAGGATGGTAGATGTTAGTGCAAGCAAGAACCCAAAGGGAACGAACACCAAAAAAGACAAAGAAGACATGATGCCTAAGACCACCTTCTTCACGAAAGTGAGGCGAATAAGTGATACCAATATTGACACAGTAAACATGATACAGTTAAAGGACAGACTGAAGGAAAGACAATCCCCCATTGCAAAGAAGATTTATAGAAGTGGAATTGTATGTACGGTGGCCTTCCCTCCTACCTTGCCTTGTTTGGAATTGGTCATGGAGTGTGCATCCCTATTTGATTTGGTTAGTAAGTCCATCATTTTTGATGAAGGGAAGAGAATGTTAGCCAACATTAGCGGACAAGTGGTCGAAGAAGCATTCAATATCTCCCGGTACAAAAGCATGACAGTAGTAATGATGGATCAGGCGGCTAAGTTATTCCAGGATAACCAAGAGGCTTATTTCATTCATCTAAAACAAGATTGGCTACACGAAGGCAAGAAAGGAGTCACTAGATCATCAAGGTTCACCATGTCAGATTTCAAATCAGAATATGGCGATCTCATTGTTCTTCTCAGCGGAATCATGGGCCTAGCTCAAGGTATGTAATTCAAAAACTCGATGTACTTCTTTATTGATGAAATTGAAAAAGGAAAAAGAGATTTGATTGGGCTAGGATCATAAGCGAAAATCTAGAATTGCAACTTAGGACCGTGCAAAATCAAAAACAATTCTACATGGGATCCTATTGGTTCTATTTGATTGCGAGATTGTATGAATATCCTAGACTTAAGGCCTTAGGAGTAATTGGCAATGGGCCGGGGCAATGTTTGGTGCACGAGTGTTATCCATAGCTTCACTTGCACAACAACAAAGACTATAAGATATTTTGTGACGCCTTTGCCATGAAGACAGTAAGGGTATTACAAGGGACACTTGCTAAGAGGCTTTCATGAGAGGCAGAAGCAAAAGTCAAGAAGTATGGGAGTTGGTTCATCCAATTTCCGCAATTCACTTATATTAGAGTAGCAAGAAATACAATATGTCCCAAGAGACTTCCAAGGTACCCACCTGACAAGGTAGTTTTGATGGAATTGGCTAGGAAAGTTGAGCATTATGATAGAATGATGAAACTTAAAGGTGAGATAAGCATTACCTTCTCATTTGGAATTGATAATGGTAGTTGCTCCAATCCTATTGCCTTTGCAGCTGTAAAGAAAGAATTAGAATGGTATCATCTAGTATGGTATAGAGCAAGGCAAGGATTTGATCCTAATGGTCTTATCAAGGCATCTCATGAAAATACATTCAAACATGTTCCTACTATAGAAGATTTTTGGGCCAATGCATGGGATGATTTTCACATGAGAAAGCTAGCTTTCTCAAGATTGTTAGTGAACATGATGAGGGCAATCAGATGGATAGGCCTTGATATTCCCAATCAGATGGAAGATGATGAAAATGTGCTGAGAAAAGATTATGATACAATGGATGGAATGGAGTTGAATCTAGTGGATTGGGATGATCACCAAGATCCTTCCTTGGAGGCAGTTACAAGGATAGTCGATTTGCACACCAAGTCGTGGTACAATGAGAAGTTAAGGAAATTACAAAGTCAAAAGGTACACCTTACTTATGAGAAGATGAAACCAAAGGAAGGTCTAGCAGAATCAGTCGGACAGAAGGGTGAAGGAAGTAGCCAGCAACAAGGAATAGTTTGAAGCAAGAAGAGAGGTTTGGAGGTTGAGAAAGGAAAAGAACATCAGGAACCCCCTACCAAGAAATGGAAGGCAATATTGTCAAGGGAGAGCATAATTGAGGTTAGAAGCCAAGAAGATAATACAAGTGGACAAGGGGCTATGGTATAGGTGAGCTCTGATTCAGAATCAAGCAGTTACAGTGACAGCACCAAGTGCTCTCCTCTCTTAGAGAACCAACATGGAGAAGATATGACAGTCACTAGTGAAGAAGAAGATAGGCCAAGTGATATCGAGGAAATAAGCCAGGGACTTGAGGCTGATGGTGATGTTTTGCTGATCGAACCAAATCTAGATTTGGGGAGATGCACTGCACCACTATGGTTAAGGCAAATGCTTATGCCAAGAGGCGAGGTAGTGACTGTCTGAACAGTTGAAGACATCCAAGGATTAGTAGAAAAGGGTGATAGCGAGAACCAGAAACAAATTGCAAAAACAATGGCAAAGGTAATCAGGAACGATAATGATGGTCACTAAAAAGTTCAGATTGCTATACCAACTGTTAAGAAGGCATTGGATGAGATTGTAGCTTAGGAATATGAGATAGTTGAACATAACTTGGGAAGAATCACGGATGACATGGAATGTGAGGAGATCCAAGAAGGCATTGTTTCAATCAGAAAAAGGTTGAGGAAGGCAAATGAAAGGATCATGGAGTTGGAAGCGGAGAACAAATATTGGAGAGATTGCTAGCCTATCCAATAGTTGCACCAGGCAACCCTTCCTCAAGATAGTGGAAGCAACACATAAGAGACATCAACTCAGCTGCGTGAAGTCAAGGATTGGATTTGTGATACAATCCAAGATGGGCAAAATTTCTTGCCTTCCTTTGTCTTGACATTCAGGTCAGTAGTGGCTATTAGAGATAAATTTAGAACAGTTGAGGGTGAGTGGAAGGATTTCCTTCTAGTCAAGGACTTAGCCATTCGTAGGCTACACGCATTCATTGCGCTATCGGAGAAATATTTGTAAAGAGCCAAGTTGGTGGGCGAAGGAGGATTGAGTACAGTGGAGTCTTGGTTTGTTGCCTTGACTATCACATCGAGAATACTTGAAGAGGTACAAAATGAGATTGCACAGCACAGCCTAGGCATTGACACTTCCATTTCAACCACAATGAGCGATGTTGGGGCGGCGCTTGATTTTGAAGATATTAAAGAGGAGAACGACAATGAGATAGAGTTTGGATCGAGATTGAATGAGTTGGGGAAGGTTGCCATCAAGAAGAAACATTTGAGCACCCTTGCCTCCCTCAATGCCTTTATAGGATACACAAAAGAATATGAGAAAGGATCATGAGAAAACATAGCAAGCAGCAAGCAACATGATGAATTCAGCTGAGCTCAAGATGAAACATACACCTTGCCCTCCCATGAAGGAAGTCAACGACAAGCTAGCCAACTTCATTACTTTGGCTAAAAAGATGAAAGAAAAGGGTAGAACTATATTAGAGGATCATTTGATGTAAGCCCAAGTGGCAAATTCTCCTCCTCCTTGGGTAGGATAGGTGTTGAATTTTGATTGGCTACCATTTTGGTGCCTTCTCATTTGTTGCCACTTTTCCTTTTTTCATTGGTCCATTGATGAGGTGGCGTCTTCTCATTGGCTGATGGGGTGGCAACCCTAATTAGGGTTTCTAAGATCCAATCTGGATTGTTGGTTTTGCCTCTTTATCTCTACCGTTGGTTGTAATTTTTGGCCTCTATATAAGGCCATTTGCTCTCATTTGTAAAGGCTCGGAGAAAATTGTTGCTAAGATAATATCAAAATTGCCTCTCTTTATCATTGTTGTGACTTGCATGGTGATTAAGAACATTTGGTGTTATTGCATGGTTTCTACTTCCAATAGTTAGAATTAAATTTCCTTTGGAAGTTGTTAAAGTAGATTTCATTTTGAGAAAGTTGCTAAGTAAGAGTAAGAGTAGATGAATAGTTTCATGGTGATATTAGTGGATGTTTGATAGGGATCTATAACTAGGCCACTAGCATCTTAGCGGCTTGTTGGGAAGCCTTGCGTGGTAAACTAGTCTTTTCCCTTGAATCATTGCATCTATGGAGGTGGAGCCATTGGTTAACTTTCATTAGATTCAATCCCCGTCCATTTGCTAATCTTTCCATTCATGGGAATAGGAGTAAATAGCGAGTAGTTGGATTTCATTCTAAGAAAGTTAGGAAGGTCAAAGTCGTTTGAACACACCCTCCACCATCAACATCATCTGGTACTGATATCGAATCATCACCATCATCCCAAAGTCCAAGTTATCCTCGAATGAACAACGTAAGGCCGCCTACATGATTACCGACAAATCACATCGATATAACTGAGTTAGTATCCACAGGTGTAAGGAAGATTGGAGTTTTTCTCGTGTCTTCATGAGTATTAACTTTTCAAGAGAGGAATTGAGTGTTTGATATCCCATATCAAGTGTTCAATTGCTATATGTTATGTAGTGGTACAAAACCGACCTCAACACTATTCAAGACAAAATGTTGGTGGAGTTGCAAACTAGTTTTGGCTTTTCCCTTACAATAACGAAAGGCAAGGGACAATTGTCCCTAGGTGTGATTCGTAATAGTGCTTATCCTTAGATCCCTCGTTTTTTTGCACATCAATTCTTGAATAGCTTAAGTGTAGGTGCTGCTTTAGAACCTAGTCATTTTCTTTGTATTTTGCTGTGCTGTGTAGGTGTATAGGTGGGACGATCTAAAATAGCAGCATTTTTTTACCTAACCACCTACTTTGTATAGATAAGCATGATAATGGAGTCTGCAGAAAAAATAGACGAGAGTTACGGTCAATCACAGAACATGGTAAGCAGAATAAGAAAGTTGGAGAGATAGGATATAAAGAAAAGATAAGGATACTAACTATTCACAACCCCTCCTATAAAAACAATTCAAAAGGAAATCTATAGCCTTGACTCCAAGAGTGTCGTGCATTACGAAGTATAAAATTTCTTTCAACTATATAGAGTCTTAAGAAGCCTATGATCCTAGTGTAGCATTACACTTTGAGAGATCAGTTCCTTTAGTGGTTGCACAGTTTTCAGACAAGAAACAGTCATTAAAGTCAAACAAGTTCAAGAATGAAATGGATAAGGGATGTATAAAGTACACCCAAAACAACAGATTAGAAGTTTACAGTAAACATGTAAGGTTTTTAAAAGGTGGTCAAGGAAAAACCTTCCCGTGAGATAATAGAAAATGTAACTAACAGCTTGCATTGTTTTCCCAAAAACTATTTAATTCTCAGGTTCTTCACCAGAAACCACATGTTAGAGTCCAGAAATTTAGATGGCCTCAGGACCTTAATGCAAGCCATATTCCTACCCTGTAATGAAGGACTGTAAGTAACCTTAAAAGATCACCCCAACAAGGAATACTCAGCATATAAGGACAGTGAAAATGAAATAGAAAACAATAAAATAAGGATATGAGGCACATACTATGCCAATTCACAGTGTGCTGCTAAAATTATAAGGTATTTTTTATTAAATTTGATTCGTTTAATATTAAGTGAGTACAAAATCACATCATCATGTCGAATCTTGATATAATAGTTTGTTGACCAAATTTATAGTTATATGACGACTGCCTTTGAAAATCATTATCATAATTTGAATTTTAAATTCATAAACTGTATATTAGAACATTTTACAGCTTCCTAATCCTTGATCTAGTGAAAACTTGGGGAATGGTTCTGATGCTTGCACATTTCTGTAGCTCTTTTCTTGGCATAGAAGGCTGCGTTTGTGGCTATGACTCAACATCCATTTGACTGCTAGTTAGCAATGACTCCTTTGTCTTATCAATGTATTGCAATGACAATGCACTAGCTCCATTTGCTTCAATGACATCCTCCATTGCCTGCCTCTCAAATTCAAGACATTTGTTTGCAGTGAACAATCGGATCTCATCTTATCTTGTTCAATTGCTATAAAGATTAGTGTCATCTAGATCAATCCTTTGAATTGTCCACCTTTTATACAAAGTGGGAGGTTGTATTCATTAAAGACAAGGCCATTGAATGTTTTTAACCATTCCACTTGTTCATGTGAATGGCCTCAAACAAATTCTAGTTGTACTGACGACAGGAAATAGCATAAGGCTGACAAAAAACTGAGAGGGCTAGACTTCAAAGATTTGAGGTCTTTACAACTCAATCTTCCCACCTAGATCCTAGAAAATAAGATATTCAAGAGTTATTAAGCAAACAATATTTTATCAACAATTGTAAATTTGAAATTTGTAACTTGGAAGATGCACTTAATAACTCCAAATTGTTTTATTTGGTGATTGAGTGATTCTGCCTTAGATGGCTAGTGTTGAAGAAAAGAGACTTCTTGTACCAATCTTGTAATTCTAAAATCCCCAAACAATGTAGGTCCCTCACATCATCCTATTCCTAGTGTATCAATCTCTCAAAACTTGTTTTGAGGCCTTCCATAACCTCTCTGTTAGGATCTGCAAAACTATTTGAATAAAAAAATCAGGGTTGAGGAAGCACTTTGTTGATGGCTTGGTAGAGTTGACTAATCCACCTTTGATCAATGATCTCTCAAATGAGATAAGTTTAAGTTTGCCCCTCATGTGGTAGATTAGGACATTGGTCCTAATTGTGCCTCATAAATGTACCCCATTGGGTTTTGATCTTCATTTATCAAGTGTTGAAGTTTAACCAAAAACTTTTTGACACTAGCAAATACAAACCAATTAAAGATGCAAATTAATAATAAAAAAATACTTTTAAAGTTTATATAAAAAATTCAATTTGAATTTTTCTATAAGTCAATGGACCAATTACGCTTTGCAATGTCATCATGAAGATAATTGCAAACCTTGTGATACCTGATTGCACCAGCTCTCTCTTTGGTGTCATCTCATCAAACTAAAAACCCTAAGATGATTAGAAAGAAACATTGTTTATGTGTTTTTGCATCTTTCACAATTGGTTTCATCCAATCAAATTTGTTTATGTTTTTGTTTATGTCATCCCAGCCATCAATATTTCTTGAGGGAGACAGTTATATCGGCCCATGAGTGAGACGAGATTTTGATTAGTTTATTCAGACTACTCCAAGTAGGCAGAATACTTGTAGGGTCGAGTATGAGTGTCAGAGAATATATTTATTTAATACAAGTATTTTGATAAGTAAAATCTGTAGGCGGAAGGCAAACACAATTCATCCTATTTGTGTTGATAACAATTGCTTCAAGTGTTTATTCGTTCTCCAAACTAGAACGTCATTGTTACTGGATGAGGAATAGTAAAGAATTGGCTCGGAGGTAAAATCAAGAACTCATCCATTGTATGTTGAATGGCCGACCATAGGAAACACCTTGTCAGGAACAATTTATCGAGTGAAATATTTAACTTCATTTGACGAGCTGAAGGCGCAATGTGCAGGTATTGCTTGAATTGATAGTTTTAATATTGTATCGCATATGAGCTCCAAACCTTATTGAAAGAGAAATAAATTAAAGTCTTCAAGATTGAGTTGCATTCATTACTCAATTAGAAGTCTATAGTTGTTGCGTTGGAAGTCACATCATATTTGGAGAGGTTCCTGCAAAAAATTTGTTTTGCATAAACCGAGTTTCCTATAAACATTACATGGGCAAAATATTTGAGGGAATTCTATTAGTTATGAATTTGCAGGGAGAGTCAAGAATCTAATCATTTCTAGAAGCACGTCTCTTTGTTTTTCTATAACAGTGAGCTACCTCCATCACACTCAACATCGCACAAGCCATCAGTTGCAAATTTAGTAATTGGGATTTCATTTGTCGTGAATGATTGCGGCTGTTACAAGTATTTGTCTAATTAATTGTAGACGTGTCAGTAGAACAGAAACTCCTTGAGCATTACATCAGCCACCTGGAACTACCGTCGCCAGTTTCTTCTGCATGCTACAGGCAAATAGTTGAGGTTAATGGTATATTTGGCAAGGTTCGAGGTTCTCTTCATTTAGTTGACATCTTGATCAGTCGGTTCCCTACATCAGAAACTCTCTTTAGCTGAAGACGAGTTTTCAAGGATTTTGGAGGAGAATAATAATCTGGCACCGTTTGATAATTATGGCTTTCTGAAAAGACTACAGAGAATTTGAACAATGAGCGTTGGTCTGTTGGAGAGACTTTATCGTGTCTTATTTCTCCCTAATTCTGGACTAAACTTGTTGTGAGTGCCAACTGTTACAAGGGTCTTCAGGAGACTTGTCGTGGAATTTAACTGTTGGTATTATATTGGCATACATAAGAGACTTTATCGTGTCTTATTTCTCCCTAATTCTGGACTAAACTTGTTGTGAGTGCCAACTGTTACAAGGGTCTTCAGGAGACTTGTCGTGGAATTTAACTGTTGGTATTATATTGGCATACATAAGACATAGGTTATCGGTGTGTGGAATTTGAGAACTCTAGCAAGTTATCAATTCAAAGACGATGGAGGTCTGTGTGAGAACTTGGATGAGTCCTTCAAACGGAAGGAGAGTATGGGAATGAAGGTATGAAGAGTGGTGTGAATTGGAACTGCCATTATTACCAGGTTCGGTTGTTTTGGCAAAACATGCTTTCTCAGGAGTGGTAGTAGACTTCACTACTAAACCTAAGCTAGCGGTCTGATAGGGATAGGAAAGTTTGAAACCATTGTCGCTGAGCTAATAGAGATATTACAGAATTGACAAAACATATCTTCTGCAACTATTTGGAGTTGCCTTGCAGTGACGGGTTTGAAGAAGGGTGTCCGGGTTGCTTAGCACATTCGAACGTCATCATCAGACCAGCAAGAGTTCCTTGCTGGAGCATCTCTATAGCTTTGTGCGTGGTGTACCACATCAGATGTAGCAGGACATTGTAACGTGGAAACAATTGAAGAGGTGCACTCAGAGTGTGAGCTATTGCTTGGAACTATGGTTATGGTCAGATATGTTAAGGCACTCTATTGGGTGTAACAAAGCAATTGCTGCTTAATAGTTGGTTGTGCAACAGTTTATTGCAATTCAATTAAAGACAGAGGATAGATATTTTAAATCTTGAGACCCAATTGCTTTCGGGCAAAGAGTCAAAGCCTACAAGCTAGCAGGAATAAATATGAAAACCACAATTACCCCTTCATAACAAAGTGTTTGACAAAATGCATCAAAGGGGAAAGAACAGTGAAAAGTCTAGTCAGCCTTGAGCAGCGTTGTTAAAGGTCTCTACACATAGGTTCGCTAATTTTTGAAAGAGCATTTATCTTGATAATTTGGGAAAAAGACTAGGCATACCTAACTGTGGGAAGATTACATGGTCTGCGAGATATTAGTAAAGATATTATGAAGTTACAGCAGCAGTTATCCCAGAATTTTGAGCCTGATATAAAAGTTGAAATACTCGGCATATATGAAGAATATAACAAATTCCCACCTAAGGTTCAGAAATAGTTACCTTTTATTGATTATGTGAGCTTCCATCCAAAGCTTCAAAACAAGACTGATTTGGTGAAGAAGTACTATGAATTGGCCCAAGATTTTCTTGCAAAGGATAGGTGCAAAAATTTGCATGAAGAGTTTTCACCAGTCAAAATTCAGGTTACAGGTGGTTTAGACAGAGAACAACCAAGTACAAGTTATTTGCAACTTTCACATGATCATGGGATAGATGTTATTGGTGGCACACATTTGTTGACAGGCAGTTTGGATGTACAAGAACCTTACAAGGCTGCTTGCATTAATAGCCCATGTAGAATTGGACCTGTCAGCTAATGACGACGACTTCCCATCTTAGGTGAGTGAGGATGCTGATTTTGATTCAGACTTAATCGTCTATACAGAAGGTATGGATTCCTCGTGTGATTAGTTTTCTTTTGAACATAATCCTGTCCCTAGTTCCTATAAGCAGTTGGGTATGAAGAATGACATTGATGAAGTAGACATGTATGATGAAATAATTGCTTCCGCTTCATATCCATTTGACTTATCTCATACTCTAGTTAGATCACCTTATTTGGAGGGTCAAATGAAAATGATTGAAAGGAAAATTGTCACAGCCCTCTCACATTTTGATAACATATATGAGATGGTTGAAAAACAATTTTGGAAGGGACAACTAGCAAGAAGACAAAAGGGATTGGAAGGGTTGTCACTTTTGCATGTGATTAAGGAAGGAATGAAAACAATGAAACCAAACTATCTACATCTTCTTTCAGATCATGATCATCTTCTCAATCTCACAGAGATCTATTCTGAGGCACCAAGGAAGAAGGAAGAAGTAGATCCTTTCTTATGAGCTCACGAATACTAAGGACATCCTAGAGGCTTCCTTGGCGGCATTTCATAAGGCAGAAAATCAGATTGTTGAGATTAATCAAGAATTGAATTTTGCATGCTCTACCTTGGCTCAACATTCAGATGTAGGAGTTGAGGACATTGACAATGATGACTGTGAGTGGATTGCCCAGCATGAAGACAACCATGAGAATTCAAATTTTTATGACAACAGTTATGTATCTACACCTTGGCATGTGGATAGAGACAAAACAAGTGAAAAAGACTCAAAGATATCACTTGATGGTGATCATTTCATAGATGGAGATGTTGATTTAAGTATTGGTATTTATGGTGAAGCTGATAATCCTAGATTACCTATTGTATATGCTGATAGCTTCTACCGATTATGTAGAGACATATCACCTAGTCTTCATGAGATGGTAGCTATATATTTGCTAGCTGGTGATTTTATCTTAATGCACACTCCGGTTGCTAGTGGGTTTTATGTTTGACCTTCTACCATTTTTCTTGATGTGGTTCAGCCTTTAGAGATTAGCAAGTTACGACTTGATTCGTGGAGATACCTCATCTTGCAACACACACCTTATGAGATGGTCCCTTCCAGCACATAGGCACAATGACAACCATGTCATCTTCTATATTATCGGTCCGGTTTATGATAGCAATTTGTGGTGGACTTATGAGTCGAACTTCATGCATACTCGCAGTTTTGGTTGGGTGATCTATTTGTTCAGTTGGTCGATCCAGGATGATAGGTTGATAGACATCCATTACACTTTCCAGGATTGGGTTGAGAGGATGGTTTGGGATCCAGGTGTTGACTGTATGTATATGTGGCACTTTGAGGATTTTGTTGTAGTTCCACACAGTTTGAGATTGGATACAATTAGGATCAAAGTTGCATAGTCTATAGATGCGGCGATACTTCATAGATTGACATGGGGTCTAGGCATTTGGTTGATGGATGGATTGCAATTTTGACACTCCGCTTCGTAATGTGGCAAGATTGTTTTCAGATTGGGCTATAGAGCTACCTATAGATTTATACGGGATCCTGGTACTGATTGCTTGAGGACAAGCAATCTCGAGGAGGGAGGCTTGTAATGTCCCCTTTTTTTGGGACATTAGAAAATTGCACGTCCAAGTTGTAAGACAATTAAAAGTGACCTTGGAGTTCAATTATAACCATTGAAAAAGTCTCTTTTAGCTAAAGAAGGGAAAAGGTGACAAAGGAGATAAGACAAAAGACAAAATAGGAATCTGAAGAGTCACAATTGAGCTTTAAAAGAGGGAGTCTTGTTCTTTCGCAACTATGGTTGGTTTATAATTCAGATTTCAGTTCTCTCTTGAGAGAGTTATTTGGGAAAGCTTCAGCGTTAATCCAGCGTGAGGACGTAAACCCTCGTGCTAATAGACAATGGACGCAAACCCATTGTCCGTGGAGACCTCACATCTGGTGTCTCGCGTGTCCTTACAGGTTCTTTCTTAGTATTCCAATCTGACTGTAAAACTGTGTTTAAGATTGGACTTTTGAATGCTAGTTATTGTATTGCAGATGTATGATGCAATGATATATTTTAAAGTAATTTTTGAGAAGTTCACTGGTTTGTATTGTTGGTTTATAATGCGACTTCATATGTTTATGTTCTGAATATTATTTTAAGATAAAGATTGGTTCAATATCCATTTGGGGTATTTCAAATTTCTTTGTAAATTTGGAGTAGTTAAACATTTTTTTGTATGTCGGGGTTTTTTTTTTTGGGTGTGGTTACCCATCCTAGTAGATAAATGATACAGTAATAAGATAGCAACTGAACTGAATGGTGTGTTTAATAAAGGATTAAATATTTATTTATATAATATAGCCCTTTCCTTGCAACAGTCCGTGTGTATTATCTTAACCCTCTTTTGGAGTTTTTTTGCAGTGAGGCTTGCACCAGAGGAAGATGCATTTGTTCTTTCAGGATATGAGCACAATGCCATAACTCCAATTGGCATGAAAACAGACATTCCTGTAAGATTCTATTTTTGGTGGGACATTACTATGGGAGGGTGAATTTCAATCTGTTAAATTGTAGCTGGACATTTCTGACAATCGAGATATGGTCTTTTATTTAATCATATTTTCTCTGATACAGGTCATCCTTTCTGATGCTATTGTCAAGTTGAAGCCAGATTATTTTTGGGTAGGTGGAGGGGAAGTTGATTTGAAACTTGGAATCAGAACGCAGGATTTTATTGATTTTGTTAAACCATTCATAGTTGATTGCTCAGATGTTTAAATGTTCATTTGACTTAGAAAAATATTGATGGTAGGCATTCTTTTTACAGAGTTTCAATTGCTGCTTCAAGGTTTAGTGTCTGATTCACATCCATTCTATGATGTGCAACATTTAAGCTATCAGTTTTTCTATATCTGGAATTAATTAGATACTCCATTCAGCATCACAAAAAGCTCTTGGATGCATATCTTAGTTATAACAAAAAATTATTGGTTTATTATCATATGCTGCTATTGAAGTAGCAACATAATGAAGAAACAACTTTTTATACAAATTTCAGCATCTGTCAAACTGCCACATTTCTGTCTATTTGATCACACAAAAATCATGCATACATATGAAATCCATGAACTTGAATATTTTGAGAGCCAGCTTTGTTGAATTTCAGTGTGCTTTCTCATTTAGAGTTACTGGTGATGTGTAAATTTTAAAGGAATGACGGATAATATGATACAAATAAGGCAGCACACAATTGAGGGGAAGGGGGAGAGGAGGGGGGAAGGTGAATCGGATGTGTCCAACACTTCAAACTTCAACAAACCTCTAACCTTAAACCTCAGATCTGATTAGTGAACAGTAAAGCATAGATCCACAACACATCAAGAACACATAAAACCAATATTTTTTTGCATGGAAACTCCTGTCTTTTTAGGGAAAAGCCACGATGGGGATGAACCCACAAAATGGTGTACTCTGTTTAAAACACTATACCTTGTTAAAGGGTACCAGAATTGGAATGCACATGAATTGTGACACACTGCCTAGAGCTCACTGCTCAACTACAATAGGGAAGATTCAGTGCCTCACAAATTCACATGGACTATAATCCACAACTTATGAACTGGATAATATAACATCTTCAACATGCATGGGCCAGTACCATTGAAGTACATATTACAATTTTCTTTTCCACACGAGATCTCTGCCTCCATTCACACATCTGTATTTTATTCGAACATTCTACCCATCTGCATAAGGATACAAATAATTATAATTATACAGATCATCAACCTTGGAGAAATAAACAAGGTCAACTAAACTCTCACCACCTAAATTACACAATTTTAATCATATGCATGTACAGTTCTGCAAATTTGTGAGCCTTGAAGACAAACTTAGAGTTGCTGTGAATGATCCTTTCAACAATTTGTATGTTCAGATCTTTTGAGGCAGATATATTTATGATAACTGCAGGTCCAGACTTCTATGCACAAACTTGTGTGATTGAAAAATCACTGCTATGAATCCGTGGGAAGGAGAATGCTTGGAGGACAGACTGTGTGTCTCCAAACTACATTCTCAACCCGCCTATATATTCTTCTAGAGGGTATGTTCCTCAAGGGACATAACCCTTGGCATATAACTAATAAATTAGTCATCCCTAAGCCGGTGATCTTAATGCAAATATTAGTTATGTCTAACTAAGATTAGTTAGGAACAAACTAAGGTAATTACCTACAGATCGCCGACACCTATAGAGAACATATAAATTATGTTGAATGCCATTCATTAAGAATATATAAATAGAAGAGCCAGGTATGATCTATACCACTAGACCTATAGATTATCTAGGTTAGATTCGTAACACTCCCTCTTAACCTGATAATCCTACAGAGAGATATCATATCTAGCAACATCAATATAGATGTTTAAGCAAGATTTAATACACTATATCTGTTTGTCTCCTCTAGTATGTGGTATCATAGAACACATGATACAAAGTCATATTACTATAATTGTGATATGACAAATCACTGCTAGACACATGTTGTGACCCATAGAAATTGGTATTTCTATATCACAATGAGATCTCGAGTTTAAGATCTACTAGAATACAGGATAAACCTGGAAGAAAAAACTTCCTTTATCCAATTTGTGACCCATGAACATAGCAATGTCAATGTCACAAGACGATCTAAAACTCAACTGGATTTTACAGTAAAATCTACTGTATAGTACATTATTTAAGAGATCGTCACCTCTCATAATGCCTTTTGCACAAGTATTCATTATTTCAGAGATTGTCACCTCTTGAATAATGATTACACATGGTGGAGCCCATAACAGTCAATAGCTTGACAAAATAAAATTTATTATTTTATTAATAATCAAAATAGTACAAATGAATTACAATTCAACCATACCAAGTCTCTTTTTGAAATGTTCTATCTTTATTCTAGATAGAGTTTTGGTGAGTATGTCTGCTGTCTGATTTGCAATACAAATGTATTCCAATTTAACAGAATTCTTGTCTACCATATCTCTTACATAATGGTAAAGAATTTCAATATGCTTGGATTTGTCATGGAAAACTGGACTCACTGAGAGCTTGATGGAACTCTGATGATCACAATGAATAATTGCAGGATTAATGGCTTGCCCAAATAATCCCACAAGTAACTTCCTCAACCATATTGCTTCTCGAGAGGCCATCACTGTTGCAATGTATTCGGCTTTTGTGGAGCTCTGATCTACCGAAGACTGCTTTCTGCATATCCATAAAACCATAGTTGATCTTAAATTGAAACAACATCTTGAAGTGCTTTTCCTGTCTTTAACATTTCCACCCCAATTTGAATCGGTGAATCCATGCAAATCTAAAGCGACTTTCTCATATTTGAGTCCATAATTAAGAGTGCCTTGTAAGTATCTCATAATGTGTTTTAACAACAATTAGGTGAAACTCCTTAGGTTCACACATAAATTGACTTAAGGCATGAACAACATAGCAAATACCAGGTCTTGTATTTACTAGGTACATCAGGGACCAAATCATCTGCCTGTAGAGAGTAGAATTTATTGGAGGTGATTTTGTAGTTTCTTTTTTAAGTTTATGCAAATTGGTCTCCATTGGAAAAGACATGGACTTGCAATTCCACATTCCAAATTTCTTCAAGATATTTGAAGTGTACTTTCCTTGATTCTGTATGATACTATCAGCATTTTGTCGTACTTCTAATCCTAGGAAGTAATGGAGAAGACCTAAGTCTTTCATCTCGAATTCTCTGGGCAGATCTTTTTTGCACTGATCTATAAGATGATCATCACCTGTGATTAATAAATCATCAACATACAATATCAATATTACCATATCATCTTTATCTCTTTTATAATATAAGATTGGATCGGCTTCATTCTTAGAGAATCCTAAGTTGGTGAGATATTTATCAATCCTTTCATACCAGGCCATGTGAGCCTGTTTAAGCCCATAAAGAGCTTTCTTGAGTCTGCAAACAAAGGAGTTAGGATCATGGGTTTCAAATTCTTCTAGTTGCTCTAGAGACTTCTTTTGAAATCTTTCCATTGAGAAATGCTATCTTTACATCCATCTGATGTACCTTCCATCCCTTAGATGCAACAATTGCTAAGACAACTCGAATGGTAGTATATTTGGCAATAGGAGCAAATGTTTCTTCATAATCAATCCCTTTTTTCTAAGAAAAACCTCTGGCTACAAATTTGGCTTTATATTTCTCAATACTTCCATCAATAGCATGCTTTATTTTGAATATTTATTTGGAAGAAACAATGAATTTTCCTTTTGGCCTTGGAACTATTTCCCAAACATCATTTTTCATAATTGATTGATATTGTTCTGTCATAGCTTCTTTCCAGGTTGGATGTTTAATAGCATTAGAAGGATTGGTTGGCTCTGTTTTGGAGAAATCGATCATATTTGTTGTATAACTAGAGAATCTTTTAGGTCTTTTATTTTCTCTAACTGATCCTGAACGTGCAGCAAAATCTTGAGCTGCTTCAACTGTTTTTATGGCCCAAAGTGGTATTTTCTTTGAATTTTCCTCAAGGTTCATATTTTCATTTTCAACCTCTTCTAGGTTCTCCTTCTGGGATTCAGATTCACTAATTCTTTCAGAATTTGATAAAGGAGAAGGTTCATTGGAACTTAAGGCTCTTTTGAATGCAAGATTTTCTTCAAAGATTACATCTCTGCTAAGTTCAATAGTTTTCTATCAAGGTATGAAGATTCTATATGCTTTAGAAGTTTCACTATACCCTACAAAGATACCGTTCCTCCCAGATGGTTCTAATTTGGTTCTTTTTTCTTTTGGAACATGAATGTATACAGGACATCCAAAAATTGTGAGATGACTTATATTGGGTTTTACTTTAGTAACTACTTCTTTAGGGGTTTTATCTTTAAGATAGGAGTGAGGGCTTCTGTTTTGAATATATACAGCAGTTTAAGAGGCTTTTGCCCAAAGATAGTATTCTAGATTTTGGTCAAAAATCATAGCCCTAGCAGCTTCTATAATTGTCCTATTCTTTCTTTTAGCTACCCCGTTTTGTTCTGGGTTATAAGGAACAGGATACTCCCTCTTGATTCTTGATTCTTTACAAAACCTTTTAAATAAGTATGAGGTATATTCTCCTCCATTATCTATTCTAAGGATTTTGATTTTATGTCCTGAAAAATTTTCAGTTAATGCTTTGAATTCTTTAAATCTTTGTAGGATTTCTTTTGATTCCTTGCATTTAAAAAAATAAATCCATGTTTTTCTAGAGAAGTCATCTATGAACAAGATATAATACCAAAATCTTCCAAGAGAGGGAATAGACATAGGTCCACATAAATTTGAATGAATTAACTCAAGTACATTATTTGTTTTCCTAGTACTATCATGAAAGGGACTTCTAGTACTTTTACCCAAAGCACACTCTTTACAAATACTAGGGTGATCTATATTTAATTTAGGTAATTCGGTAACCATCTTTTCCATAGTTGATAAGGTTTTAAAGTTTAGACACCCTAATCTTCTGTGCCATATTTCATTTGAATCTTCTGCTTTGTGAACTAGGGCTTGAATGGATCTACTGGGTTCTATATTCAGTTCATACAAATATCCCTTTCTTTATACAATTACTTTAGCTTTCTTGATGGAAGAGTTCTTAGCCCAAGTTAATACTTTGCCATCCACGAATGCAACATTGTGTCCATCATCTTCTAATGCTGTAATTGAGATTAGGTTTCTTTAATCTCCGGTACATATAGTACATCTTTAAGAAGAAGAGTATTTCTTGTCTTTAGCTTCCAAGTGCAGCTACCAATTCCTTCAACTGAGTGTGCAGAGTTATCAGCAATAGTAACTTCATCGTTAACTTTATCTGATAAGGAATTTAGAGTTTCTTTGTATCTAAATATGTCTAGAAGATCCACTATCAATTACCCATGCCTTATTTGAGATTTTATTTGATAGAGAGGAATACAAAACACGGTTCTCAGGGTCATAAGTTTCTTCTTCTCTAATAACATTTGTATAATTTGCCTATTGTTCGGAATTTTTCGAACAATTTGATCTATACTGTCCAATTTTTTCACATTTAAAACACTTTATTTTAGAAAGATCTTTCTTGGGCTTTCCATTCTTCCGATTTCCCTTTTTCTTCTTGAAGTGTTTTTTCTTGCCTTTATAAGAGTTGGCATTAAGAATTCGAAGTTCTTCATCTTCTACTTTTGGTTTTCCTCCTTTCTTTAATTTTCTTGACTCTTCCTGAAGACAATCATTCTTGAGTTTGTTAAAGTTTGGAAGTTGATTTCTAGCACTTATTCCTTGTGCGAATGTTTCCCATGATTCTGACAATCCATCTATGGCCATGAGCATTAGTTCGATGTCATTAATGATGATTCCTATGCTTGATAATTCATCTCTAATGCCAACAACTCTTAGGAAATAAGAGTTTATTGATTCTCCTTTCTTTATTTGGATGTGATTTAGTTGTCTTTTTAGTGCAAGGACCCTAGTTGCATTATTTACTTCAAATGCATTCCATAATGCATTCATCATATCGTAGGCTGTTTGGTGTTTTGTAAGCATAGGTACGATGTCATTCTTAACTCCAACCAAGATGACTTGAATGGCTTTTCTATTTCGATTGGTCCATATGGATTTGTGAAGTTTAACTGGTGGCTGTTTGGATGCTCCATCAACAAACTATTTAACATTATTTTCTTCAAGAATCATCAAGATTCTGAATTTCCATGCTTCAAAATGTTCCTTCCCATCGAATCTGTCCTTAGGCCTGATTGTATATGCCATTGGAAATGGAAGACAACTAATGAATAAAAATTCTGATTACTGAAAATTTGCAGAGCCCTAGATTTGATAACAAGGCTTTGATACCATGTACAGTTGTGCAAATTTGTGAGCCTTGAAGACAAACGTAGAGTTGTTGTGAATGATCCTTTCAACAATTTGTATGTTCAGATCTTTTGAGGCAAATATATTTATGATAATTGCAGGTCCAGACTTCTATGCACAAATTTGTGTGATTGAATTTTTTTTGCTATGAATCCGTGGGAAGGAGAATGCTTGGAGGATCAGACTGTTTTGTATCTATGTGTCTCCAAACTACATTCTCAACCCGCCTATATATTCTTCTATAGGGTATGTCCCTCAAGGGACATAACCCTTAGCATATAACTAATCAATTAGTCATCCCTAAGCCGGTGATCTTAATGCAAATATTAGTTATGTCTAACTAAGATTAGTGAGGAACAAACTAAGGTAATTACCTACAGATCGCCGACACCTATAGAGAACATATAAATTATGTTGAATGCCATTAATTAAGAATATATAAATAGAAGAGCCAGGTACGATCTGTACCATTAGACCTGTAGATTATCTAGGTTAGATTTGTAACAATGCAATGCAATATTTAATGTGAACCAATCCATGTTGGCTAAGACAAATCAAACTATTATCTTCATCCTTGAACACACCAAGTATCCAATAATCACATCTTGATCATTTACAACATGCTACATCACCAACTTGGCCAAGAACATGCAAAACATGATCTCATCAATAGAAATCACCAAATGTGTGCACACCTATCACTATGAATCAACAACACAAATGGAGCATGATCTAGAAAGACCCACAAACATCATGGATAGCCTTAAGAACATCCACATTGATTGAGAACTTTGAATTCATCAATATCTTTGAAATAAACCTCAATAACACAGTAGTAATGACTACGAACCAAGAAAAATTATTTGCAAACTTTCATATCATAAACCAATTGAATTAAGGACACACATCAATGTCCCAAAGAAATCACACAAATCCACATACTGGAATATTGCAATGTCGAACCATACCAAATCAAATACTGACACACTGTAATCTCTAAACATCCAAAATACCAATCTTGACAAAGAAACCCATAACTCACTCAAGTCATCAAGCCAACCTTTGAAAGTTGAACTAAATCAACTACAAACATCCCTCTACACAAGTGATATATTCATTGATTATGATCTTCAATATAGTAACCACACCAAATTAGTGATTCACTGAACAACTCAAGAACATTGTCACAGATAGAGAAATATGTTAATATGAATGGCTGCATCTCTCAAATATGTGATAGCATATCATATGAGCACCTATTTGCAACATAATATACTTTTAGTAGTTATGGTGCAAGATGGCAGACAAGCTCAACTTTAGAAACAAAGACATTTCATAGAATGGAGTAAAACATGTTTTGATTCTATAATTTGATAGTTAGAATCACCCAAAAGGGTAAGGATTGAATGCAATGCAAAAATGCCATTACCAAAATGTAAATTACAAAACTTTAGGTTCTCTATGTATCCTTTTGTTTGAGCATTCTTTATTGACAAAGGATAAAGACTATGGAAAGAGGAGTTTCTATTTTTTTTTGTTTTCCAAATAGATGTCATGACTTGAAAATTGGAATTGTCAAAGTAAATTATTACTTGATAAGTCATTGATAAAATTAAATATCTAATATTGTGGCCTTACCCAAGTAGCCTTGTATATAGAGGATGAGAATGAAGCCAAACTTTTCACAAAAGGTACATTTGAGGACATGGAGATTGTAGAAGCTATTTTCATTGCTAAAATTAAATTCTATTAATTTAGGTGACCACTTGAACATAAAAATATGACAACTTGTTCTTAAATATCTAAGAAATCAATTTTACTGTACATAAAATGTAATTTGACAAAGAAATTGATGATATTAATAGTGAGGGATAACCATACAAAATACAAATTTATATCTTTATAAAAATAATCAACCTATGTGCCATCGAATCTACACAAACCCATTAGTATATTCACATGTTGAAGCGCAGAGGTTTACCTATAACCTAAAGAAAACCAATTGGTAAAAGCCACTAACCAAAAATATCCACACTTTGTTCACCAATCCTTATGGTTATAGACGTATACAATTGTGGTCTGGGTCACCTTTGAATTAAAGAATAAATATTTCCTCATCCATGCAAAAATGTGATCGGTTGCGACTTTCCTCTAAGACTAATTATAACCAAGATTAATATCTGTGAGCAATTCCATATCAGTCTTTATTGATTGGGTGCTCCATAGATGTTTTTTCTCCTTGAAATATTATCTATTTTATCTTTAAAAAATACTTTAAGAAAAATTGAATTCATCTCTTGATTTTATGTGGGCATGTAGAAATTTGCGGTGAAGTTATAGTTTTGCCTTAAAAGTACGTAGCCTCATTTACCTTGATTATAAGGAAAATATTCAAATGAAATGATTCTAAGTCAATTTTTTTGGTTGTACAATGAAATTTTATAAATATTTTTGAAGGTACTTATGATAAAAATTATGTTGGCTATCTTTATACATATTTTTCAGGTCATAAGATGGAATTTCAATATTAGATTTAGTTGTACTTTTATATTTTCTAAATATTTGTCTCATTTAGATAGCGATGATAAAATCCTAACCAATGATGATATAGTAAAGACGATTTTCAATAGTTTTTCACAGTTTTCATGTAAAGTCATGAGGAGTTGATGGATTACTTGCTCTTGCATTTTGTGTGCTTTTTGATCAATTTGGTAAAGGGTTTTCTCAACTCTTTTGAAACATCTTATTTGTTGACCATGTGGCATTTTTGTATTTAAGGCTATTTGGAAGATTGCACTTGTGAATGCACATTATAAACTTACACTAGTGTATGCTTTTTTGAGGATTTGACTAGAGCATAATAAACACATCTTCAAGGGTGAACCTTGTCCTAAGAAAAGGTATTGGTCTTTGAAGTGATCATTGCCCAAAATGCCTCTTGGAATAAAGCGATAACTTAATTATTAAGTCATCTTGATTAGATTGTTTTAATTAAGTAAAAACAAGTTTTCAAAGGACTTGAAACCTTGTACAAAGGGACAAGAAAGATATAACAATGAGAATCTTAAAACAACTGTGGAAAACCACCCGATGAACTAGAGGGACACACTAAGGTTTCCAACAAGAGGACAAACAACCAAAGAGACCACATACCATCAAGATTTACATTTTGGTCCATTCTTTTGAGAATGTAAAGACATATCAAATGAAGGTTTGGAGGATTTGCCTTTTTTTCCTTTAACTAAACTCCAATCATCCTCCACCTTCTCTACAACTTTCTGCCAATCCCCACTAACCCCCAAAACACTTGCAGAAGGAGAACCAACAATAGTGTTCTGGACAGGGTCAACAACAGAAGGGACAACAACAAAATTCTAACTTAAAGCTATCAAAGGGACAACAGAGTCAGTAGCAGGAAATGGATCAACAACAACCTTTTGTCAAAACCGTCGAAGGGACAACATGCAAATTATTAGAGATATCAATAGAATCCTCATCCAAAGTGAGATCAATATGAGAGGATCTATCCAACCCATCCACATCCAAAGCAACTTTCTGGACCGTATAGTGATCATCTGAAACTCCCAACCACCAAGAAGGTGATTTCTTTGATCTAACCTTATCAGAGGAGCATTGAGCAATGAGATGGACAATTTTATGACATTTCCTACATCTGAAGGGAATACCTTCATAATCAAGAAGCTAAATCCAAGAACCACTTGAAGAAGCCAACTTCAACATAGCAGGGAGTCCTTAGAGATATCCATCTCCACAAGGATACAAGCATATGTTGTCCTATAGACATTGGAGGAAACGAAATCAACCAATAATAAATCCCCAAGGGCATCCCCCACATCCTTTAAGTCTGAGTCCTGCCACAAGTGAAGGGAGAGATTTGGCAACCTAACCCATAGAGGAATCTTATTAAAGGACTCAATAGTCGGATTAAATACTGAATACCAAGGTTTGGCCATCAGGGGAAACGTTTCCTCCCAAGAGAAACCACGATATAGGATGGCAAGCTTGTCATTAGCATTAACAAATTTTACAATAAAAAAATCCCTTGCCACAGGGTAGATATGAACTAAATCCAAAATGATTGGTTCCCAAAATTTGGAGATCCAAGCATGCAAATCTGAGAGAGAAGGCCAAAAACCACTAAAACAAAAAATAGTAGCAGTAGTAGAGAAATCATCCACATATGCATTGATCTCATAAACAATGTTAGATTCAAGAGTAAGCACCAATGGATTACTTACATGAAGAGGCCCAGCCACACAACTAACCATAGCCGGACGAGACCCCTTCCTCAAAATCGGAGCATTAATACCTGCTTCAAATACTTGATTGTTAAATAACCTTTACTTCTCTATTAAGATAACACTTTATGCTTTAGTGACATTTAATAACTCACTAGTAAATTTAGGCTTAAATTTCGACACAAAAAGGTCAAAATTTCGACAAGAGTAGGTCGATAAGGCGACCAAGCTTGCCGTCGGTCTTTTTGGTCGATTTTTCGCCACATACATTTTGCGTTGAAATTTTGACTACATAAAGGTCGACTTACCGACACGAATTTCATCGCTTTCCCTGGTCCAAGCTGAAGTGATAGTGCCTCATTTGCTAGCGGTGCTCATCGAAATTTTGACGTAAACCTTCATAGTAGTGCGTCAAAATTGTGACGAATCCAATTTACATTTCTCCTTCGGTGGCATATACACACAACGCCAAAGTGGACCAGTTTTGCGTCAAAATTTTGACCACAATATTGCATTTTCGTCGAAATTGCGATGAAAGCGCTTTACATTTTTTCGCCGGTGCCATACTAGCGACGCCAAAGCTAACCAATTTTGCATCAAAATTTCGACCAAAATATTGCATTTATGTCAAAATTGAGACCAAGATATGTAGAAATTTCGACGAGCTATCCCATTTATTGTAAAAGCTTTGCTCTCATAGGAGCCTTCTAAACTGCACAAAACTTGATTCTAAAGCATAATTGCTCGGTGCATGAGAGTCAGGGTATCGTGCACATTTCTACCTCCACACCATTTTTTCGTTTGTCACATGATTTATTTCATTCAAAACAATGGGAAGGAGGAAGAAATGTGCACGATATCCTGAGTCTCCACCGAGCAATTATGCTTTACAACTCAAATTTTGTGCAGTTTAAAAGGCTCCTATGAGAGCAAAGCCTTTGCAATAATTGGCACAACACGTCTAAATTTTGGTTCCTGCAGGGAAGAATAAAATTAGGAAAGAATTATTTATCAGGAATGAAAGCCAATAATTTCATCTATTTTTCAAACAGATAAACGTGACAAAAAAAACTTACAGTCCCAATCACATCATCATAAGAGCGCATATATAACTATAACTATGTCTAAAACCAACATAATTTACAAATATCCACAATTCAAATATTATCCTTTGATGTTTTCTTTAATGCAAAGTTTTAAGTCAACTATGTTATCGCCTTGGATGTAATACCAAACTGTCATTAGGCTAAAGACTGCAGCAAGATTTACGATTTACAAATGCAAGGAGAACTGCCCAACCAAAGTAGAAAATGACATGAAAAGTTAACAATCTATCAATTAACAATCTAGATGAAATATTTCTAGCAATTGAACAGTACATTATAGAAACAAAAAATTGCCTTAAAATTGACACCTCACTAGTTGTTCATTTGCATCCGTAATGGCTTCACAAAAGTTGAAAGCTTACAATTTGTCAAGAACACAAAAGGCACTCGTAGTTCAGCTGCATCAATAAAACTAAAGTAATTCAATTGCACGGTGAGGGCAAGAGACTGTTAATATCGATTGTGGAGTTGCAGATAGGTAAGCGATAAACATAAAAAGGTAGTACAAGATTTTAATAGCAATTGTGACCTTCACAATTTTTCTCAGTAGTTTTGGGTCATTAAATTGGATAGAAAATTGATAGTAAAATGTGAAAGAGAAAACACATAATGTCACATCAAAATAAGTTTGCATCCTACATATGAGTATGCATCAAAACTGTATTTTTACCTCCTCAATCTATCTGTATCAATAAAGAAATAAGACGTTTTTGTAATACAAAATTCTTGAACCCTATTCAACTGTAATCTTTCAAACCTGCAAAATAAAATAAAAGCCATAAGAACTAAAATAAAAGGATTTATTTTTAACAAACAATCACATATGCTTTGTATATACCTTAGGACATGATACAAGCTGTTTCACAAGCAACACTAAACATTCCAATTTTTTTCTCGTTTACTAGAGTGATGATAAACTATATGCAAAGTAGAAATAGTGCAGCATAATAGATGATTAGTATCTACAATTTTTAATACTAAAAATTACAAAGAATGTAATACTCACAAATGTCGTTGCCTAAGAGAATGCAACCCAAGTTTATCATGATCTCTACAGCATTCATTGCATTGGGAATATCCTACTTATTTGCAAACACCAGTAACACTACATCTCATAGTTCATCTTGCAGGAACAAGAAACTTAAATGATAAAAAAAAATTCTACGGATAACATGAAAATAATTGTTAAAATAATGAGGCCAATTTTACACATAATAACCAAAGTTGCCACCCATGAGAAAGACATGAAATCTTCTTGATCCATTTTCCAATTGTGTTTATACAATCCTAAAAATTCACTTTGATAGTTCTGAATAATTATTGTTGGAAGGATGTAGTCTTGGCTTGTTGTATTTTTCAAGATAGTATCATTACTCATCTAGTATTGTTCAATCTGAAAGGATGATATTGATATGTTGTTTTTCTATAACAGCCAAAACAAGGGGTTGTTAACCTTTACACAAACAAGGGATGAAAGCATAAACATAGGGCATCAACAACACAACAAAATAAACCTTTTCCTATGCACTTGGAGAAAAGTCTAAGCAACGCTATTGTTAGGATTGCAACAAAGGAAACCCCACTACAACCTGTCAACAAGGCCCAAGAGTGATTATTTAAGAGTCAGCATTATCAGTAGAATTTTGTTCAAAACAGAAGTGGGAGCAGTAACTTCAACAACATAGGCCACAAGGCTAACGGGCATTGCACTTGAAATACGGTCTAACATCCAAAATTGTGACAAGAATGGAAGTGATAGAAGTCTAGCTCAGACCAACAGCATGAAAAGCATCAATATAATCAAAAAAAGTTTCTTCTTCATTAGAAAACAAGTCCTCAAAAGGAAAATCTAAAATAGAATCAAAAGCTCTAATTGCAAATGGTCATTTTCCACGGCCCTCCATCAAGTGACAACACCTATCCAACACAAAATGGAAATCATTAGGCATGTATCCTATAGAGATGCAATCTCTACAACAAAATGGAAAACCCTCATATTCAATGCTTCACCCGTGGCCTCTCATCAACCATGATTGAAGTGGAGAGATTTCTATTTCAACTAGAATAAAAACATAGAATAGCCCAAAATTGTACTAGATCCATCCAATTTTAGGAACTAGCACAGGGAATTTCCAATGGCCTCTGGCAAAACAACTCACAAAAGTGAAATGAAGATGAGGAAGGAAAACCCAAACATAACTCACATAGGTATAGCTCAATGTCACCAAACATTAGGGACTTCAAAGAATTAGTCACCCAACGGTGTAAATCTTAGAGGCACTAGAGACTCTAAGAATTTATAGACCATACTTTTGTACTGATAAAAGTTCATGTTATCACCACAAAATAGGACAAACTTTGCATAAGACTTGACAGCCCAAGCATAGCTCCTTCAACCAAAATTTGACAGACAATTATCTAGAGCATTCAGCGGGTCTAGAACCACCAACAAGAGCAAATATCCTAGCACCTAGAAGCCTAGCTTAGCACTACACCAGGAGAGTCAAACCCCAATAAAAACCGTCCAATGGATCTCTTCTGATGGGGTGTGTTACGAGTATATTAAGTTCCCCTCTTTCTCTAGAGTGGAAAACATCATGAATTTTGAGTTCAGATCTACGTTATGTAATACTACTTTACTCATGTTTAGAGACCCTTACAGTATATTCAGAGATAATTATTATATCTACTCTATAATAAATGGCAGTGTAATAGCATACTAGCATCAGAGTTCATAACCCACATCAAAAGTGGTTAGTTACACAAGAAGAAGCATCGAACATGGGACATGAGAAACAAATTCAGATTGATTTGTCCTCTATTATCAGAGGATCATAGTAAGGCACAACACAAATTCTCAAATATAAATAATAGTCAACTGTCATTTTACTTAGATCCCTATGAAAATGTAGCACTGAAATACAATATACATTGGAGTTAGGAATTTGGTTGACAACCAAAATCAATTGAATTGAAATAAGAAACTTCACCAAAGAATCAACTAAATATGTAATTTTAAGCATATTTTGCTACTCAAAATGTTACGACTTCTTCCTTCTTGACCTTAAACTCGTGACATTTTCTAGTTTTACAGGGGGAAACACGATCTCTCCAACTGTTAGTTCTAAATGGCTTCCACCTTAGGTGCATAGAGTCTTTGAACTAGATAGAAAAAATACACAACCATGCTGAAGACCGTGGAAATAGAGGATAACATGGAAATTATCAAACAACAAGTTGGATGATGATGAAGACTACAGTGAAGGTAGAAGATCCCAGACATCATCAATTAATAGCAAACTACCAAATGGAGTATACAAACTTGAAAAGATAAGACACACCTTACAACTAAATGAATCTCTAGAAGCTACCATCAAATGGCATGACATTGAATCATTACCAATAAATGAATACAACATAGAGAAGCTACTAGATATGGTATTTCTATTCATTTTTCAAATGAAAGAGTGCAGTAGGTATGCAACCACGACTAAGGAAAGTGCAATTCCACACCATTTTCCATGTTGATGTTGAGATATAGACCTGTGCAATCCAATCTCCCAAGGAATAGACATCACCACATATCGCCATCTTTGCCAAAACAAGATTTGTCATAAAGCGATGTTGGAATAGTTACTAAAATGGTCATAAATTATGTTGTTATAGTAAAAAAATACTTTAACTTAAGAAAAAAAACTATACAATAGTAAAACATGATATTGTGCTTTAAAAACTAAAAAGGTACCTATAACGAAGAATTTTATTTCGACTTGCTAATTGGTTGTCACTATTAACTATAAGCTTATCTTTAAAGTTTGAGCTTCACTTGGTTTCAAGAATAGTTAAATATTCTCTACTTAACAGGGCCAACCATGTGAAGGTGGAAGCTCATTTGGCCCCTCCCCCCCCGCCCCCCCCCCTTAACATCACTCTAAATTCCCTATTAACATTTAATAACATTCAATTCATCCATTTTTGAAATATAACATTCAATCATTATAATCACATGATAACATTCATTAACACGTAAAATTCATAAACACACAACATTCATGAATAATTCAAAAGTAAGTCATTCATGAATAATTCATTAACACAATATTCATTAACACCCAATATTAATGAATAATATTCATTAACACAATATTCATTAACAATATTCAAGAGTAAGTCATTCATGAATAATTATATCTTTTTTGCTTTCTTGCCGTATCTTTTTTTCATAAAATTTCTAAGAGGAATATCAATGTCCTCGTCATCCCCATTAACATTTAATAACATTCAATTCATCCATTTTTGAAATTTAGCATTCAATCATTATAATCACATGATAACATTCATTAACAGATAAAATTCATAAACACACAACATTCGTGAATAATTCATTAACACACAACATTCAAGAGTAAGTCATTCCTAAATAATTCATTAACACCCAACATTAATGAATAATATTCATTAACACAATATTCAAGAATAAGTCATTCATGAATAATCATTTCTTTTTTGCTCTCTTGCTGTTTCTTTTTTCCATAAAATTTCTAAGAGGAATATCAATGTCCTCGTCATCCCCCTCCTGTACTAGTTCTAACACATGTCTCCTCCTCATCCGTTTAGGAACATCATGAGGCCGTTGCACCAAAGGGGGGTCCGCTACAATAACAAGTACTCCATGAGTTAAATTCGCACCATTTTATATTAGTGAATTACGAGTTTTTATTTAAGTAAAAGAACTATAAATCGATACATTAATTTAAAAGAACAAAACATAGATTTTCTTTACCTGAATGTGCGACATAATCTACCTGCTGATCAGTTTGAACTTCCTCCGGCACTCGTTCAACACGACATGATTCTATATCCTCAACACAAAAAGGTTACACCAAGTTCAATTAAAGATGTTAAATTGTATTAATAATTATATAATTAGTTTTAAATAACAAATGAGCACCTCCATCGATAGTACAATGCACATCAGGGGCTTCATGATGCTGCCTATGATCTGTGTCACGATTAACAGGTTGCATTGCAATGTCATGCACATTATTATCAAATAAATTGTTGCTCAAGTATTCAATTTCTAATATATATGTTGGCATATTTACCTGTGCACATGATGCAGGAGACTGTTCAGTTGGGGCAATGGAAGTTTGCCATAGGCATTTAGCCACCGCTGCATAGCCTTGCTTGAAGGCAATTTTTTTGTGTTCTTCTGTGGCCTCCAGATCAAAATCAGCGCCCTGCATTTTTTTATTAATTAACAAAATTATTTGCATTTTATAAATCATTTTTCTTTGCAATTCATTTATTGCTACTTACAACACATGCTTTGATTTTTGAATATCCTCCAGAGCCAAGTCTGTGCTGCCCAACCTTTTCCAGCCTCACCTTTGTTACCTTTGATGTGTCCTGCAACCTATGAAAAGTTTGAAATATGTTAGATGATATAGATATAAAGATCAGTACTAAACAGTGGATTATTATATGGTATGAAGGTTTTAGCATAAAGTAGCATGTTCCACCAAAAATATGAAAAAAGGGAAGAAATTATAGCATCATACCTTTAATTGACATGTGTAATCATGCTATTTATCCATGGAATTCATGCTAAGTATTTATCCATATTCTGACATGCCTCTCCATAAAATTACACATCAATTTCGACAGTCTATATTATCCATTGTCACACAAAGTAAATGATAAGCTAAAAGTTGAAACAACTAGTAGATTTTGTAGATTAAATTTTTATCCCTACGTTCCACACTCAAAGTGTTTTTATCCCCAAGGCTGCAACAGGTATAAACTTGAGGGCGAATGTCAAATTTTAGATTGTTTTAGTAGCATTCCTTTTTACCCGTAGCTGAAAAGTAAGTATTTTTTTGTTTTCAATTTAAAAGACATCACCTTTGTGCATCAAGTGCTTCTTTAGCCTCCACACTACATGGAATTGATTTTATAAATGGTGGTTGTAACTGAAACAAAATCCCCACTGATTTGCTAAGATAACTAGCAACTAACAGGAACTACCTAGCATTGTTCTAGCAGAAGACTCACGACTTAAGACTTGTCTTAATCTATGTTTATTTTGATTGCTTCTAGCAGTGGAGCACCATTTAGAATGTTTGAGAAGATAAGAAATGTTACATCATAGTTTGGAGGATGTTTCGTATAGTCTACATCCACAACAAACGATTTAAAAGCTGACACTTGGATAGAAAACTGTTTAGATAAGCTTCAACTATTCTTAAAAGTCACACAGTAAAAGAAGAATTAAGGATAGAAAAAAATAAAAATTCAACTTTAACACTTTTATTGTAGAAATTAAGAAAATTAGTATGTGATCATGTTTAAACCATTCGCTTTAATAATGCCACATAATTTTGATCCTATAAATAAGGTATAAGAGTTTAAGAAACAATAAATTTCATAGAGTGGAAAGAAATAGCATAAATTATCAACATTATTTATAAGAATGAAATTTGGGTTAGAGTTTTCCAAAAAAAAATTCCTAACTTTAAATGCTTGCAAACAAATGCTTTCATGCAGATTAAAATAACATAAATGCTTACACTTGTAGGGGACACGACCAATAATGGAGAATGCACACACAAATCCTCCAAATAAGGAAAGCATTGTAGAACTTTGACATTAGCAAAATCTTCATCATCATAACAGGTGATTTTCCTGATCGATTTCACTTTTGCAAAATGTTCCAAAAGTTGAGTGTCAGTTTCCAAATAGAGACATTTAGGTAAACAAAAGCTCACCATTATCTTACTAGGCAAACTGTAATCAATAATTCTAATGCTTTCTAAGAGTGGACAATTCACATCCAGTGTCATATATATATCATTGACATGTCGGAGGGGTGATACAATCAAAAGATCAAAACTAAGTGCTAATAAGAGCACTATCAATATCTCAAGTCTCAAAATGATACATCAAATATACAATGAATCTCATGATCAATATAAAGATACAAAAAGGAACAAAAGATAGCATGGACCTAACTACAACCTTCCCCCTCATCACCAGGAGGAGGAGGAGGAGTAACATTTGCACGTGCAGGAGGCACTACACCATCAGAAGCTCAAGCATAATCAAAGAACCTTGAGACATGTTGAGCTAGAGGTATTGCATTTTCATATACTACATAATAATGAGTAGCCCAAGAGGTATGATGACAGGTCTCATCTCGCTCTAACTACAAGTCTCAGGTATGATTACTATATTATATTACAATTATTATATATCATTATATATTACAATTATTGAATATCGTTTATCACCTATACTACTAACACATACAACTATGGTACATGTAGTTGAGCCTTACTATATTTTCAAGACATAATATAGCTATATGTGAAGTTATATATAATTGACAATTCACATCCAGTGTCATATATATATATCATTGACATGAGCAGCCCGAGAGGTATGATGACAGGTCTCATATCGCTCTAACTCTATCTATCTCTTTAGCTCTATGATCTCAGACCATATATCTACTATCTCACAGTTCCCCTCTACTAGCTAGTCATGCATCTCTAACTATAACTTGCACCTATAACTTTCCCACCTACCTCTGAGAAGTCCTCAATCTCTCCCTCACATGTCATAGAGAATCTTGAGTCTGTGCTAATACATCTCCTATGGGTGAAACCTATGGAGGCTAATTTGGCATGTCGTCATCCCCTCCTCCACCCACATCCTATTGTGGTGGCTCCTCTACCCTATGTCTCTTGGCATCACCTCCTACTACACCCATGGTGCTCATCTCTCTGTGAGTTCTCACATGAGTAGGCCTATGTGCCTATTCATTGTTGCTCGATCTAAGATCCAATCTAACAGTATGAGAAGGAATTGTCACAAGAACTACCAGTGGCCATTATAATGGTCTCTCCTCCCTCAAAGGATGTTCTTGTGGTTGCTAAATATCAGGGTGTGGTGCCTGACTAACTACCCCTATAGGATCAATTATATGAGGAAATGAATGTGTGGCCAAATGCTCTATGTACTAGGGAGTGACACCATCATTCACTACATCTAGAAAGTAGTCCCACCTATAAATGGTAAGGCCACTAACATCTTCCATACATCTAATTGGGTCCAATCTAGGAGAACAACCTTTCTTGACCTCCTTGGTGAAGTAGGTGTAACTACAGTACTCCTGTGATATACTATATTGATAGTTGAACTGTCTCTAGACATGGGTTAGCGGAAATCTCTCTATCTTCAATGAAGAATGGCCATTCAGTGGCTAAGATACCAACATGAATCCTAGCTAGGAGAAGACATCATCTTATGGCTCTATGCCTAGCCATGGTCTATAGGTAACATACATAATGTCATCCAAATGAAGTCTCGAATAGTTTGTCTTACCTAGTGTAGGCTGGATCATCTCTCCACAATACCAATAAATATAAATCTACAAGTGTTGTTGTTAGTCCTCAAAGAAAGGAATGTGATTGTTGTCATTAACTTGTGTTTCTGGCATTGAACGTGATGCTTATTACTTTTAGGAGACTGACCATTAGTAAAATTCTTGGAAAGTTTTTCAAAAAAATTGTACTTGTCATTACAATTACTGAATATCATTTATCACCTATACTGCTAACACATACAACTATGGTACATGTAGTTGAGCATTACTATATTTTCAAGACATAATATAGCTATATGTGAAGTTATAAGCGCACTATTTATATCTTATGTAGGATTTATGCCCAGATTGAGATATATACAGTTGTGTCAGCATTGAGATTGAGATTTATAACCAATTGTGTCAGCATATGAATTTAGGATTTATAAGCAGCTGTGTCAGTTATATCTTATGTAGGATTTATGCCCAGATTGAGATTGAGATTTATAAGCAATTGTGTCAGCATATGAATTAAATACTTTTCACCAATAGATAGATTAAATTGAGCTAGTTGAAATTGTTGATACTAAAGTTGAACCCTAAATTTGCTCATTAATGTACTAGTAGTTAATACAATTGCATACCTTTTCAGATTTGCTGATGTAATTTCTCTTGGACGTTCCCTTTTCTCCTTTGCATCCAAAATGAACTCATTCCAGTCCCTCACTGAAACAAAGGGAGGACGCTCGTACTTCGAGTTTAGGATGAGGCTCTTTCTATATGTGTCCCTCACAACCTTAAGATGTCTGGAAGTTTTTTGTAACAATTTCTTATGATAAAAAATATTACTACCAAACTCATGCTCTATATCTTTGATGAGCTCATCTTTTAATTTTTGATCTTGGTAGTTCCACCTTTTTAGAAAAAACACAAAATTGTTAGATATAGCTAGTATAAGAAAAGACCTAAATGAAAGGAAAAATGTTGCACCAATTAATGATACGAAAAAAAACAGTGGGATAAAATTAGTTCAATTATGATGTTCCACCTTTTACGTATGGTGGGCCCGAATCTTTGCAGCATGAGGTCATAAATCCTCCTATAAAATGTATCGTTTCTTGCAAAAAATGTCATGGGATAATTAATAGTAAGAACCATTAAAATGAATCATGCGAAGAATACTTTTTATAGTGAATAACAAATACATAAAATGAGATACATTTCATCTTTTTAGTGATCTATTTCAGGGTTGGAGGATCAACTTGACCAAAATTGACCAAAAAAGAAGTTTGGAAAAAAATTTAAAATGTCTAAAACCAGTCAAACTCTACCAGGGTTCTGTTGCTAATATTCTGAAACTAAAAAATATACTGTGACTATATTAATCAGTATACCTTGAAAAAAAAAAATAGTGCATAATACATATAACTTGCCATGACCTTCATTTTTTGTCATTCTTAATTGATGTTGTCACTGATCATACCTGGGATATTATGGAAAACAAATATTGCTAAAATAGACAGTGAAGCTGAAAGTGAGCACTCTAAAACTCTAACAGGCAATAGCAATGATGTGGGAAATCATTGAAAACTGAACATTGAATATGAAAGAAGACTCCCACTTTTGGTTCTCTATACAAAAATTGGTTAGTATCTTCTACTAAAATCATGAAATTGCAATGTACCGAATTACTAAACTAGAGAATTACTGGAATAGACAAAAGGTCATTGATAATTTAGATGATCCTACCAAACCACTTCCTATCATGTTTATGTCTTGCAAGAAAATCCTTATTACAATATAAAACAATATTATTTAAAGTACTTGGAATCTTAGGACATTTCAAAGGCATTGATTCATCATCGTCAATCAACAACGATGTCTGCATAGCTCCTGTGCTAGAAATACAGGTAGCTCCAAGAAATGACGGTGAATTATCACCAATACATGCACTACGATCTGCATTTGGCAGAATACCAGACGGTGCATCTCCTACCACAAAAAAAACAATACACTATGTGATGCACCCAAGATTAAAGTACTTATTATCAACTCATAATTAACACAAAACCAAATATAGCAAAACAAGGATTTACCAGCTAGACGTCCCCTTGTTGTCGACTGCATACGGGCATCCGTCAACCTCTTAGGAGTCTCCTGCACTGGATGACTTGAACAATACATTGTTAGCAAAGACATTCTGAAATAATAAAAGTAAGAGTTAAGAAGTTTTGAATGTTTGAAATAAAAAATTATTTCTAACTTGTCAACTAAAAGATTATTTCACCAGTGGCAGTCGGAGCTCTGCTACTACCGGCCTCACCGCGTTGTCCTTGACCAAGTTGTGGATCAGTTGCCAAAAATTCCTGTATAACAATAATTTAGTAGTTAAAGTTTCTTACAACTCTTTAAAAAAATTGCATCAATAAAGTATTTTTGCCAATATTACATATTTTACTTCACAACATAAAAGATTATAAAATACAAATCTTTATTAAACTTTTCTTATAACTAAATATTCATTGGAGCTTACTTCATAACGACGAGCTTGCGCTCTCAAATCTGATAGCCTCTTCATCATCTCCTCGAATTCCATATTTGCCTCATCCAAAATTTTCATTGCTTCTAAATTAATTTTTAAAATTTTTTTCTTCAACATTTTTATGAAATCGAGAGTTTTAGCAATATCCTCATCAGAAGGCGTAGCTAGTGGCTCAACACTTACTGATATTGCTTTACCCTTATCCTGAACATCAAATTGTGAGAGAAATATCAGTAAAACTATCATAAGAACTAAAAACCCGTAAATAAAATAACATAATAATATAACATTTTTCAACTATCTAATTTGTACAATTTCAAAAAGGCTTACCCTCGCTGAAGAAGGGGTGGGAGTAGCATCCTGGTGACCTCTATCATTTGTCGGATCCATATCGTCCTGTCACAAAGATTAAACATAAAAAATTCAGCTAACTGAAAGCAATAGACAACAAAAAAAAACTTATTAACAAAATGGTAAATAGTACTTACACCGTAAATAAAATAACATAATAATATAACATTTTTCAACTATCTAATTTATACAATTTCAAAAAGGTTTACCCTCACTGAAGAAGGGGTGGGAGTAGCATCCTTGTGACCTCTATCATCTGTCGGATCCATATCGTCCTGTCACAAAGATTAAACATAAAAAATTCAGCTAACTGAAAGCAATAGACAACAAAAAAAAACTTATTAACAAAATGGTAAAGAGTACTTACAACCCTCATGATAGTAACTTTGTTTGTATCTATGCGATTTAAATGGTAATCGATTAGTAGTTCTTCCCCTGCACTTATTGATTTTATTGCACAAACAAAAACTTCATTCCCCTCACGTGCCTCAAATATGCAATTGGGTTGCTTACTAGTTGAAGAAGGTCGCGTACTATTTATAAAACCTACAATATTACCTATTGCTTTTGGTCTCCCATCAATGTACATAGAAAATCTTTTACTTTGATCATTTTTTTTTCATTGTATATAATTAGCTGATACCCCATACCTACGCATACTTTTTTTATACCGAACAATCCGCATCCAATCATTGTAATTGTAATATGGACCGACATACTTGAACAATTGGACAACTTTTTTGTAACCTACCTTTATCCCATCTATGGAAAATAGGCCCAAACCATGTAATGAGGATGGAGCAATGCGATATATCCTCTCATTAACACAAAAATATGTGTTAATTGGAGGTAGCTCATTGGGTACCCATTCTTTCTCAATGTGTGAGTAGCGAAAGGGCACCTTGATGTCGCCTTTGGTCTCATCATCATAAGAACATGACCCCCCATTAGCAAGGAAAAATTGCATGCGTTTATCAATTTTTTTTTCTATTCTTTTGACCTCTAGTTGATCTCCCTATTTTAGCCGTACTACATGTAGAGCTTTCATCTACCAGTTCCTCATTTCCCTCATTCGATGTAGATAGATCCGACAAGTACCTATTTGGTGGGTCCTGCAATCCATCAAATGGAAAGTGAAAGTGACAAATATAAAATGTAGTAAGTTGAAAGTGATTATACAATTATATTTCTATATGGACCTTCTTTGTCTATATATACATTATATGATTATATAATATGTCTATTTATAACATACATGCTCAATGATAAACAAGAAGAATATAAGAAAATTATGTCTATTTATTGACTTATACCTGCTGATCCATGTCACTGTGCACAATCCACGCCAAACAGGTCAAATTTCCTGTAGTCAATTGACTGTTTGCAAAAAGGGTGACAATCAGACACAATATAAACATTGGCAATTATAAATAACATATGTTATAATCATTAGAAATGAACACAATAAATATGTAATCAAATTTTTTGAATATGTTAATCATTTACTTTAAGTTAGCTAAAAATTACATGATACACATTTGCTACAAATAACTTAGAAGACAACATGAACAATAGGCAACATCGCAAACATGAACAAATTTCCCTTATATATGGAATGCAAGATCGTCAACAGAAGGGGTGATGATGTACCTATAGTCAATTGACTGTTTGCAAAAAGGGTCATAATCAGACATAGCATAAACATTGGTAACTATAAATAACATATGTTGTAATCATTAGAAATGAACACAATAAATATGTAATCAAATTTCCTGCATATGTTAATCATTTATCTTAAGTTATCTAAAAATTACATGATACGTGTATGCTACAAATAACTTAGAAGACAACATGAACAATATGCAACATCGTAAACATGAACAAATTTACCTTAATATATGGAATGCAAGATCATCAATAGAAGGGGTGACGACGTTTGTAGTCATTGATTATCTTCTTCTTCATCATCATCATCATCATCATCATCATCGCCATCATCACCATCATCATCACCATCATCATCGCCATCATCGCCATCATCATCGCCATCATCACCATCATCATCACCATCATCACCATCATCATCGCCATAATCACCATTGCCATCATCATGATCATCATCACCATCACCATCATCATCATCATCATCATCATCATCATCTGCTTCTTCATCATCTTCAATATCTTCTTCTTCCATAACATTATACTTTATCGGCCTTCCTCTTGGATCATGTCTAACAACAAATGACCAACCCTATTTATGTGGAACCTCTGAGTAAAACACTTGCTCACATTGGCTTGGAAGAACATAGGGCTCATCTCCAACTAGCTCAAATGACCTTGTATTGATCATTGTAAATCCATTATCATGTTGAATAACCATTCTATCTGGATCATTTTGATTTAATCGTAACTTGTACCATTTGACTACGAATAGAACTACTTTGAAGGTGTTAAATTCACACTCAATTATATCATCCAAGATGCCATAGTATTGATTTTAAGATTGTTGAGGATGTATGTCATTTCTAGATGATATATTGGTGACTTCGAAAACTACAGTTATCCCAGAATCACAGGTTTTCTTTGTGTCATCCAACTTTTTTGTGCAAAATCTATGGCCATGATAGTACATAGCTTTGTGGTGCTTGACCTGCAATTTTTGAAGTGTGTAAATTATTTGCATCGTGAGTTGATACGAAACATACGTCGAGTTATGATCATTAATAAATTTCTACGTACCTCTCCACCTCTTAAACCCTTTACTAGATCAACTACCATCGGCATAACATTGGAATCTCCATTACAATGAGCTTCTGTAACCAATGAAGCAACACCTTCCCATGTTAATGAGCAACCATTTTGTTGACATCGTTTAATCCATTCCATCATCCAATCAAGATTGTTCGCAATATACAAATGTGTTGCATCCCACTCTCGACCATCTGTTTCAAAAAAATACACCAATTAAAAATAACTTATATTGAAGATTTATAAGAATTAATTAATTACAATAACATCTTAGATTTACCTCTCACTTTCTTGTTGAGATAATGGGTGTTGCACACATTGCATAATATTGTTATTTTATTATTTTATTTTATTATGTAATGTTGTGCCTAGATGGACGTGCAACATGTAAAGATTCCCATGAAATATTCTTGATGAGTTGTATTGTAACATTGTGATAATATTTCATGTAATTATTTAATATTGGGGAAAAGAATTAAATGCCCAATATTAAATGGGGGGTCAGTGGGTTAGGTAGCACATGGTTTTAGCACATGGTTTATGTAATACCACTTGGTGGTTTTGTGGGACTTGCTACTATATAAGCAGCCAGAAGGGTAGTTGTTGTATAGAGAAAAAGAGAGAGAGAGTGACAAGAAAAAGACAAAAGGCAAGAGTCAAGCGGGACAAGGCTTGATAGGTTAGCCAAGGGAGCATTTGTGAAGATTGAAAGCATGTCATGGGATGTGTAGATTCATGCTTGTTCACATAGTTTGCTCGGTTGTGGCTATGGCCATGAAGGCTTCCATGGTTGTATGGCAATGGTATTTTGGAGGCTGGGTTTTTCCCTCAATGAGGGTTTCCCAGGGTATATCTTGTGTCACAATTTTGTGGGTATGTTTTCTATTCTCTTGCATGTGGATTTTAATTCTGTATTTATTTCCAATCTATGATGGGTTATGTGGAAACGGTTATATTCTTTATTGCCAAGTTTCCTTACAAGTGGTATCAGAGCTATGGTTTTATTATTGTAACCCTAGATTGAATCCATGGGAATGCATGAGAGGATAAAAGAAAGGGGCAAGATATACTAATGATTTATTGCAGATCTGAGGGTTTTGGATTTGCTGTTATGATGGGATGTTAAAAGATTTGGGCATGGGAAATTGTTGGATAAAAAGGTTTTTCGGATGTCTTCATTTAAATGAGAGTTTTGGGGGGTAGCTTGCAAAAATGACCTCCTGGGTAAAAACAGACCTCACCATTGGATCCGGGTCGACGTTTCCATAAATTTTGATATATAATATGCCCTAGTTTGGCCATGTTCAGAGGAAATGAAAGAGTTTTTTGGTTTCAGCCCATGATGGCCGTCAAATTTAATCCCGTCGGAATTTTCGTCACTGAAAAAATAAAAAATGAAAAATCGTACTGAAAATGGTAAAAATGACTGTCTTAGTAAAACGGCCATAACTTTCTCTCAGAATATCGGATTTCAGAGTTCTTACAGGCGTTGGAAAGCTAATTCAGAGCACTACAAGATGGTGTAGGTTTGGTTCTTTGATTTTAAAATTTTGTCAGGTTTTCAGAGCCCTAAAGTCAGATGTTATTTATTTTGAGCACGGATTAGGGCATAACTTGGGCATACAGAGTCGGATTTTGGACTTCGAGTAGTCAACGGAAAGCTCTTGAAGAGCTCTACACATTGGTTCAGATTTGGTGCAGGTTTGGCATGATTTATTTGTTGATATATTGATCTGAACAGTTTATAGATATATTTTGACTATGGTAACATTGTGAGTTTATGACATTGGAGATTTAAATTTTGATGTCATTGTATACTCAGTTCATATTCAGATTGGTCTCATGATGATATGGTTATCACTGTTTGGTTTGGATATGCATGATGACTTGTTGGGTCTACAAGTTGTGCAGTGTTGTAAGCGGTCTATACTTACAGGTTGCATTTATAGCTTGGTTATGGGTTGTCTTTGCCCATTGATCTTTCATTATTGATGCATATTCAAATTGGTGGCTTGGATTTGGGTTGTCCATGCCCTAAGTCACATGATTTACTATTTTATCTTCATGTAGAAGGGATGAGATGTTGTTACCAGGTACAGTCATGGCAGAGGATTGTGGTTGACTATGCTGACAGGTTGAACATATTGAGAGCCAGATGCTCGGTTCATGGATGTGATCATGGTGTCATGGATTTTGGCATGACATGATTGGTTATACAGGTACATCCTTGATGTTCATTAGCTTGGATTTCTGATTCAGTTATGGTGGTATATCTTCTTGGTTGAGGATCATGGTTATTTGGTTTCTTTTGAGGAGCTCATGATGTGCACTTTGAGTTCTTTGATAGTTTGATGCCTTGGTTGATTCTCATGGTTAGAGGATGGATTTTTCATCATTATGTCATGGATAGCTTGGATACATGGTTTAGTGGGAGCTTGTGACAGTGATGGGGTGACAGTGCAGGATTAGTTCCTGGTTTGGTTTATATCTTCTTGGTTTGGAGAGGATGGATTTTATGATGCCATAGGTGACTTGGTACCACGGTTGAGTGGGAGTTTTTTGGCATTGATATATTTATTGAGTGTTTGTAGATGTTGGAGGTTAGTCTTAGATCCTGTTGCTGCAGAAGCGTCTTTGACATTTGCATGGTGCACTTGTTATCTTCATGGTGTATGAAGATGGTTAGATCTTGAGGACTTATGGAGTTCTTGGTTATCTTCATGGTATGTGGAGATGGATCTTCATGGTGTGTGGAGATGGTTTTCTTCATGGTGTGTGGAGATGGTTGCATCTTGAGGACTCATAGGGTTCTTGGAAAAGGTGTGGTTTATGCTTCTATTTGGCATGTTATCCTTGGTGTGAGGATGGTTTCATTATTATGTCATGGTATACTCTTGATACGCATTTAGAGTTGTGACATGTTATGGTGTGTTCATGTGGAGCATGTTATCTCTTTAGTTGAGATGGTAAGATCATGTTGTCATGTTTATGTTCCTGAGGCCATGGTTGGAACTTGGACATTGATCTTGGTTTAGTTTTTTGGTATTGAGTACACTAATCATAAGCTGGATACTTCATGATATTGCTATGTTGCATTTGGAGTTGGCATGGATTGATTGGTTACAGGTGCTCATGGATACTTAGAGACGGTGGTGACGCTGATTTCTCTTGGATTAGAGAAGTATTTGTTGGAACGGTTGATGGTTTCAGCAGGAAGTCTGAGGGGCAGTCACCTGATATGGACTTGAGAGGAGATTGTTCTTAGATGAGTCTTGGTTGGAGACTTGGGTATCTTGATGAGCATTCTCATTCCCCACTCTTGGTCTACTCGGCAGTTTGCTACTTGAGAGGTATAACCCATTGTTTCTCTCAGTTGCATTATATTTATGCTTGTCTTTCATGGATATGAATCTTGAGCTATAGTACATGATTTAGTTCTGGAGGGTTCATTTGAGAGATGGTTTAGCATTGGTTATCTCCATGTGCATATTTTTTTTTTTATGCTGGTTGAGTTTGGGAGATGGTTTTATATTGGGCATTTTCCTTGGATTAGGAATGGTTATTCCTTGGTTTAGGAATGGTTTTATGAGTTTGATCTTCTTGTGAGAGGCTTACATCCATGATTAGTTATATGGTATGGTTTGGGTGTTGTTGCGGCTTCTTGATGGGGTTTTATGGAGGAGATCATACTTGCACAGTTTACATCTAGAGGTGTGTGTAGAAGGACATGATACAGGTTATGATTTGCATGGTTTCTCTTGGTCTTGGTTATCTTCCTGGATGTTCAGTTTTGCTTACATTGGGTTTGAGATTGGTTAGAGATTGTGATCACTGGTTTGTGCTCATGTATGTCATGTGAGAGATGACATGGTTATTTCTTTCTCTTTCCTTTGTTGGTTGTGGTGAATTTGGGAGACTATTGGAGACTTGTTCTTGCAGGTTATTAGTTGATGTATTGTGGATGTCCTTGATACTACATGGATTCACTTCTTTGAGATGTGTTGAGTGGATTGGTTATAGATTTGACATTATCTTTTGCAGTGGGAGCTTCTTAGTATATATGTGGCAGGTATTGCTCTTGAGGCTTATGATTGCAGGTTATAGATTGGATATGTCGGTGATATGAGATTCACTTGTTATACCTTTGAGGTATGGATAGTTGGATGGGTTTGGCACTTTGCTGTGGGTGCTATTTCAGCTATGGATATTTTGACAACTATGGATACATGTGATTACCTTTGGATCAGGTTTTTTGTGCTTGGAATTTCAGTTGGTACAGGATTTTATGATCTTCTAATGCGACAGGTTGGGTGGTTTTCTCTTTGGATGGCTTCTATGTATGTCCAGTGGTAGTGGCATAATAGGAGGTGAGATCATTCATGTTTGAGATGCTGGATACTTTGATTTTGTTGCGGGTACCAGGATGGAGCACTTAGTTTATTTGGATCCATGATGTGCTTGGAGGGATTGTTCCCTTGTTCATTTATGTGGCTACGGATTGACCCTATGCAATGTATACAACAAGTGGGAGATTGTTGAGATAATGGGTGTTGCACACATTGCATAATATTGTTATTTTATTATTTTATTTTATTATGTAATGTTGTGCCTAGATGGACGTGCAACATGTAAAGATTTCCATGGAATATTCTTGATGAGTTGTATTGTAACATTGTGATAATATTTCATGTAATTATTTAATATTGGGGAAAAGAATTAAATGCCCAATATTAAATGGGGGGTCAGTGGGTTAGGTAGCACATGGTTTTAGCACATGGTTTATGTAATACCACTTGGTGGTTTTGTGGGACTTGCTACTATATAAGCAGCCACAAGGGTAGTTGTTGTATAGAGAAAGAGAGAGAGAGAGTGACAAGGAGAAGACAAAAGGCAAGAGTCGAGCAAGGCTTGACAGGTTAGCCAAGGGAGCATTTGTGAAGGTTGAAAGCATGGCATGGGATGTGTGGATTCATGCTTATTCACATAGTTTGCTCGGTTGTGGCTATGGCCATGAAGGCTTCCATGGTTGTATGGCAATGGTATTTTTGCTAAATAATACATGGTGATGGATGCTTTTGGAGGCTGGGTTTTTCCCTCAATGAGGGTTTCCCAGGGTATATCTTGTGTCACAATTTTGTGGGTATGTTTTCTATTCTCTTGCATGTGGATTTTAATTCTGTGTTTATTTCCAATCTATGATGGGTTATGTGGAAACGGTTATATTCTTTATTGCCAAGTTTCCTTACATTTCTTCGATCTATCTTTTCCCATCAAGTACTCCCCTTCGAATTTGTTAATTGAGTTGGGATCCCAAATACGATCTACATGGATCTTTGCTGCAAACTTAGGAAGATATTCACTAATGTACACCATGGTCTAGTATACCATATATCCCTCCACCATAGAACCCTCGGGATGTGCTCTCTGTCGAACCAAGCCTTTCAAAAATTTCAAGTACCTCTCAACCATCCACATTGACCTGGTTAGTACAGGTCCACACAATTCAATCTCCTCAACTTGATGTATGAGGTAGTGTTCTTGTGCATTGAAAAAACTTGGAGGTAGACACTTTTGCATTTCACACATCAGAAGAGGAATTTTTCTCTTCCAATATTTTATATCTTCTTTATTGATTTCTTTAGATAACAAGCACTTCATGTATTTTCCAAGATCATATATAACCTGTTTGACATTGTTGGCGAAGTGGCGTGGGAGAGATAGAGGTAGAACGTACTGCAATATTTGTAAAATGATCTTGTCAATATTTTATAAAAGAATGCAATTGAAACTACATGCAATATATAAATATATAGTGAATAGAAAATAACATGAATTACCTTAATATATGTATGCCAATCGTGTGTTTTCAACCCTAGCCCAAATTCACTTTTATTTGATATGACATTGTTTATGTTCACAGCAAATCTTGTGGGAAATCATATTTTTTTATGACTTCTTTTATAGCATTGCTCTGCTGCTCTGACAACAACCAACTAAGGGCACTTGTATCAATCTGGTCTCCATTGTTATTTGATCGAATGCCATTTTTCATTGCATGGTTGGATTCTTCAATGTCACTACAAGTTTTGACAATTTGATCTTTGTCACGCCTTCCATCCAAGATTTTCCATAATATCTTTGCTACATTCTTTCCAATATGCATAGGATCAAGCAAATGCACAATTTGGAGTTGCTCGTAGTACGAAAACCTAGTAAATTGTGTAGGATAAATTTTTAGTCCTTTTGGAAGTTGGTCATTGATGTCTTGACGACCTTCACGAGCATCAATCAAATCATCAGTAAAAAAAACACAATATCGAAATATAAATTTGAAACAAAAACCATCAAATGGAATGACATTACCTCGACGATTTATTTTATTGTATGCCAACTTCCATAGGCGAGGTGTCATTCTTTGTGGCTTTGACGTAGTCTCTTCTAGACCATTGAAAAGATGTTTTTTGGTAATTCGGTACTTATGATTTTTGTGCAAAAAGTGTCTATTCTCATCAAACACCTGCTTTCTTAAACTTTTTGAATGACGAGATTTCGTCTTTGGACCACAAACTGGACATGCAAATTTACCCTTTGTCTGAAGACCTACAAGATCATGTATAATTGGATTAAATGTGTTAACTTTGACATACCAAAAAAGAGGTGTCAAGAAGAGAACATACCACAAAAATGTGTCAGCCCAGGGTCATCATGTATTGTCCATACAAACATTGCATGAAATTGAAATTGTCTTTGTCCTATTGGTCTACAAATGTCATACATAGTAACCCCATTCCATAACACCACCAGCTCATCGATAAGGGGTTCAATATATACGTTGATATCTTTAACTTGGTACTTACCTAGTTGAATGAGCAAAAACATTACATAATTATTTTGACCATTTGATGGATTAGTAATAATAAATTAATTTAGATGACCACTAAATAAAAAAATACCTGGAAAAATCAGTGTTAGCATTATGTGCTCTCTCTTTATGGACAACCAAGGAGGTATGTTATTGTTGATAACAAAAACAGGCCGCACTAAGTAAGTAGATCTCATCTCTCCATAAGGATTAACATTGTCTGCTGCCAATGAAAGCTTGAGATTACGAGGTTCTTTAAAGTGTGGCCATTTTTCCTCTATTTCCTTAAAAGCTGAACCATGTGTAGGCATTCGCATAATGTCATCTTGACTTCTATTGCATTCATGGTAATCCATAAATTGTGCCAAGCTATTGCACTTGAATAATCGTTGCAGACGTGGAATAATGGAAATATGCCGAAGAACCTTGCAAGGCACCTTTTTTGTTAATCGATTTGATTGATATCTACTAATATTACAAGTAGGGCATTGTGTTGCAAATTCATGCTGTTTATGATATATAATATGATCATTCGGACATGCATGTATTGTTTGATACTCCATTCCAATATCTTTCATAATGGCAGATAATTCTCGGTACGAGCGAGGTAGAATGTTTGATGGTGGTAACAAACACTCACCTATCAACCTATGACCAAAAATATAATTTCTTAATTTAAAGAATATTAATTGCTACACGAACCCAATGTTAATTGTAAGGGAACTACAAGTAAAATAATGAAAGACGATGGCATACCTTAATATACGTGTCATTTCTATGTTGGATAAACCATTCATAACCTTCAAGTTCACCAATAGAAATACAACGGCAAGAAGAGTTGTTTTGGAGCCTTCATATAGGGACTGTTGTGCCTTCTCAAGTAAAGGTACATCAAGCTCTACATCATCATCATCATCATCATCATCTTGATCATCGTGATCTTCATCATCCTGGTCTTCTTCCATGGTATCATTACCTTCTACTTCAATATTCACACCTCCATGTTCCCTTGTTTGGAAATTAGCATTCTCCAAATTGTCATGGTCCATAACATGAAACTTAGGGATGTTGACCTATATGAAAATGATGACCTTATATTAACCATGACCATGATGTCATCATCAAATCATGTTTTATGTAATTTATAAACTATTAAAATACATACCAATGGGTGATACTCGTTTCCCCCTTCAATGTGACCATGTTGCATACAATGTTGTTCAGTTGTTGTGATTAGATATCTTTGAGTCTTTAAGACCTTACACATTTTGCAAGGACAATAACATTTTCTATCACCTTTTCTTTATAAGTTAGACCACAGTCTAACAATTGTCTCCCTATTTCTTTGTGCGTTGATATCGTCAGACATGGTCTTTCTTGAATGGAATGACTCGTTGGTGGAAGAAGAATGATTTGTTTGCAACCTACAAATGGAGTAGTAAGAGGAAGACACATATAAAAAGGAGTTAGGTCTCTAAACCAAGTAGGAGTTAGGACATGCTAGAGTGGGGTCAGCCCAAGATATTTTAGAATCTTGAAGAACCCGGTAAAGGGTATCTGGAAAGGTGAAAATAAACAAGTATTTTTATAGCTACAAAGGAGGAATCGAGAGCATTATAAATAATGAAGAAGAAACTTAAATCCATACAACTTCACCTCTATTTACAATTTGACCTTTCTGCAAGTGAAATATGACAACATACAAAATTTCCAATCAAATTTTCACTTAAAAAGAACACCAAATATACCTTTGCTACAATATCTTCTTCAAATTCTTTGCTATCAGATTCTTCAGAACTGCAAGCTCCTGTGCAGAAAAAGGATGAGATGTACTAAGTAATTTTTGATGGGCAATATTTAAAAAAATCAACTATCAAAAAAATAATTTATGAAATTCAGTTGCTTTATTATGTACTGAAGACTTGGCAAGATGTTCCCAAGTCTATCTATAGAATGCCTATCTGCATGGTTGTTTGCAAATAGTCTAGTATGGTGCCGCTTTTGAACAACAACAAATGTCACTGGGGCTGGTAATTTGGCTGAAGAGATGCACAAGCCTATTGACACCACATAACTTTTAGTTCATATAGCATTCAACTGTCTTCTTTAACAAAATCCAAAGAGAATACAAACAAACTAATGAGCCGTGTCTATCTCAATTAAATAGCAAGTACTATAGTGAGTATTAGGAAACTGACCTTGCGAATAGCATCCCGTTCATAAAGTATTAGGAAAGTGACCTTGCTGATTAGTATAACATAGATTGGTGAACAAAAAATTCGTAATAAAAATCTGATTTTTTTCCACACTTGTTCAAACTATATAATGAAGTGACAAAAAATGAATTGTATACGAGTCACTCCAAACCCTTAGCTTTTAATACGCTTCATAGATGAGATTGCATTATATGGTTTGAACAAGATGTGGAAAAAAATCAAATGACATAGATATAAGCATTCTCACACCATGAGTGAAGCAACAATTGCATAAAGTTTTATTGCAAAAAAATTGTCAATATTATTTACATTGTACATACTTGTTTATATAATGCTTCAATTCCTAAACTAAGAAACTATAGCTAGTGTTCTAACCATGCATAAAAATAAAATTACAGTGCAGATGTATGAAATTATATGCATAACTACTCCTATACTAGTTTATAATACTAGATTATGATACAAAAAATCCTCATCTGAGATTTAGAATACTACTTTGATGATAAGCCCAAGGCTTTTGTGACCTAGACCAACACACAAGCTGATGGAATAAGATGGTCACATAATAAGGAGAAGAAAGAGGATCAAAAGTTCAGAGTTACTAACTCGAAAAACTTAAAAATGATCCCTTTGAGGTCTTCTATGAGGGACTCTCATGTACATTAAAAACTACACATGCACCCATATAGGTAAAACTTCAAAAGATGAAAATAAAAAGCCTGCATGCAGTTTGGCAGGCACTACTCCATGTGGGAACTGTTAGTTAAATGGCACAGTTCCCATCAAAACATGAAAAATTATCTACTAATTATTAAGAAGCAACACTTTAAAAAAAAAATTCAAGGGACATATGGGAAAGTGATGAGAGGATTGCCATTACTAAGGGAAGCCGACTCTTTTTTCTCATCCATATTGGATCTAGTAGATGAGATCCAACTTTTGGATCAATGGTCCAATTTTGAAAAAGCTGCTCTTGGTTCAATTGAGAAGTTCAAGAGGTCATAAAGTGTTTTAAGCACTTTCTAACTCTCCAACACACATCACAACCTGTTAGGCACTATTTGACACCCTACTATACTGATGCCCACCAAGATCTTGCTTGCAGTACTTAATGTTGCATCATGCCTATATATATTTTATTTGCAGATATTGAAATATAAAAACAAAACAATGAAAATGAAAATAATTGGATGACACATAGCAAAAAAAGGCCTGATTTGGGGAAGACTCTCTTACAGTAGACAACTAAATACAACAGGGCTTTATTAGCTCCTGCATGGCCAAGGAAGAATGCCTTACAAACAGTCTATACAAAAGCATGAGCAGAGAGTTAAAGAAGATTTTCTAGGCAAACAAAACAACATCCTTTCATTTTAAGATGATATATAAAGGCATTCTTCTAGAGAGGGGCCAACTCGGTTCATTTTGAGTTTGCTGGGTTTAACCCATAGGCATTACTACACCGAACTGGATCTCAAATAACCTTTATATCAGACCCAGATCCAGGGACTATGAGTGCCAAACTGATAATTTAGCTTTTTGTACAATCAAATCAACATATTAAAGACATAAAGCCATTTGTACAAGGGTGATATTTCCTCAAGTTTTCTTTGTTGCCAAATTCCTTTAGATAAAGATAGCTACTGTAAATAAGTGGATAGATTCACCCAAGAATCTCTCCTGTATATGGAATTCCTTCTCAATTTTGGAAGGATAATTTCACAAATATTGTAATGTAAACTTCTAAAATTAGTTCATCCAGACACAAAACCAACAAATGTCTGCCAAATCTTATGAGAGAGAACAAAAAAAAATGATTAGGAAATTGAAGTGGGTTATAGGATCAGACATTTCACATACATTTCCATGTAATTATTGGTCTAAAAGGTTGAGCCCTATCTTCCTTATGAGAGTAGTTTTGGTTTGGATAATACTTTATAAAGCAAAAAAGCTATGTTGTGGACTAAATCCTTTGGTAGATACATATCATAAATTAGAGAAGATTATAGTGCCAGGTTTTATTATAAATGCTTTTTTTGTGATTTGACTTCCATATCCTTGAATCTTGATCTTAATGTTCTGTTTTAATTTGTATTTTGATTATGTAGGTATAATGGGAGAGAATTGGGGTATGTATAATTTCTTTTCTTCCTTGTAAAATTGAGCTTCAAATGAGGTTCAGGGGTGGACCCAATATCCATTTGCATTGAATTTTCTGTAAGGTTTATAGTTTTGGCAGGTTTGAATTGCATTTTGAATGGGTGTCATGGGTGGTGGTGACATTGCTCTATTCTAGCATTGCTTCAAAAATTAGAGGTGAGTCATTTTATCCAATTAGATTGGATTTGCTGAAAGTTTTTAACATTCTAGTTGATTGGATTATTACTTTATTCTTTTAGTTGTCATCTTTTCTTAGTTTTCAATCTTATCCTTATTAGACATGGTTTGTTACTTCTGTTAATTGAGACTTTCACTCCTTTATTAATATTGAATCTCTAGGTAATCATTTTGTGTGTCATTACATTTTGCAATACCCCTGTCCCTGAGATGTTTTGGATATCCATGCATTATATCAATCTTGGCCATGCATGCATATGGAATTTCATTTTAAGCCACTAAAATCTATATATTCAATGATATACTCCTCTCTAATTAGTTTATGAGAAAATAAATACTAACAATATAATTACGCCGTGGGATTTATACTTTTATGCAATACATAAATTTTGAAATCTTTGAACTTAGGAAAATTTGACATACCTATCTATGAAGTCTTTAAAGGTAATTGAAAATATCACGACTTTATCTTTGATGCCTTCACAGATCACACAAAGTGAATTTTTTTTTGAAGCCCTTGAAGATTATTGAAAATATTGTAAATTAATCTATGAATCCTTCAAAGATCATTAAAAAATAATTGTAAATTTTGATCTATGAAGCCTCCAAACATGACCAGGATCTTAATGCCGAAGAACAATGTGGCTGCATCATAGATCATTTGCTGTAAAAAAAAGCATGTTAACAAGGTTATAGTAGTATATTAATTCATGTTAAGGGTTCCAATATCTATCTTCATAAGTCACACAATATGATCATATCCCCCTTATTTCATTAATTTTCTATATCCATTAGGAATGATTTTTGAATTTTTATGTGCATTGATGAATTTTTTTGTGCATTAACTCTTTTCTAACAAAATGAATGTGTTGAGAAATCTTTTCTAACAGTGCCTTATCAACCATGAACATGGTTGTGAGGTAATATGTTTGGTGTCCAACCTCAACAAAAATTGGTTCTGTAGAATAAGAGCATAGCATAATTTCATAAGCTATGTCAGCTTCTTCCCCTGCATGCTCCAAGAGGCTTGAAAATTATATTTGGAAAATAAATGTTGATGATAGTCCTCATTAATTATAATCCACCTTTTCCTATTCTATTTAGAATAATATTTACTCTGTTAGATCTAATCTGTTAGTATATCAAATAAGATTTGGGGACATTACACTGTGATAGAGGAGTGAATCTAAGTAAGCAAAAGACTAAAACTACACTAGCAACCAAAGTAGGTCATTGAGTTACAAGCTCAATCACAATCACAATCACAAGAAATAGCTCATGGATAGATGAATGAGAGGGGGTATATTTTTTGGATGATAATAGCTCACAGAGACCACAAATTAGACTTCACAATCCATCAAGCTTGAGTTCCCTTCTAACATCTCAATGTATCATACCTTGAATACATAGGATTAGCAGCACGTAGATCAGCAAAATGGAGCAATTCCAATTGACAGATGAATATGTTTAAGTTCATTTCCATCATCTTGGTGTATTAGACCCTTGATGTACAACAATATCAACTCATTCATCATGACATATGCTTGCAGTTTTGAGAATTGACTATTTATTATTTATTCAATATTTTTAGGCGTCTGTCCCAATTGATTTTGTAGTTCCAATATCTCTATTCTTCTGCATTACTATTTTCTGTCTTATTTTTCATTGTATGATTTGTTTCAATACATACATAGACTATTGTCTTAAGATTTCTTCCTTTTGTCTATTTCTTACAGGTAGCCCAAAAGTGGGTATTATAATGGGCTCAGATTCTAATCTGCCAATCATGACAGTTGCTACAGAAATTCTCAAATCATTTAGTGTCTCATATGAGGTTAGTTTGTGAAGCCTATTTGAATTGCACATAATTTCTTGAAGAATAATTTTAAGAAATGCTTAAGTGAATGGAATGCAACAATATTTGGTACCACACATTTTGATAAGATATTTGAATTTTGGTTGTGTTGCAGATAACCATTGAATTTGCTCATTGAACACCTGATGGAATGGCAGAATATGCTAAAGAGGCCCATGGAAAATGAATCAAAATTCAATTCTTAGGTGGGTACACTATTCAACTATAAAGATTAATTTTCGTATACTGTTAAATCCAAAAACTCAAATTTCAAAAGTTAAATCTCTTTGCTATGTTTTGCTTTAGCACTACTTAGGCTCCATAGCATCAACTCAATGAATATGAAGTTTTTAAAGAAATAATGAAATTAAAAAATTGGGTACATGAAAGATGAATTAGCATTTCAAACACCTGAAGTATTGATATTAGGGAGTCCATTTCATCCAGTGATGAACCTTTAACTAGGACACCAAGAACAGTAAGTGTAGTCATTGAAGCTATCATACCTATGTTATAACTTAATTGTTTCATTAATAAAGATTCAAGAACCTATCAAACATTTTGTTTCTTTTTAGAACCACAAATGATTTTATACATTATTATTTCATTCATTAGAGGCTCACTCACCAGGCAGGGGTGCTGCTCCACTTGCACTTGCTTTTATGACACTGCAAACATAATCATCGAATCTAGCTATTGCCATTCATGCAATGCATCAACAATCAAAGCATTGATGCCAAGGAGGCTCGTTATTGGATGGAATAGACTCCTTGCCATCAATTGTTTAGGTGTTTGAAATTCCATTTCATTTTTCATGTACCAAATTTTGTATTTTAAAAATTTAACTCATAATATTTCATATTCATTGAGTTGACGCTATGTGGCCTATGTGGCACTAAAGCAAAACATACCTAAAAGATTTGATATAAGAGTTTCTGGATTTAGTTGTATAGGGAAACTCATCCCTTCACTTGAATATTTTAACCCATCTAACAATTAAATACTAAAAACATAACCTTCAAATATAACTACTATCATTTGTTCCATATATCAACTATCAAAACTTTAATGCCGAGTGGGCATCTCAATTGTTCAGGCCAGAAACCCAGATGATTGAAAAAGTAACTCAATGGGTTTCAAACCTTTCCTTTTTAGCTAGAATCGGTGCCCATTCATAGAAATATCTAGGAAACAAAAGGATTTATGTGTTTTATGAAGAATTTTGTAGATACTGTAGTACTATAGAAAGGAAGTGGGTATGATATGGGAAGGCAACAGAGCCATCCAAAAGTGGAGTGGTTCAGTGGGCTCAAGCAACATACCTATTCTGAAGGAGCTGCACGGAGACCTTGGGATTCAATCGGATTATGACAACCAGAAGCCTATAGAATAGTAGGGGGATGAGAAAGCATCAAGAACACTATTCTTATGTATCCATTCTATACTATATGGTGCTTCCCCTACCATTCTATAGGCTATATGGATGGTTCTTCCTTGCTATACGGCCATACGCTACTGAAGGAATAAGAGTTCACCCCATAGAATTGTAGGGGACACTAGCGATTGGTTTTGATCGGCCCCCTCATGACTCCAAGACTCCATAAATGTCCAAAATGATATAGGAGATATTTTTGTTCTTCTCAACCATACATGAGCTTGGAAGAGTTAGCAAAGTTTATGCAGCAGGTTGATTAAGCGAATTGGGTGCTCATACATAGGAAAGCATCAATTGGCAATGAAGCGTGATATACATGTGGCAGAAATTGCTAAAGAGATTGTAGAGAAAAACTTTGTTCAAAATGATCTAATGGGTTCCATGGCTAAGATTGAACAAAAAATGGCAAAAAAATGTGATAAGCACCTTGATTCCTTGCCTCTTCCTCGATTTCTGCCTCTTCTCCTAAATTGTTTGTGCAGCTCCCCCGCGTGTGCGTATTAACACATCCAAATTGACATGCACACATGCCCTATGAGCGATATATCTCCCACCCTCTGCGCTAATCTACCACCTCCCAATTTAACGAAACAATGAAATGGGCGGGTGCAATGCCCTTTTTCATTTTGTCATTTTTAACTAAGTGTTGGTCAAAATTTTGACCAACACGTTAAATTCCCTATTTAAAAATAAAATAAAATGGGCGGGCGCAATGCCCTTTTTCATTTTGCCATGTTCAAATAAGTGTTGGTTGAAATTTCGACCAACATGGGCATGGATTTAAAAAAAAAGAGATTTTTCCTTCCATATTGCGACCAATCTAAAACATTTTGATAAATGGTCGCAAATTTTGGTTGCAAAATCACCTCAAATGTACTAGTGACTATATTAATTATTAAATGATTTTTTTAGGGTTTCTTATATTAGGTTACTAGATCTCTTTTATATGATTGATTATTGTATTTTTTATTGATTTGTTTGATCTGATAATATAATTTTTCATATTTTCAAAGTCCAAACCCTTGCTTTGTTATTCCATTCATCTCAGTGACAGGTTATCTTTGCATGTAGGTGATCTCAACTTCATTAAGTTGGATTGACAACTTGTATATAGTATCAAACCATTGACTTGTTGTAGTGTGTTTTGGATTTGAAGGTTTTTGGATAAACAGGGTTTGCTCAGACAAATCCTAGATTGACTTGAATTTTTGGTAGTAGGTGGGCACCTATTTTTTGGAGCACTTTGAGCCCAAACAAACCTCAACATCGGGTTCATAGCACCCTAAAATCCCTATTTCCATCAATGACATTGGACACAATTGCAATCAGTGGTAATTTTTTAAACCCAAGGCCATGTGATCTTGGGCATGAATTTCAAGTCCACAATTTTTTTTTTTAATAAAATATTTTCTTTGATTCAAAATAATATGGGCTAATTTTTTTTGGTGCATGTATCATTTTTAAATTAAAAAAACCAAAAAATGGTGTTGATTTTTTAAACGAAGGGGATTTTTTTTGAAGGACAATAGGCCCTAGGAACGCAGGTCTGACCTATCCTTTTATGCCACACAACATGTTGCTATTGTGCCACATGACTCTCCTGAAGCTTCTACGCTATCCACGATTCACACCCGGTAGGTACAACTATCCTTTCATGGCCTCATGCTAACACATCTGCCCTTGTTAGCACACATGACCCATTCCCCTTGACCAACTCAACCTCTTCTAGCCCACACCTATGTCCTTTGTCTATTCTTCATGTAGGCAATTTTTTATTTGGCCAAGTAGTTTTATTGGAGACATCATAGTCTTCATAACTACAAACTCCTCCATGTGGTCTCCAATGCGTGCGAATTGTCAATGCCAACAATCACATCAACCGAGTCCAACGATAATTTTCTCATCCTTTTTTGGTTGTTTCAGTGTTTTAAGGGTAGCTTCTCATGTTTTAAGTGGTTTCTCACACAAATTTTGGCAATAATTCCAACAAACTTGTTCAAATTCTAGGCTATCGATTTTTTCTCGACATCAACCAATTTTATAGGTAACCTCCTATTTTTCCTAGTGAACTTTTTTCAGCAACGGGTTCTTTTTTTTGGTGACAACCTTTGCCCATCAAATTTAGCCTTGGAAAACACTGACGTTAGTGCCACATCATCATCATGCTAGCCCTTTTGGAGCAATCTTGGGTTTTTTGGCTATAACTTGCTCATACAAACTTTGTTTTTTGCAAACAAGATATCATCGAGGAGTTGGTTCTGAGTCCATCATAATGGTGCATGTTTGATTTACCGATTTTGCTTTTTTTGATAATTGTTTTTCTTTGTCAAAGAGATGGGTTCTATTTTGCATTTTAGGAGACATATCTTGAGCATCTAGACTTTATTTTTCAACAACTTTATATCATTTGAGAGCTTGTTGTGTGTTCTTTCCAGTGATAATGGTTTTGTTTCCAAATTATGCTTTAGGCACATTTTATTTTTTATTATATTTTAGTGAATATCTTGGTTGTTTTAGGTTCAGAGATTGTTTTCGTTGCACGGAATGACTTATCTTGGGCTATAATTTTTGTTGTAACAACCTTATGTCTCTTCTGATAATTGTTGACATCTTTTGTAAGAATTTATGCAAATGCACTGAGGTAAAGTACCATTTTTCATCTGTATTTTTGACTTCAATTGTTTTGCCCTTGTTTTCCTTCTGATTCGAGTAGTGTCATCTAAGGGCACTCATACATATCAATGTCTTCTTTGGATCTACCATATCTTGTACCTTAGCATACATGCACTACTAATTAAATGTCATGGGGAGGTTGATGTTTGCCTTTGTTTGCCATCTACGTTTGTCAAGTGAGTGTTCCTTCAACAACATTAGCCTTATGATTTTTCTAGAGACTAACCACTTCTTGGCACTATTAAGTATTTTTAGCCTCATTATTTGTCTAGAGACTAATCATCTCCTGCCATCTTGGTTCCTTGACATGATATTCGATTTGGCTATATTTTTTAGTTTCTTGTCAACTCACCCTTTTCTGCATTTTGAGGGGAAGTATTTTTTCCTATTAGCTCTTATGCTTCTTTGGTTTGTTGGACTTAGCTATGTATATAGTATTTGTTCCTATGTACTAAGTGGGTGCAGTGGTTGGGTACCTATGCATTTTGATGAGATGGATCATTTACCATATGGACACTTTTTTTTTTTCGTTCCTATTTTGGAGGCAACCTTTCATGCTTGATTGATCAGTTCTTAAGGCTTTGGTGTTTTATGCCATATGTATCTTTGAATTCAGTTGTTTTCCTTTGTTTGCCTTTTGATTTAAGTAGTGTCATCTAAGGACACTCATACAGATTACAATCTTCTCTACCTAGTCATATTCCATGTTCGATTGATCAACTCTCTAGGCTTTGGTGTTTGATGCCATCTATATATTCAAGTTCCATTATTTGGTTTTGTTTGCCTCTTGATTTGAGTAGATTCATCTAAGGGCACTCATGCAAATTGTAGTTTTCTCTAGTTGGTCATGTTAATTTTTAGTGGAGGTTCTTTAGATCAACAATTACCTTTTGACAGAGTATTGCAACTTTTACATGCTTTAGTGATGTTCTTCATGATCATTCTTTTGTTCCTATTTTCTAGGACATTTTGTAGTTTGGAGGCTTTTGTAGTCCAACTGTTTTTCAACATTCTTTCCATCTCTTATACGAGTAGAATTTTTTTCCTATGTGATTTTCTCTATTTCTCTACTTTAAAAAGATTTGATTGTGATTGGATACTTCATCAAGTCATGTTGTCAGGACCAAAGTTTGCTTTCTACTTTGTAGTTTCCTTTGCTTTCCATGTATTGTTTGTAGTTGCATTGTCACTCATCCTAAGGGGGGTGTTAGAATAAATAATTAAGTTAATTATTAAGTCATCTTGACTTGATTGTTAAGTTACCTTTACTTCTCTCCTAAGATAGCATAACACTTTATGCATTAGTGACATTTAATAATTGTACTAATTATTAAATGATTGGTTTTTAAGGATTCTTATTTTAGGTTACTTGATCTCGTTTATAATGATTGATCATTGTATTATTTATTGACTTGTTTAATATGATAATACAATCTTTCATATTTTTAGAGTCCAAACCCTTGCTTTTTTATTTCATTCTTCTGGGTGACATGTTATCTTTGCATCCAGGTGATCTTGGCTTCATGAAGTTGGATTAACAACTTCTACAACACCAACTTCATTTTAGATAAGGTATTTAACCTATTATCTAGCAAGTAATTTTATATCCTCAAAATATACATATTCTCTTTGGAACTCACCTTCCTATCAATGGTTTCCTCATGCTACATATATCAAGCTTTTGACGCATATACAATTGAGAAGTAAGGGGTGTTTCTGAATTGAATTTAATAATGAAGGAAGAATACTCTTTCTTGATGAAACATTAGACATGAGATTAAATATTTCTTCCCAAGGAAAATAAATGATTTGATGCTTGTGGATCTTTTGAGCCAAGTATGAAAAAGATAGAATAATACATACACAAACACAACTTGCTACCAAAAGATTCTCACAAGTACCTAGTACATATTATATTGAGACTTTACACTCATTACTAGTTAAAATGAATTGTGTTTGCCCCACTATGGCCATTACCATCACACTATTAACTTGTATAGTAGATGAATATAAAGAGTGCATTTATTCATGATCCTCTATAAGAGAAAATACAAATAACATAAAGAGATTTTTCATATTTCCTCCTTTAGATGCATATTTTCTTTTTTGTTTCATTTCACACAATGTCATTTTAATCCTAATGTTTGTATTCTAGGGTAGGTTGATGAGACTATCCTCTTGATGTTGCATGTTGATGAATTGATCATCAATGTGAGTTCTCCATCCTTGGTTGGATCTATTAAGTTTTCTCTACAAATATATTCTTCATGGTAGATTTGGACACACCTTGCTCAACTCAAATACGCTCTCGATCTCATCACATTAGTCTAACTAGTTGTTTGTAAGTACTTCCTTTCTATCATGGTCAAATTGAAGGTTCATTGTTCAATTCCCCTTATCGATACTACCTTGTGTTGATAACATTTGGGTAGTCTCATATACTTCACACATATTCATCTAGAAAGCTCTTATGCTATCAACATGCCCTCTCAATTTATGCAATAACCTCTTCAGTTGTATTAGACAGTTCCCAAGCATACACTACACTATATATATGGGACACACTCCTTTGTGATGCATCATGCAATAGGTTGAGATGTAGAGTTAGTAGGAGACATTGATTTTGATTAGGCTAGTGATTCTAAGAACCATGAGTCTACATTTGTCTACAAATTCTATCTTGGATATGGTTTTATATGTTGAATAAAAAAAGGTGCCAAATTGCTCTTTTATTTTAAAAAACACAATAAAGAGGGGACATGAATACCACTACACAGGTCATTTGAATTTATCACATCCTATTAGAGATAACATTACCAATCAATTACTGTCTATCATCTATTATGAGAACCAATTTGTTAATTTGACCTCAAAAGAATTTTTTTCACCACCAACAAAGTAAGAATATTGGAATCATATACAATATATACAAGATGCATATTGGAGCTTATCATAGATCTTTATTACTATCCTACACCAAGTAGATTGATGATATCTTCACCAAATCATGTAAAATGAGTACATTTTCACATCCTTGAGCTGTGCTAAGGATGGAGATGCTATCACTTTGAGAAGGCAATTTAGTCTTCCTTCTCTCCATGGGATGGAGTTTTTCCCCTATTAGCTCCTTCCTTATTCTATGAGGCTATACTCTTTTTTTGGACATTAGAATACTATTATATTGTACATGATTGCCTAATATGGCTTGCCTTGTCATCTCATTTAAGTTTATTTTCTAAGTTACTCTTAGGATGGGGGTTGATGTATTTATTTATTTATTGTACCTTATATTGAGTTTACTTAGGTAAGATTAAGAAATAAGAGCATTTGTGTCATCTCCTTGATTGATGAGAATACCAAGGCTTCTACATGTTGAGATGATATCTATTTCATTTTATATTCCATTTCACTTTCTTGTAACACTTGGTATTTTGGCTTCTACATATTAAAACTTATACATTGTGTTTATTCACTCATTACCATCTAGAAATATATTCATTGGAATTTTGTTATTGGTATCTTCTGAATGTTATTATTTATGCTAATGTAGTTCTATTTTATTTTTAGGAAGTTCAATTTTGTCAATTATTTGTAATTATAAAATTGAAAACAATTAGGTGATCACAATTGAAGGGCACTCTGTCATAGAATCACCACGATTCATCCTTAGTAAAAATAATCTATGAAAAATATATTTTGACAAGGGAATTTTTCTAAGATGAATATCATAGCTTTCTCCAAATGTTAAAATGAAGATAGTTTCTTGATATACATTCATGCATTGAATTTCTAAGGAAAAGCTACAATGGTCTTTCCTTATTAATAAATTTTCTCATTCAAGCTACAATTATTACTTAACTTTCATCTCTAATGTGGGAATTTCAAGCTAGAAAATACAATCTATAAATCTCTATGAACAAGAAGATCCACCATCTTGTGCTTATAAAGCATAAAGCTAGACATTATCTTTTTTGACCTAAACTCTATAGAAGCCTTCCATCTTTGTTCCTAAAATTAAGATCAATTTGTTTGGATAGACACAATGGCTATTCCTCCCATGGATATACTAAAATGATCATGTTCTAATATCAACTTAAGGGAAGTATGACTATTCCTACTTAATGCAAAGAAAGAATTGAAACAAGAAAAAGTGATCCAAAATATTTTGAGTACATTTCACTATTGGACACAAAATATGTTGCAGAAAACCTTAGGAATGATGGAAAATATAGCGAGAAATGACACTCAATTTAATTATTAAATTGAGTAGCGTAATACAATCACAAAGTATCAATCCTTTAGAGATATTCAAATTCTAAATATGGTAAGCACCAAGATGGGGGACCAAAAATGGATCTTAAGATGCCACTTTTTTAATGAAATCAACAAATTATGCAATGAGAAAATCAAGATAATTGAACAAGAGTTGAAGTGCTTTGAATCTAGTTTCTAAACTATTTTTTTAAATGATGGATGATAAGAGTCCGAGAAAGGGGGAGTGCACAACATGGTCTTATTTTTTGGAAAAAAAAACATAACCTAGTGATTATCATGTTCCCTCCAAAATGTCATTTTTTTTTTCAATTTTTACAATTGCAATATATCTTGGGGTTTTGGCTATTTTTTGACGATTATGTGCTTTAGTCTAATTCTCAATGTGGATACATCTTGAAAAAATGACATTTGACTATGCTCCCCTTAATTTTTTTTGAATAATAATTGAAAATTAAAATTTTAATTCAGTGCGTGTAGAATGAAATCTAGTTTCTAAAATATTATTATATTTCAAAATTTGATACATCAGGGAAAATCTATGCCTAAAATATCACATGTTTGTTTTTGACAAAAGAAATTCGAAATAAACATCTTAACATAATCAAAATTTGAATTTTTTATATGGTTAGATTGCTAACATAGAGCTTAGCAACACTGTGGTATTTTTTTTGTTTGCATTGAAACACATGCAAACTTGACAGGGAGCATGATAAAAAAATTGAGAATTTTTGGCACATTTTAGGAAAAAAAAAAACATCTCAGGCTTAGTTGTTCAAGCCTTTGGGTTGGACACCCAAGAAAAATCCAAGTGAAAGGCTTGGTGCTTCCAAATATAAACTATTTGACGCACACCAAATATGGTGTGCCAAATGAAAAATGGTATATTTTTTTCCATGTGGTGTACACCAAGTGGAAAATAACATTTTTTTAAATTCATAATCAATGTCTTAACATATATTTATATACATCAAATATAACATTTAAGTTTAAGTCACATTTCAATAAGATTTTTTCTTGATTGTTAGGATGTTTAAGAGTGGGTTTAGACCTTAAAAATTTATAATGTAGATTCTAGATTTTTTAAGATCATACAATATTTTTGGCTTAGTCAAATTTTAAAAAGAACATGCTCCTATTAGTACTCTCTCTCTCTCTCTCTCTCTCTCTCTCTCTCTCTCTCTCTCTCTCTCTCTCTCTCTCTCTCTCTCTCTCTCTCTCTCTCTCGTGTGTGCATGTGCGTGCACACACACACACACACACACACACATCTCTACCACCTCTAAGTCTCTACCACTCTATCTCCCTTTCTACATTACCTTCCCTCTTGAAGGTGAATAGTTCATATTGATATGTCCTAATATAAACCTCTCTCTCTCTCTCTCTCTCTCTCTCTCTCTCTCTCTCTCTCTCTCGCTCCCCCTCCCCCTCTCCCTCTCCCTCTCTCTCTTATCTCTCCCAAAACTCTCCCTATCGTCAGCCTCTCTCCCTTTCTTTCTCTCACACTCTGTATCTCCCCTCCTTTCCTTACCTCCATATGTATGTTCCTCTTTCACTCTCCTTATTTTATTTCTGCATTTTATTGGTTCACCTAGCCCTCCTCCCTCCTCCCCACTTTAGGTTTTTCCCTCCCCTGTCTCCACCTTTTTACATCTGGATCAATTCCATATTACCCATCATTATCTACCTCCATCTCTCATCCTCTCTCTCTTCCTAGGTCTCTCACCTCTCTCTACCTGTAAGTACAAAACCTCTCTATCTATCCCTTTCTAGTTCTCTTTCCCCCTCTCCCCTATCATTCCATCTCCCTTACTCACCTCCCTTTATGCATTCTCTCATCTTCTCTCTTTCCCCCTTTCCCCACCTCTCTCTCACCCCGCTCTACTTCCTCCACTCCATCCATGCATAGCTCTCCCTCCACCACTTCTCACTATCCTCTCTCTTTGTTCTTCTATCTCTCATTTTATCCACCCTTCCATATTTATGTAATTACCTCTCCCTCTACATCATAAGGTAAAGGGTCTTAGGGTATATAAATTATTTAGGGTATAGGTTTATGGGAATAGGGTGTAGGATATAAGGTTTAGGTTATAGAAATTGTTTATTGTATAGGTTTCTGGGAATAAGTTGTAGGATTTAAAGTTTAGTGTATGGGGTTCATGATATTGACATGGGATTTAGGTATACTATTAATAATAGAAGGTTTAGGGTACATAGAGTTGAAGGGACTTCGTAAGAGTACATTGCTAAAATTTTTAAAACTACTATAACCCTTGAATTATTTTATCATGCAACTTTCATTCTCTTGCAACTTGTATTTAAAAAACCAAAAAAAATTACATAGTATGGTTTGACCATATCTTCCTCTTCTATATATTTACCATAATCGTAGTCTCTACAATGCCTAATCTCCTTGGCTCATGGATGGTGCTGGCTAATGAGTAGACTAGGTTGTATACCACACCCCTAAAAGGATGCTAGATAGCATGTGCGATGTGTAGTGATGAAGAATCAACAAAGTTAAGTGTGGAAATAATTTTATTATAAAGCATATGGGTGAACAACTACAACATGGGGGTAGATTACCAGGTCCCACCACAGTATCACTTGAAGGTCAAGATAACAATTACAAGTGGGCAAGGATAGAAATGTGGTGTGGCGAAACTTCGACACAACTTCTGCTAAAATGGGGATTAACAGAGAATTAATAAGAACTTTGGTCAAAGAGGATGATGAAGGTAAAATAAAAATAGAGGGATTAATTGACCCAACTCTGGTCATTTTTAGTGATACAACAAAGGAGCACCCAGATATGGACATCATCAACAATGCTAAGAACAACGCTGTTGACAACTTCCACACTACTAAATGGATTTTTTATGAAATCCAAGATCTCAAGTACAGGGTGAGAAGCCTCAAAAGGGAGAACTATAGCCTAAAGAACAGGATATCAAAGGAAGAAAAGAGTAAGGATGATAGAGTAGAGGAGGTCAAGAATAGGGTTCAAACAATGGAGAGCTCTATGCAGATTATTGTAGAACAAAGCTACAATATTCTTAAAGAAGCTAATGAGAATATCAAGATTCTCATCAATAAAATGAAGGAGCAAAGAACCAACAAGGAAGAGGACTTGACCCTCCACAACGCTAAGGAAAAGACCACTGATGATAGCTCAAGGAAGCGCACTAGATCTAGCATGAGGAAGAAGGAGACTTTGGATCCTGACTAGGATCACTCAGACATGAAGGAGGTAGCGAGTAGACTATTAGAACTCAAAATCAATGCAACGGAAATGCTAAGAGAGATCTTCTGAATGCCTTGGCTTTTCTAAGACTGCCTAGTTCTTTGTCTTGTCTCCCTAGATTTTTTTTGATTCCTATCCTTTTATGTGGGGAGAAGTTTCAAATGTTTGGTTTTAGTTTTTGTTGTTACTTTAAGTGTTCTCTTTTCATCTAAACTCTTTTTTGTATGGGTTTCAAGGCCTTGTTAAAACCTATTTTCCTTAATAAAAAATAATTACAGGTGGGCCATAAGAAGGAATGAGTTGTTGACAATGTGCAAACATCCCTCATGAGATTTGTGACATAGTTTAAGAACCTCCTATGGATTTTATAAGTTTTGTTGGTCTCAGATTGGTTTTGACTTGAGTGTCAACACACTTAAGTAAATTCTAAGGTTGATGCTGATTATAATATAGATGTCGAGCTATAGTATGTGCCGAGCTAAAAATTCAACAGATGTTGAGTGAACTTCAGGTGCTGAGCAAGTTTCAAGTGCCCAGTGATAGGTGATGCTGAGTCACTATAGGTGCCGAGCAAAGTATAGATGCTGAGTGAGACATAGTTATTATAGAGTTGAGCAAGAAAAAAATCATATATGTGCTGAGCATCAGTAATCAGTAAGTGCCGAGTAACATAGAATCAACATATGAGTTTGTGCCTTCACAAACTTAGATGTAAACCATTTTTGAGTTGACTCAAGATGAATCTTGAAGGATCTAAAAGATACGATCAAATCTATTACATTCCCTATGCAATTAGCATGTAGCCAATTAGAAAAAAGGAGAAAGCATGCAACTAATAGGAGAAGTGTAAAGATTTGAGTAGGAAAAGATGGATGAATTTTGATTGTAGATTCATACCTAACCCTAAGTCTTCAAAGCCTTTATAAGGAGGTCGAAACCCCATAATTCATGTGAGTGAGAGTTGAATGGAAGAGTAAGAGATCATGTGGAATGCATGAAAGAATGCTAGCAAAGTTTTGAAGGAAGCAAAAGGGGCGTAAGGACTTAGAGGAAGAGCAACATTGCAAAATCAAGTTGATTAGAATAGAGTATTAACACTATGAACATAGAGTTATTAGATAGGGAAGGATCATATTAGATTGAGCAGAACAAGGATCTGGAATCAGCAATTGAAGATTGTGAGTTATCAGATCAAGACATTCTACTATACTTTCTAACCATTGTATCAAGAGAATGAAAATATTATGATGATAGATTGGCTTAACAACTATATTGTAGATCCCTAACAGGGTTGTAAATCCTTTAATAGGACAACATTCCAAGTGAGTGTTTGTAAATCCTTTAACCAGGTCACTTTTAACAGGGTGTAAAGCTTTTAACAAGGTAGGCCTTTCATAGGGCAAACCATTGATAGCGGTCAAACTTTATAACCTTAAAAAATTAAATATTGTTGTAGTGATAAGTTGTGGGTGTCATCCCCACTCCAATTTTACGTTCTCATTTTGGAGGGTTTTTGGGTGACCAAAATCTTGTGCTATCTATTTTCATGTATGTATTTACTTTCATATTAATTAGGTGTTTTAGATGCATGTAAATAATCTTAGTTAAAAGTTTTAGAGGTTAAATTTTGTTACTTTTGATTAACCCCCCTCCCCCCCTTATAAGTAAATCTTCCCACTTGTAAATTCCAACAATTGGTATCCGAGCCAAGTTCTCACAAGGAGAAGCCTTACAAATTGGAGAAAAAGATTTGGAAATGGAAGTCTACAAACTTGGGAAGATCACAGAGAACCAGGAAATTGAGATACACCTCATTCTACATTCTTTGGAAGAAGCTAGAGAAGAACTAAGAAAATCCTTAAAGAGAAGAAGAGAGATTGCCATAGCTAAGAATGATACACTGTACAAGGAGATTAACACCTCAAAAGTGTTTGCAAATGGAGATTCCAAAGAGTTTGATGCAACAACAACATACTTGATGGAGAGGAATAGAGCTTAAGCAGAAGAGATCAGAACTCTCAAGCTTGAACAAGAATCTCAAGCCATGATGCTTTGTGAAGTGACTAAATAGAGAAAAGAGTCATTGAAGATAAGGATATGATAGAAGAAGACAAGAGAAACCTTGCCAACAGATTGGAGGAAAAGCCAATTGAGCTTGCAACAATTTCCAACATGTAGCTAGACACCCTAAGCCAGATGATGAATGCACATCATGAGCTAAATGTCAAGGACATTGAGATCTCCACACCAAAGATGCAAAATGAACAACTGCGAAATGACTTGAAAATAGAGAATGAGATTGCAAAGAGCTTTAACAAACCCAATGAAGCCATCAAGTAATTTGAACAACTACTTAAATCACCAAGAGCCAACAATGATACTTTAGGACTAGGATACACCAACATTGAAAAAGGAGAGTCATCCAAGACTGCAGAATAAAGAAGTGAAAAAGGTAAGAACAGTAAACCTACTTGTCATTTTTGTGGTAAAAAAGGACATACCTCAAATGTGTGTAGGAGTACGAATGCCCATTAGCATGACAAACCTAAGAATATGGGTTATTGTCACAAGTGTAACAAGAAAGGACATCAGGCACATGATTGCAGGACTAGAACCATTAGAACACCAAGATTTGAAGGTCACTACTAAAATTGAAAGAAGTATGGACATAAAGCTTTTGAATGTTGATCAAAGCCTATGTGGACACTTAATCAATCAGAAAGGGGAAATAATCATGGATATCACTACAATTGGGACTACAACACCAAGTATAGCTGTCACTACTATCAAGAATATGGACACATCCTTGAAAGCTGCATAAAAACACATTTAAGTGGAAAGTACAGTAGATGGTTGAGTCAAACCACATGCTTAAGTTGTTTGAAGACTAGTCATATTAGTAGAAATTGTCCAGCAAGGTCAGAGGCACCCAACTTAGAGTTCAACAAAGGAAAAGAGAAGGTAGATGTTGAACACATCAAAGGAGAGATGAATAAAACATGGATGAAGAAAGATGGAGGTAGCACATCCAATGAAGGGATCACTTCACCCAAAAGGTCAAGTGGTCACACTTCATCTAACTAAGAAAAAGAAGGTATATGGGATTGATATACAAAGCTTCATCATACATCAGTTCCTAGATAAGTAAGTACTAAAAAGGAGAGATTTGCATGAATAAAGATGCAAAGTTAAAATTTTAGGTGTTACCAAGTTGCCTTCAGATGCCGAGTAAAGATCTAGTACATGTTGAGTTGTTTGCTAAAATTAGTAGAAGCCGAGTGATTGGTTGTAGCCGAGTTAGTAGTGGATGCTGAGTGAAGGGAAATCCTAGTTGAAGCTAAGTAAGGGAAACTCTAGTATATGTCGAGTGTTTGAAAACCAATAGAAGTTGAGTAAATCAAAATTGCTTAAGGAGTTGAGTGGACAACTATAAATGCACTAAGCATTAAATGCTATGAAATAAGGGTATATGATTGCATTTTGAATCTTTTTTTCACCATCACGATCAAAGTGCAAAAGACAAGAAGAGAGTTGGACAATTTCCAAGCTAAGTTTGAAGCATTTGAGCATATTTCTACAAAGATTCAACATAGTTTCATCAATTTCAAGGTATTTATACTAGTGCCGAGTTGCGTAGTTTCAAAATTTCTTCATATTTGAATCCTAGATTGCACAAATGGCCTCCAATTCTAGGAAACCTCGAGAGAAAGAACCGTTTGAAGTTCAACTAGTATCAAATGAAGTTAAGCAACCTAATTTTTGACCTATCCCTAAAGTGTCCTACAAGAAAAACCTAGCTAGAGCCCTATCCGTAATTCCTTCTAAGGTAGTAATGGTGCAAGATGTTAGGAGATGCTATAACTGCAAGATAGGAGCCATTGGAGACATGGAAATTAGAGAGGCATATGATAAATTGTGTGAAAATAGAGTCCTGAAGGAAGAATATTAAATTGTTGAGAGAAAGGGCTTAACCTGTGCCCTAGATTTCCCTACTATCTTTAAGATCAAATGGATCAGAATTGTTTTGAGTAGGATTCATGATGGTAGTTTGTGGTTAGAAGATGGCCCAATTAAGATATAAAAAAGGATTGTTCATAGGGTAACAGGGTATCCAACCCTAGATCGGCCTAAGACCCTAAGAAGTGACTCCAAGGAAGCTATTGAAAAGAATACGGGAGCCAAATAGAACAATAGAGGCATGACTATAGATACTATTAAGGATCCTCTTGTTGATTTTGCTGTTAGAGTCATATCCCACAAGTTTTATCAATCAATCAAACTCAACAGTGTACCATGTATTGTAGTGGATGTTGGCTATAAACTAGTTAAAAAGGATCATACTTATGATCTAGCAGAACTACAACAAATCAATGAGAATTTAGGAGCTATAAGGAGAACAAAGGGAGGCCAATGTAAATTTGGTGCAATTTTGATTTGTATATTTTTTTACAAATAGGTCCATTGTAGCCTAGGTGAATGAATATATTGAACAAATGGGGGCAAATTTTGAGACACTCATGACTAGTTATTTTGAAGATTTCAAGAATTCAATGAAACAAACATTGAGGATACCTATTTCATTAGTGGAGCAACCTACAAATGACATTTTCTTTCCTGTTGATGTTGACTATACCTACATTCAAGTAGCCATACCAAGGGTAAGATGGCTTAGACCTTTGGGTATGAGATAAACATTGATGAAGCATCTGCAACCATAACAACTCTACTTGTAGAAGAAGTAGATAAGAGTGCCCCACATTTCGGCAGATATAATGTGGTGAGATCCAAAGTGGACATGGAACTAAAGACTGCTTCTACACTTAAGAAAAAGGATAAAATAGTGAAGAAGCTCAAAGCTAAATTTGGAGAAGGGGCTGCAGAGGAGGTAGAAGATGATGAAGAGACAGATGATGATGAAGAGGAATGGGACAAGGGCCCCTAGCATTAACCCAAGGCGTGGGTGAGGATGCTAAAGAAGAAGAAGGTGCCGAGCAAGAAGAGGAAGCACCTAAGGAAGAACCCAAGAAGAAGAAGGTAGAAAAGAAACCTACTGCATAACCTAAAGGAAAGAAGAAGACAACCAAGCCAAGCCCAAAAAAGCCTATGACAAGGGCAGATACAAGGGCAACAACAAAGGAGGCAAAAGAACAAGAAAAGAAGAAAGCCATAGAGTAGGGGGGGTTAGTAGAGAAAAAGAGAAGAAAATATGTGGCACCTCTAGAGTCAAATGAAGAGAGGATAGAGTCTAATGATAATGAACAATTTAGAGTGGTAAGTCACACCACTAAATCTGACTTAGAAAATATTTGTGACAATATTAGGGATATTGCAAACTTGTCTAGATTGAAAACTATTGATTTCAATAAGTTAGGTAGAGAGGAGCATAACATAGTGGAAGAGTCAATTTACACTATGATGGCCAAGTTCAAGAATACTCCACTTGAACTTGATAATACTATTCCTAAGGAACTATACTCCATTGTAGAAAATAAAAGGCATTATTGTCTAAACATGAAGAAAGAAATAAGGGAGTCAACTTTGGTTGGTGTGATGCTTAACCTTACAAAACGTCAAATAAGCAAGGCAAGTAAGAAACATGGGAGTAAATTTGCACCCAAATACAGAGCCTTCAACATTTTGCAAAATAATATTGAAGATGTTGTGAAGAAGTTCACTCTCATGTGGAAAGTGATTTATGGCCTTCAAACAGTCACGAAAGGACAAGAAGATCCCTTTGAGGGAAGAAATAATGACAAGGAAGAAGAAGAAAATGAAAAAGAGGAAGAAGGAGAGAAATAAAAGGAAGAAGTTGCAGTGGAGAAGGAAACACAGAAAGGTGATATGGCAACAACTGAAAAACAACAACAGGAACAGGGTGTACAAGACACACAACTGCCACCACCTAGTCCTCCACATGCAACACCTACATCTACAGAGACAATAATTGTGAAGGATGTTCCTGACACCTCTGGTCAAAACATCAACCCACTAACTACAAAGGATCTCAAAAAGATCCTTCACTAGACCACATTAAAAGCACAATTATGTACCAATCTAGTCTTGGTGAGTGTAGAGGAACTAAAAAAGGCTATAGCTAACATAACCAAGGAGAAGGTGAATCCACAAGAACCACCTTCACAAACTCCAACAGTTACAAGTGGACAACCACAAGAGCAACTAGCACAAGATGCATCTACTAAGGTTGACACTATAGTAACTTCAACTATCGAGGAGCAAGTAAAGGAGAAAATAGGATAGAAGGATACCTCTGCTCCAACAACACAAAGTCAAGGTGCACCTCATCTGATTACAATAATTGATCAAGGCAGAACTGAAGAAGACAAGGAGGAGATCCCTAAGGAGAAGGAACAAGAGGCAATCCAAACGTTAGTCAATTTGCCTACTACAGGAAATCCTACTGGAAGTACACAACAACTGAGCACTGATGTAGTACCACTACAAATATCAGTACCAGGTTTGAGTTCTACCAAGGTAGCAAGGATACTTCACTATGGAGACCCTGCACTTGACAAGGAGATAGTCATACCAAGCTATGACTATAAAACAATGAACATAGCACAGATCAATGAAGTGCAAGAGGCACTGGAGAAGAAGAAAAAGTAGGAGATACTTAGGAATAAGTATAGGCAAAGGCAAGCATTGATAGAAATCAAAGATATCTTTCTAGATGCTTTCAGCTTGCAAGTACCTAATGAGACAAAGCCCATCATGAAGATATTATCTGACATAGTGGACTAGGTACATAATGAAGACCTAGATATCAATGCGAAATTGCTTGAATGGTCAGAGAAGAAGTTCCAAATGAAGGTAAATGAGAAAATATCTGGTGAAATAACACTATCACAAGTAGAACTAGTTAAAAAGGTTGAGAAGGTGAAAGTAGTACTTGAGAATATATTCTCACTGTACTCCAAATTGTGTGATTCCTCATACTTCACACAAGAAACAAGCCAAAGGATATTGAGCTTGGAAAGGAACCTGAAAGTATCTAGCACATAGCTACCAAAGGATCCAGCTCAAAGTGAGAAGCATTTTGCCACAATGCTTTACACTCAAAAGGAATTAGCTATACTCACAACAGATGAGGCTAACATCAAGGCCAAGTTGATACATATATAGTCTCCTATAACCCCTCACATGGAAGTTTTGCATAAAGAAATGGCCTATGTAAATAATGTTTTGAAGTAATATCCTAATCTTTCTACATTGGAAGGCCTAGTACACCTTGCAGCAGAGACAACTATCTAGCTTAAAGCATTGGAAATTGGATTAGACAATTGGGATGCTTCTCTGAAAATCATTATGGAGGTGCCAATCATCCACTCATACTTCTTCCCCTTTTTCTGAAGAGAAGTGATGGGGTGTGCCAATCTAGAGAATCCTAAAATGAAGCATCGGTAATATCCTGCTAGCCCCATAAAGCTCCTCACTTCAGTAACACTGGTGGGTGCTGGCCAATCCATGATAGCCCTAATCTTTGATGGGTCTACTGAGACACCATCACTTGATATGACATGACCCAAATAATGTATCTCGGGTCTAAAGAATGCACACTTCGACAAGCTGCCAAACAACTGATTCTCTCTCAGCTTCTGTAATACCCGTCTCAGGTGCTCTTCATGCTCTCTCTCATCATGAGAACAAATCAGAATGTCATCAAGAAACACAACCACAAAGTTATCCAAAAATTTACAGAATACTCCATTCATGAGGCTCATGAATACAACTGGAGCATTTGTAAGGCCAAAAGGTACCACGGTGAACTCGTAGTGGCCATACCTAGTACGAAAAGCTAATTTGGGGATATCACTATCCACAATCCTTAACTGATGGTAACCCGACTTCAGATCAATCTTTGAAAATACTTGGGCACCCTGCAATTGATCAAAGAGATCATTGATTCTGGGAAGAGGATACCGGTTCTTGATGGTCACTTTGTTCAATTGCCGATAATCAATACACAACTTAAGTGATCCATCCTTCTTCTTGACGAAAATCACCGGTGCACCCCAAGGTGACACACTAGGTCGAATATGCCCCTTCTCTAAGAGTTCCTCCAACTGAGCCTTTAGCTCAAAGCTCATGAGTAGTCATCCTGTATGGTGCTCTCAAAACTGGCTCGGCTCCTAGCACTAGGTCTATGTGAAAATCCACTACTCGAGGTGGAGGCATACCGGGAAGCTCTGAAGGAAACACATCTGCAAACTCCTGAAGGATTGGAAAATCATCAAGGGATGGCTCCCTCTCTAAATCTTCCTCTCTGCCACTAATAGTGATAGAAAACAACTGACAATCCTTTCGCATGCACCGTCTAAGCTGCATAGTGGAAATCATACGAAGGGACACTGGCCTCCTCACTCCAAAGATCTCCCTAGAGATACCATCATCATCCACACATTCCACCCTCTTCTGTCGACAATCCATCTTGGCGCTGTGGGCATAAACCAATCCATGCCAAGAACAACATCATAAGAGCCTAAAGGGGTAATGTGTAGATCAGTCCTAGTGGACATGTCTCCAATCTACATCTACAACTCCGGACCAAGGAATTAACTGACACTCTAGCTCCTGAGGCTAACTCTACTTCCCAACTAACATCCTGTCTAACTGCCACTAGCCCGCAATGCTCCACCACAAATGGAGATATAAAAGATGTTAGTAGCCCCGAAATCAAATAAAACTGCAACCATACGACCCTATATAATACCCGTAGCCTCGATAACTATGGCCTGATGCTCAGCCTGGCAGTTGTCAACCGCTGCAAAAACTCTATGGGATCTACCCATGTCACCAACTGTTGGCTCTGAAAAAGCCCTGCTCTGACCATTGGATGCCTATCCCTGCGGACACTCCCTAGCTGTATGACCCATGCCACCACAAGTGTAGCATGGTCTGCGAGTATCAGATCGTGCACCCTGTGACCCAAACTGTTGTGGGCCTCTTGACCTATTAGATCTGCTGTATCCACCCCTAGAAGATTGCTGAGTCTTCACTGACTGTGATTGTGAGGCCTATACTTTTTGATCCTACCTAGGACCCTATGACTGCCACTGCTTGGGCTTGGAGCCCTGATAACCTTGAGAAGGTTTCTGCTGCTGCTGCTGCTGGGGTTTTGGCTGCTGAGACTGCTGGCCCTTAGAGGACCCTGCTGTATAGTTCTGATTCCCTTTCCAAGGGGGTTTTTGTTGGGAAGAGTTTCGGTTCTGAGACTGATCCCGTGACTCCTACCTACCTCGAGTATCCTCAACAACTAGTGCTATCTCCACTGCCTGTCTGAAGGTGGTAGGGAAGGCCATCCGAACTGGTCCCTGAAGAGAAAAATTCAGCCCCATGATAAAGCGATGCACCCGTAGTTTCTTTTCCTTCATGTATTCCAACTAAGGAAGGAGCTCGAGAAACCTGCTCTCATACTGAGCCACTGCAAGGCCTCTTTGATAAAGAGAATGGAACTCCTCTATCTGTTTCTACCAAAAATGCTCTGACAAGTACCTCTCTTAGAATCTTTCTAGGAAAGATTCCCATGTGAGGGTGTCCATCCTCACTCCACCTATGATCTCTTCCTAATGCCACCAGTTGGAGGCATCCCCTCTCAACTGATGAATTGCTAGGTGTGCTTTTAGATTACTCCCATAAGGGCATAACCCAAAGCACCACTGTAGGCTCTGCAACCATGCCTCTATTACTGAACCCTTAGTGGTACCGGTAAACAATGGTGGTCCGAGTTGAATCAATTCCTTGATGTCATCTCCTACATGTCTAGGAGGTCTTTCAAAAGGGGGTCCTCTCTGGTGTATGGACTCTTCCTCATGTTCACCCTGACCCTCTAACTGCCTCGGTGGGGGACTCCTAGTCCTCTCTCTGACTCTAGGCTCGCCTCCTCTGGGTCCCTCTGCTTCCACTATTGGAATCTGCTGAACTGGCTGAACTAAAGGTACTACTCTTTGCTGAACTACACTGATCAAAGTCTGAAGTGCATCTATTATGTCTTGGTTTGGGTTCGGTGGTGGTGGAGGTGGAGGTAGTCCATCCTCTTGTCCCGCTCTACCACCCCTAGCCCTACGACCTCTGCCTCGCCGGCTATGAGTAATAGGCGGCATCTACACAATTAAAAATTTGAGTTAAGTTTAGGAAGCACAATGGTTTAAGGTTCCTAGTGTTGAAACACGTGCTCTGATACCAAAATGTCATGCCCAATCTATGAGGGCAAAAACACACAATTTTTTTTTTTTTAATAATTAAATTGCTCTAAGTTTTGAAATGATTGATTACAGTTTAAGTAAAGGTTCTCTACATCATCTTAGTTTAAAACTCTTGTGGAGGAATGCATTGTTAGGATTTTGAAGTACTTCGTTATTAGATTGAAATCAATGTTTACTTAATTCGTTATTACATTGCTTAAACAATCAAGTGAAAATTATTTTAATAACAATCCAAATGAAATTGGGTTGAGATAAATCAAAAAATGCAAATCAATAAACCCGATTTTAATCCTATATCAAAATAGCCAATTAACCTTTCATACTTTATCTACTTAGAATGAACTAAAACAATTCTAATAATTAAAACCAAACCATAAATCTCAAACTTAAATTAAAGGTTACTAATGTGAATTATACACTAGTCATAAATTTAATTTTACTAACAACTAACTAAATAAACTAACTAACAAAATCTAACATTAATCTAACCATATACAAAATGAGTGTCTAATCTTTCAATAGAACTTAACTTTACAATTTAAATAAAATTAAAACTATCTAATTAAATCATGACATTAAACTAAAATTACAAAAGAAATATAATTATAAAATGTAAACAATAACTTAACAATTTACATGACAAGAATAAAACAATTAAATTAAAACAAACCAACTAACTTATCTTAATCTAAACTAACATCTAATACTAACTACATTTAAAACATTTAATAAAACAAAATTTTAAATAACCAATAAACTAACTAACATAAATAACTAAACTTAACTTATTTTTAACATAAAAAAAAAACACACAAATAACATTTAATAAAAAACTACTAACATACTAACTAAACCTAACTCAACACTCTAAACCCTACTCCAAACTAACCCTCTACCCTAAACCCCACCTGCCAACCCTCCCACTTGGGCAGCGCTTCCCAAGCGCTGTCCTTGGGACAACACTCTATCCAATGAGATGAGCGCAGACCCAAGGAGGAAGGGAGGCGCCAAACAACAAGGTCAAATGCATTGATTTAATTTAAACAACTTTCCATAAGCAAACCAACCGCCGTGAGCGCTCAGTAAGGGATAAAGGAGATGGGTGAAACATTTATGGGGACAGGTGATGTCATTGATGGACATGATGACCCTGTCAATCCCATCGCCTAGGGAGAGTAGGATGGGAGGTAAGTATTAAATTTAAAAGTTAATTTGGTAAGAGTAGGATATTTAGGTAGATGATTATATATATGTTTCTTTTGAATTTCTTTTGAATTTTGAACATTAATATCTATATTTTCATTTTATTTTGTTTTATTTCGAATTTTAAAAAAAGAATATTCTGGGGAATATTCTTTGTTGCAAGGAGGCATTTAAATTTCCTCCCATACAAAAGGCAGAGAGTTTTACTCTCTTGCAATACATTTTTTTTTTGATGAGAATTTCTAAGTATAGATTTCAAGCCATGTATTTTTTTTTAAGGGTGTATATTTTTTTTGGAAAGGCTTTAAACATTAATACACAAGTTTAAGGTATATTAACACCATATTTAATATGAACTCCTATGTAACTTGCATTGCAATAAAACAAACATAGACGTTAATTCCTTTCCTTAACATAGTTATCATTTGAACATATAAGGAACATATAAAGAACGTGAAAATTTGCTCAATCCAACTAAATCTACATCCATGATATAATTTTCATTTCCAACATAGAAGTAAAATTGAAATTTTCCTAATTAAATCAACACCATTTCCATCTTATTTTGACGTGCATCCATCCAAAATAAAGTTTACAAAATTATATCATATGACAAGCAATTATACTCAACACCAATTTTATTGGCAAACCTGATTCAAGGCTCAACTGGGAAAAAATCAGGAAGAAAACCCGGCTTCGTTGCCAATTACAACAAGGTTTAAAATACAATTTACAATAGGATCTCAATCTCAAATTTCAACAATTAAATCAAAATTTCTTCATGACCCTATTTAAGGGATTTATAATGTTTTCTGCAACTCATTTCTAGAACCATGGAGGGAACAAAATCTGATCAGGTGACCAAAAGCATGAACAAGAACAATTCAAAACATGCATATTTATACAAGGTTTTCACAACAAGATCTACAATAAATCAACACTAGGGAAAGGTGGATTCTTCCAACTAGCAGAAGTCGAGCACAACACCAATCAGATGCCCAATCAGGGCTATTAACGAAGAACTTCCGTTCTTGCATTTAAAAATGCCATACTCATACGAGGTTTGTGCTGATGGGTAGGGGCCCATAACACCCTACCCTTTCTCCCTCTTCTCATCCTAAGAAGAGACTCTACACTGGTTGGAGTCCAACTAAATAGACCTTTCCCAAAATTGGTCACTTTTGCCCTCTCCAAGGGTGAGTAATACCAAAACACCCATGCAAGAAAAATCTCAAAATTGCAAACATAAACAAGAAAGGAAAACATCCACAATAACAAGGTTTTCAAATCTTCCCAACATACACACAAACATACAAACATTGAAACAACAACAAAGTAGCATGAGCATGAAACAAACATGAAAACTGAATAAGGGAGATGAGAATTTCCTACCTTCACAAAGAGGTAATGGCAATGAACAAATTTGAGTAGAGTTTCCACTTCCTTCCTTCAATCTTCAAGAACTCCTCTCTAAATGTAGAGATTGGGTAACAACCTCCACAAGACCAAGAAGGGCCTCTAAATAGGCCTCCAACTCAACCACCCAAGGGCTCAATAACTACCCCACCCACTTGTAATTCTAGAAACTCCTAACTCAACCTACACTATGATTAAACCCTAAGTGGAGATGAGGTGAAGTAACTCAAGATAACCATGGTCAATTTTCGCACAAAGGCAAAAAGAGACTTTTTGAGTGACCTCAAAAGTCAATAAAAGGGGCTTAGGGGTTGGAAAAGACCCCTAACCCATACCCATACCCTTTGGGTATAATAATATCAAGTTTTAATCCTTAGGAAAGAGGTTTAGAACCAAATAAAGTCTAGGAATAAAATAGGACCATCTAACTACTCTAACTTTGCAGATTAAGCACTAATCTAGATTAAGGGATGACTAACCTCGATTAAGAATCCAATTAGCAAACTGACACCAACTAAACCAACTTGGGTCCAAAGGTTAAACAACTAACCCTAAATAGCACACTGAAGCACATAAATATTTTACGAGTGTCAAGCGACATTGAAAGAACATAATTATGAACATTAACATTCACTAAACAAAGAAGATACATACATATATCTCACAAGACAAAATGTGAATTACAAACAATAAGGTCTCCAAAATTAGCACAAGGAGATCAGTTCTGTTCCTCCGTAGGGTTTCTCAGTTAAATATTTGCACACTCACTGCACACATCAGTAGTCCTGTAAAATCACAAGTACATAAATGTATACGTATCAAAAATTCACATAAATTAAAACATACATCAATAAGGGTTTCTTCATCCTGCTTAATTCTTAATCATTTAAAATCTCTTAAATCAAAGTCTCAATCCTACATTTACTGATTTCATCAACATACATATACATGAAACATTAAATGACAGTCATCAAATATATCTGAAAGTAACATCACACAACATGAAATAATAAAGTATGTTTTAAGCATCAGATAATGTCTCGACATCTCGAGTCATGAATATCAAAATAATAGTAATGTATCACTATGCTAGGATGGGTCGGGGCGAGGCCTCACATTTACAAGTAGTATAGAGAAATATCAAAAGCTAACTATGTTGATATTTTCTATATCTAAGTAGTTCTTTTTCGTTCCTTGCATCTTCGCATGCCCATATACCTCTTCCCTTCTCTAACCATTAAAATATAATCTAAACAACATAAAAAATCTCACACATCACAATTGTAACATATCATCAACATTGACAACTTCGCTTATCAAAATATTTGATTTTATACCATTTTTCTTAACTCTCTATTTGGTCGGTTGAATTATCAATGAAAATATTATCAAAACACATTATTAACATCTACTAAGTGAGGGTTAACATATAGGATGTCATCCCTATGTTCCTAAGTCATTGAATTGATAAGTCAATTCAATGCCTTAGCCTAAATATCAAAATTGTCTCGTGTACTTTGCCTTTGTGATAATAAACTATTAGCTAATTATCCATCCAAAAAATGTGCCAAATGTCATACTATCTTAAGTGAACATAGATACATCAAGTAGACTCTTCATTCTACCATATTCCAAAATCGTAGCTCTGTATCTACTTCCAGTGAATCTTGCTGACAAAAGCAATATGACTGTGCACTGTATTCTTCTAATATAATTAGAAATTTTTATCATTCTAACATACCAAAACTATATCTTCATAATGAGTGAACTTATCTATGCATAGTGTTTCCATAAATGACAACATCTAATCATTACCTTTTCCAACTTGCCTACCATTGGTGCAATGACAACCACACTTGTAACAAAGTGGTATCAGATCTTGATCATAGGTTCAAATCTCCTTCGTAAGTGACATGAGTCTGTGATGAGTGATGCTTGGAGAGAGTTGGTATTGTTGTGGTGTCCACAACACATGCCCCATTCCTCACTAGGAATGGGGACCCCCTACTTTTTTCAACCCCCATACTCATAGTTTGAGAGTCAGGAGAAGAAACTTTTATTAGAATTAGAGTTCTAGAATTGTAAAAAAAAAAACAAAAAAACAAAAAATAGAAAATTTTAAAAAATACAAAAAAATAGAAAAAGACAAAAAAATGAAAAATTGGGAAAATATTAAAAATAATTTTTTTCAATCAAGTTGCATGTATGCACGTGTGCAAATGAAGTGCATGCCATGCACTCGGCTCGACACAGGGGAGGGGGTTATAAACCCTACCCTCCCTTCATTTCTCTTCACTCACACTTTTTTGCATTGCTAAGTTTGATTCATTAGAGCATCTGAGGTAATACATGAATACATTGCGCCACTCATGGCCATGCACGCTGCCTTATGCATGCCGTGCACATTTTTCATACATTGTGCTACTCATGGTCGTAGGTATGCCTTATACATGCCGTGTGTGTTTTTCATACATCGTGCCACTCATGGCCGTGGGCACTGCTTTATGTGTGTTGTGCACATTTTCCATACATCGTGCCACTCATGACTGCAGGTGCTGCTTTATGCGTGCTGCACATGTTTTTATTTGTTAACACTGTGTCGCTCTTGTTGTATGCGCTAGGCATTGCTTCTCATGCTCTGCACCACCACATCACAACCATATCCGCGCAACAAACCCTAACCACCACTTTTGCGCCCGTGGCACACCCATCACATTTCTTTCATTTTTTTAAATTGATTTTTTAAAAAAAATAAAATAAAAATAAAAATAAAAATAAAAATAAAAATAAAAATGATAAAACAATTTAAAAAAATAAAAAATAAAATAAAAAATAATAAAAGAGATGAAATAAACCAAAGGAACATTTTTTTTAAAATGTTCATTTAGACTTTAATTAAGCATTTTTTTAGTTTTTTTATTAATTAAATAATATTTATTTTGTTCTCTCATAACGTGTAGGTGATCAAATGGCATCCACATTCGGAGTAGCACCCAAAGCTGTAGTCTTTAAATTTTAAGGCATACCCTCAAAGTTGAGATCCCATGATGATCATGTGGAGATCAGAGATACTGATCTCAGACATATAGACTTAGGGAAATTCTTGAGAATTTGCAACAAGCCAACAAAGAGGTCAACCATGATGTCCACATTGATTTGTTTCGGATTAGTGAATGCAACATCACATCTCATGTTAGTATAATTGGCTGAACTTATCATGGCCCTGTCACGTCATTTCGTTCCTAATGAAAAAGTAGTCAAGAGTGTCACCTGAGAGGTGGTTTTGGACCTACGACCCAACAACATTGAGAGGGTCTTCCATCTTTTGAGAGTAGACCAATTCATTAGGCTCTCCTATGAAGTAGCTGAGAGATGGTACAAAGAGCATCAACCAGAGGCAATTGCCATCATACAGTCTTCATACCTCATTTAGAAGCCTCCTTAGGGAAAGATAATAGGCAAAGTGGATATGACCCAAGGATACATGAAGGAGGATATCGGGTACTCTATTATTCTCCTGAGCAGAGTCATGGGCTTACTCGCATTGGGCCACTTCAACACCTTCATGGTCAACTTCATTGAGACCATCAAATAGACAAAGATACCATTGGATTGGGCCACCACACTAAGTGAAAACTTGTGTGAATAGTTGAGGACGGTGAAGGATAAGAAGAGGATTTACTTGACTTCTTACATGGTGTACCTACTTGCAGCGAGGGCAACAAACTATCCCAGTTTATATAGGAGAGGCAATATGCAGGATCTCAATGCCTGGCCATATATAGTCTACCCCCAGCTGGTGAATAAGAAACTCTTAGTGTAGAGCAAGGAATATAGAATTTTGAATGATGCATTCATCTTTGTGATCATTCGATTCATTGAGGGAGACTATGGGAAGAGGTTATTTGATGAAGCTAAAGCACAGGTCACAACCCTCAGAGCCTACCTCATCCAGTTCAAGACGTTCACCTATCTATGGGTAGCTGGTGCATCCATCAATCCTAAGAAGCTCCCGAGGTACCCAAGTGACAAACTGGTTCTGTTAGAGATCTCCTGGCAAATTGAGTCATCCTATGAGAAGATAAAGAGGCAGCATAGACCCTACTAGGCATGACCATTAATCATAGGACCATATCGGGTGAAGAGGAAATAGGATATTTCGTCCTTCGAATGGGAATGGGAGAACTATCCTCTTGAAGAATACAAATCTCCTCTACCTTACTTTGACATTGTTGGGAAAGTGGAGAGTTTGGCAAGAAGAGACTTCTATCATGAGGATGCTATTGAAGATCACTAGATGAATGCCACAAATCACTACGATGTCTGCATTAGGGAGTATTGTAGGATGAATTTGTATCTAGTAGAAAAGGCTCTCTAGTTGAACATCTCAAAGGAGATAAAGCAATAGGATTCTAGGGAGTTACTAGACCCCTTGTTTAACTCAGATAAAATTGGGGAAAGGCCTATTCTGAATGCCGAGGTTGACAAGGAGGAGGCCAATGATATTAATCATCAAGCAAGGCATGTTATTAGAATGACAAAGGAGTGGATCAAGAAACCTTTTCCACTTGATTCAATTCTTGATATTGTGATCTTCCATGCACATGCTTGCCCAAAAAGAGGTAGAGGAAGGAAAGTAAAAATTCCCACCTTCGCAACTTAGTCTCTTATTAGGCTAGAAATAGTGTACTAGCTTGATCGCCCAGTGGGATATTACCACCCTCCTGAAAGAAAGGGAAACAATAAAAGAAAGAGGACCTCTCCTTAGAGGATTTAGATGGAACAAGTGCTTCCCCAGCAGCAGGAACAAAGTCCACAAGGGTCGCAAGATATTGGAGCTACCCAAGTCCAAGATGAACCACAATTGCCTCCTATAGTGTCTAGCCAACCAAAAGAGGGAGAGATTCCACAAGTCTTCATTCCTCCTACACAAGATGAGCTAGCTTCCCCTTCTACCTCCAAGAAACAGAAGAAAAGAATTAAGATTTAGATGAAGAAAAGGCAAAGGATTAGTAGGATATTAGTGCCTAATCCCTCTATTCCCAAAAGTATTCCAGAGGGAGATGAAGAAGAAGAAGAAACATAATTAGAGGAGGAAGAGGAAGAATAAGTGCCCCTACGGGGATGAACTTGGCTAGCTAGAGCCACAAAATTACAAATGAGAAAGAGTGCCATGGGTACCTGCTATCCACTCAAGCAGAACCTTTAGAGGTTTATTCTTCAGAAGATGAAGTATAGCAGTGGGTGGATGAGTAGAGCGAAGGGAGTGATGATGTTTTCTCAATGTAAAATTTTGATTTCATGCCTGTAGGTACAGAGTTGATTGGGGTTAGATCAGGGACACCCCTACAGGTGAACCTCAATAGGAAGACTGGATGCAAATGCCACTAGATACACATGGTCCTGACCTTATTTCTCCATCTCCATCATGAGTTACAGTGGTAGAACAAGGCTTGGTGACTCCCCCACCTCAAAGTTTAGAAGAGGAACAGGTTCAAAGGAACCATTATCAGAGGAGAGGCCAGAACAAATGGCGACTAATGAAGTGTCAAAAGGACAAATGGTGGAATATTCTCAACTAATTTCCCATGACACCGAGGTTCAGGCTATAGGATCTATTGAGACTAAGGCTACACAAGGAGAGTCCTCCCAATAGGATATAACTTCCAGTAGGAGCAAAAAAGGGAAGGAAGTTGCGAAACATACTCCTTCATCATCAAGAGCTAGGTCATCAATAGGACGCATCCCTAGATGGATTTGAAAGGAAATAATGAGGAGTACTAAGCCTCAATTTTGTGCTTCAGAGGAATACATTTGTGAGATTGTAGAGATATTGAATAAACTTGAGTCTCCATCACATGAGGCAGTGCCATTGGCATTTTTCACCACCATATAGAACCAAGATTTATTTGCACAAGTGGCTCTCTCTCCTAAAGGCACAGATGTAGAAGGCCTTAGCCTCAAAGATTATGAATTGAAGGATGTTATGTTGGGAAGGCCTACATGGGATTCAACCTAACAAATGATGACTATGGGAGTCAAAGAGGTTCTTAAGTATGTGGAACAAGAGGAGATTGAACTTCATGCACTTTGAATGCAAGTTGAGATCCTAAAGGGATATCTGGCAGGAGTCGTTCGTCCTCTTAATCCTGAACACCCAGAGCATACTTTGAACATTGTACTTAGAGAAGGGGGAGGTACACAATTAAACCCATTTTTGAGAGCTTGTCAGGAATGGTGAGAAATTTTTGAGGAGAAAAGTGTTACAATCATCATAGAAAATTTGAAGTTACTATATGCTATGTAGGAGAACATGAATAAGATTGTAGCAATTTTGAAGTAGGAATTTAGTATCATTGATGAGCTATGTGCCGGGAGTAAGGATTTGCAAACTCTACAAGCCATAAAGGGCCAACGATATCAAGTTTTGATTGATGTATATACTGGAGAAGAATTAGACATGATTGATGACTAGATAGAGAAAATAGCGAATAACAATAAAGTAATGGAGACATTACACGAGGAGATCCATCGGCTCAAGGACCAAGCCCAAGAGTGAATTTTGGAATTAAAAAGATACTACAGTGATGCATGCTTGGATATTTTTGAAGATGAGGAATGAGAGAGGTTGTTACATATAGAGATAGTAGTGGAGAATTTTAGGAAGATTTTTGTGGAGGTTTCATATGATGAGGCATCCGACAAGCCTTTAGGAGAGAAGAAGCCTTGTTAGAGTTGGACACCAAACTCAGAGATTTTGCAGAGACTCAAATTGAGGAGGACAACTATAGACAGAAGGTCAAGGACAAGTATGAGGCTTTAGATCTTTTGGATGCGGCTAAGATTACTAAGATGATAGAGAAATTCAAGGGCAAACATCCAAACATAGCTTTGGGATGAAGAAGAACAAAACCCAGATGCCAGAATGCTAGTTTTGACACTTAATAAAATTTTGAGATTTTGACCCTGTCGAGCTTCGCAGCTTCGCAACTTTGTAGGTGCACAAGTCCGCAGGTACGCAATTCAGAGGTGCACCGATAGTTAACTGCCAGTTCCAAAAATAGCACTTTCCATGCATCAAGAATGCATTCTGGTGACATTTTAACTTTGACACACGCCTAGTAAAGGACTAACTTCTATTTTTGGCACCTCCAAATGCTTCTACTTCGACTAAAGGCTTTCTCCTATTTTCTCGCTCACGCTTTCTCTATTTTTGACATGTAAAGGGCTCATGCATCCAATTAATGAATAAAATATGGATGGAGTCCCTCTAAGTACCAGATTAACTGTTATATTGTATATATTTAGTTTTTAAAAATATTTTTAAAAGCATTTTATTGCATGAAGATATCTCTCACTCTCAACACAAATTGAGGAGACGATTTCTTATAAATACCCCATTGCAATATGTAACAAAGGCTGCCGTTATTATGCAATAAAATTATGCTTTTGGTGCTCACATTTGGAGTGTAGTTATTCTTGCCTGAATGTGTCATATTGTTGTGAATTTTATTCATGAGATCATGATTGAGCGAAAGGTTTTTTGCATTATTTCTAGTTGTGTGATCTTTTAGTTCTGGTGTTTGCTACAGATTTACAAATTTCACTGACATATCCAGCTTGAGAAGAGATCATCAAATTGTGTTTGCATAACCTTTCATCTCACATGAGTGCATTGTTCGTGGCCTTGTGATTTGATGAAAGGTGAAATATCATATGATTACTAAAGTTTTTCATTGATGATTGCATCAGTGGATTCTAGGATCGCTGCTCCTATTTTCATTGGTTTCCTACTGATTTCTTTGAAAGTTTAACTTGTAGCATGTTGTTTTTTGTAGTTTATGTCCATTAGGATTTCAATTTCATGTTATTTTCTTTCAGTTTCGTTATTTTCTTTGCTAACCCCGTGTTAGAATATGAACTCATTTTAGTTGCATTGTTAGAATTGCATTCATTGAAAAAACTAGAAAATACAAAAATATTGTTCTTTTGTGTGTTATTTTGAGATCAAAAATAGATTTACTTCATTCTGAGATCATAGTATAACTAGAAAAGGCCTCCTGATGAACAATCACAATTATCTTCAACTAAGCAAATTTTGGTACATCGTAAGATGAATACTGAACCTTGGAGTTGATCCCAAAAAGATTAGTTTTTCAAGAGAGGAATTGCACAATGGATTCTTGTCATTGACCTCATGTAAAATGACCACCCAATAGGTATCATGTCAAAATCCCTCGCAAGATTTGTGACATAGTTTAACTGCCTCTTATAAGTTAACTATTTATTTGATGCAACAAAAAAAACAACTCTTGTTTGTAACATTAATACTAGACACATGCATTACACCTCATACATAGAATACATTAAACCTCATGATATGACAATAAGAATAAATGCCAAGTAAAAAAAAAATATTGAAATAGACTTGTACACTTACATGCGCTAGAGAAGTGTGAAGAGAAAACGACTTTCAAAGAGTTAAATGATTAGCATGTGGTGTAATAGTGATAACACAACCACCCTTACATATCACATATTAAAGAAAAAAATAAATTTAGAAACTATAAGTGAACTTTAATTATTTAACACTTTTAACCTAAACATCAAATCTTAAGATATGATGTTTAAACCATCCAAACACTAATCACCCACAAATGTCAAGATAATAGCCATGCACAAAGGTGGTCTTAGTTGAGGAAGTACTGTGGACACTATCACTGCCTCACAATGAGAACACCCATGTGAGAAGAAAATAGTTCACCATGTCAATGCTAAGGAAACTCAAGGCAATAGTATATGAGAGTGTATTGTGATAAGATGATAAAGAGGTGCACATAAAAGCAATAGTGTTCATCACCACGCCACAAAGGATAAAAGATTGTCAAATGATATCGTGCTGATGAAGGAAAAAGATGGCCACATGCCCAAACATGAAAAACTAATCAAAGATATATGTGATAAAATATTTTTTAAATAAAAATAAACCAACCATATTTAATTATGATTATATCCTTACTACCTGATAGACTAAGTCAATGACCTAGGTTTAAATGGGGAGTTTGTGGCTGATGTTTATACATTCACAGGAGAAAGAATTCATGGAAGATTTGATAGTTCACAAACTCAATAGTTTATCTCACAAAAATAATGGAGTATTTAGTGGAAGAGATTGGGGGTGGCTAGAAGCACAAATTGAAGTCAAATTAGGGTGTATGGGAGTGTAAAACAAGTCTCTCATCTCTTTCCTCTAAGAAGTAGAGTTGCATTATTTGTTCTTTGGTTTGTATTACTTTGTAAAGAGTAATAATAAACCCTAGCCAAAGAGACAATTTCAAATTTATAAGGTGACATACAAAAGAACATATAAAATTAGTAAGAAATGAGAGAGAATAGAGAACTAGTAAAAAAGGTGAATTCTTAGCTCCTAAACCTTGAAGAGACTCTCATAATAATCATTCAAATATCTACTTCTTGATGCAATTAATAATGGGCATACATATTGCATTCAAGACATGTATAGGAGTTGTGGAGATGCTAATATATCAGTGTTTGGTTGGGATTTATTTTAATACTTTTATAAGAGGAGGAATGAGAACATCTCTAAGTCTAACCTTTAGAATTTAAACTTAGCCAAACTAGTTGTCCCTAATGTGTTCATTGAAGTTAAACTAATTAGGTTACATGGGCACACCACTATCATTCATCATTAAGGGGAATTAGGATATCAAATTGTACATTCTTGTTTTATTGGATACAAAAGGCATCATGGTGTGCTTGATGCTAAACAAATAGGCCCTAAATTATATCAACCTTAGATGAAATGGAAATTGAATTCTAAAAGTTAAAGAAGATATATAGGAAGGTTTCAAAAAGAAATAATCACATGGTATAAGACCCAGTCTTATAATTGTTGAGCCATTCTCACTTGCAAACTTTGAAACATAGATAATCAAGGCATATCATGCCTAGTGCCAAGTAGTAGAAAAAATGGAGAAATTATGATACCAATAGACATGATGATGCTATAAGTAAAAATCTAGTACCCTGACATTAACTTAGAATTTGAATTTTTGACTAAGTTAATGCTTGAATTGCACAAGGGTTTTATTCAAGTAAGAAAATACCCATTCCACATTATTTTTGAAATATTATCCTCTCTTGTGTTACTTATGTTGACAATTGGCTAATGGAGATATGTAATTGTTGTCATTTATGACAACACATGATGTACATGCTTATAGGAAACCTCAAAAATAAAGATACTTAGCTTTTGGTAATCAGAAAATTGTCTAAGTATGGAATTTGGTATACAATAATGTATTGTTTTGTTTATAACTTGATGCTAATGCCATATATGACTAGCAAAGTTAGATGAAGATTGTATACATGTTTATGATGACATGTATAACCTCAGAAGTCAATATGAATTGTATGGAAAAGAGATATTCGTGTTTTGATAAAACTAGACAATGAAATTGAAGGAAATGATTATTTTAATTACTTGTCCAATAAGGGCTGACATCCTAGATGTTTACTCTAAGTTGGAAAAGTGTATTTTGGTCCTAGTTGACCTAGCAATAATTTATGTGAAGGCATGGTAGTTATGCAAAGGACATCTTGCAGATTCAACTATGCAATAGTGCTACCTTAAAGAAGTTATGTGGAGCAATTGTATGTGAACTTTTGTGAAAGCAATTTCAAGATCCAAGATCGAACTGAGAAAGTTTCTATATTCTAGAGGTCTGATTACTTGTTTTGGTAGTGAGCTCTTATTGTAATTGGAAGTGCATGTTTGAGCAATGGGCTCATCTTGCATTTACTATACTACAACTCCAAATAGGGTTGGCACAACTCCTAACAAGGTTGGAATCCCCTATTAGGGATTCAAAGTCTCCTAACAAGGACTCCTTATATTGAATTTTCTCATTGAATCCTAATAGGGTCCATCCTCTAACAAGGAACTTATATATCAGTATATTATCTAGTGGGTATCATCCTCACTGGGATTTTCCCTTGGCTAGGGTTTCTCTAGTTAACAAAATATGGTGATATGAGTTATCTTTGTGCATTGTTACTATTACTATTCAACATTACTTTATTACTTTGTTATGTATGCTTTAAAGAAATAATATCCAGTTGGCAATTAAAATTTGTAGATTATTAATTCACCCCCCTCTCAGTAACCCCTATTTCTAACAATTGGTATTAGAGCATAGTTACTTTGAAGAGGCTTAACAACTTGAGTAAGATCCCTATGGATATGGAATAGTTGATGAAGAACCTTGAAGAAGCTCTTGAACAAATTGATCTCCTTACTAAAGAAAGAGATCAAATGAAGAATAGATATGAAGACTCCAAAGTATACATTGGACAATTGAAGGAAAAGATTGAACATCTCAAATCCAAGTCTGAATCTACTAAATCAAAAACTAGTGATGATGATTATTCAAAGTTGAAGACAAGATACAAGATCTTGAAGCATGAATTGAAGATTACAAATATGAAGTTGACTTTGAGAAATGATCCTAGCAAAGTTGAGTTTGATTTGAAAACTAAAAATGCAGATCTAAGAAGAAGTCTGGCAAAGAAGACATCTAAATTTGAAACATTGAAAGAAGATCATGAAGAACTTCATAAATACACTACTATTGTGAAAGGTGAATTAACTCAGTGCAAGCAGCAACTTGAGAAACTTTATTCTAGCAGAGAAAAGCTTGATGATTCAATGTCAATAAAGAGACATACTTTTGATAAGACTGGTCTTGGTTATCTAATTAACATGTCTGTAAAGAAACCTGAGAGTAGATCAGATTTGAAAGTGAAAGATAAATCTAATGATAAGACTGAATCTAGTCAATCTTCTAATAAATCTAAAGATGTTGGACAAGACAAGGGAGTTGAAATTTTGGATGAACCAAAGCAAGTGGAATCTTCTAAGGAAATCATGTATGAATTTAGTGTTAGAAATTCTTTAGAATAATTGAGAGGGGGGGGGGGGGGGGGGGTGAATTAGTTATTCAAGTTCCAAATGTCCTAATAAAACTTTTCCATCAAGTAAAGTGAGCCCATGAAACTGTTCATGCATCCAAGCTTAAACTTTCCTATTTTAGCAAGTTACTATAAAATCAACATGCAAGCATAACACATGAAAGATCAACACATAACATAGTGATTTACGTGGAAATCCAATTTGAGAAAGACCACCAGTAACATGCTACTCAATTCTCACTCTTTTGAAGTGATGCCCTATGAAAAGCTTGTCCTGTTAAAGGCTACAACACACTATTAATTGTGACTTGGTTAAATGATTTAACCACCCTATTAGAAGTGGGCCTAGTTAGAGGACTTTAGAACATTCACTTGGAATGCCACCTTATTAAAGGATTTACAAATGGTTGTTAATCCAACCCAAGTCCATAGGATTTTACCCTAGCTGAAATAATTGTTAGAGAGTAACAACAAGGGCTTTTGACCTGATACAACTCACAACTTAACTTGAAAATTTTAGATCTTAATTCAGCTCACAACATTGCCTGACTTTCACTTTCTTTAGCTCTGACAACTTGTCCTCCTTTCAAGCCTTGTTTCCTTGAGTCTCCATGCTCGATGTACCAATGCAATCTCCTATATGGCCTCTTATCAAAGCAATGTCTCTATGCTCTGTTCTTCCTCCTTCTCCTTGACACCCTTCAACAACTTCAACCCAAAAAATCTAGCTTCTTAGCTTATGACTCCTTAAATAGAAGTCTAGAATCCTCTTTCCCTCTTGATTCTTCCCATTTTTGATTTTACTTCAAATGGATTAGGTAGGATTCAATGAATCTATCCCATATCTTATTTCTTCTAGAAACATCATGAAGAATCCTCCTAAATTCACTAAAAAATGGTTTACTTAAAATTTTGTGCCACTAACTCAACATCCTTATCCTCCATCTGGTTCACAAAATTCAAGGTAACAAACTTGCCAGCTTGGATTTGACAAATCTTTGACTTTTCAAATAATGCAGTAGCTCAACACTATTAAAATTTTGGTGCTCGGCACATACTATGTTACTTGGCATCAACTACATTTTACTAATGCTCGACACCTATTACTTTCTCGGCTCCATCTGTATCATTCAGCATACACTAGATTTTTCATTTGCTCGACACTAATTGAAAATTTTCTCAGCATGAACTAGCTTGCTCGACACTCACTAATGAACTTAGTCAAGCTTTGTAGACAGCCTTGTTACAACTTGTACTTCTGAGGTTTCTAAGTGTGGCCAACCTTTGTATCTTCGAGTGTATTATCAATACATCATTTTACCATTGTCTTAATTGATCCTTGCTCTTCATTACAAAACCATAACTCAACCTTTTCCTTAGGTACTTTTGTTACATCTTGTTGATTAAATCCTCTTCATTAATCAACTAAGTGATAGTACTTGGATTTTATAAGCAATTGTCATTCTAGAAAATAATAGGTTTGACATTAGTTACAAAAAAATGATTGAAAACATTCTTTATCAACAATCTCCCTCTTTTGCAAACAATCAATGATCTTTTCAATCAAATTTCTAACAATATCCCTCTTTGGCATTGATGGCAAACCAAACTAATCAACCAAGTTATCAAAAATGATAACTAGGTTAAAATAGTAAAACAAATGCCAAAAAAGAAATTGTGTGACCATTTCTATTTTCATCAACTTTCACATTCACATCTCCCTCTCTGATCTACTATCCTAATTTTTTTGCTTCTGCTTCTCCCTCTTAGCTACTATTTCCTTTTTGCTATTTCTTCTCCTTCTACATATCTGATCAATTCTTGTATGACTCCCTCTTTTCTTATAGCTTACTACTTTGATCAGTTTTGCTCTTCTTAACTACTATTTCTCCCTCTTACATTTTTTGTTTCTTTAAATGTGTCATGCCATTTCTCCCTCTGTATGAATTGATCAGTTTCTGCTATTTTGGTATCAACTACTTCTCCCTTTGTCCATTTGATTCTTTAGATTTGATCATTTTTTCTATTTCTCCCTCTTTGACAACAATTCCAAAGACATATTATCTCAACATTTTAACATGTAAGTATAGCATCTTCAAAAACTTCAATTTCTCCCTCTGTCGCCTTGCTTATGACTGATTTGGAACTTCAACACTTTGATTACTTTAGGAAAAATCCTAAAGTAAGTATCCTTTGCATCAATTTATAATATTTTATCATTCAACTCATTTGATGTAATCTTGCTGTTGCTCAAACAACTTTGGATAAGGGTATCACCCCTAACTTACCTTTAAGATACTCAAATGCATCTTTAGGTAATGCTTTTGTGAAGATGTCAGCAATTTGTTCCTTTGAGCTGACATATTCTATCCTTACTTGCTTATCTTCCACCAATTCTCTTACATAGTGATACTTAATGGAAATATGCTTTGTTTTGGCATGCGTCGCAAGGTCCTTTGATATGTTGATGGCACTTGTGTTATCACAATAGAGTATCATAGGTTTAGTTACCTCTTCCTTCATACCTTACAACCGATGTTTGATCCATACAATATTGGTGCAGTTGATAGCAGCAACAACATATTTAGCTTTTGCTATAGACTATGAGGTACAACTTTTCTTTTTGCTTGTCCAAGCAACCGATCTTTTACCTAAGAAAAGTGCTCCTCCATTGGTGCTTTTTCTATCATCAATATTACCTCCCCAATCTACATCAGTGTAGGCCTTCAACTCAAACTTTTCACTCTTCTTGTAGTATAATCCAAAGTCATCTGTTCCTTTTAGGTACCTCACTATTCTTTTTATTGTCATCAGATGATTTTCTCTTAGGTTTGTAGAAAATCTTGCCACTATTCCAATAGCTAATGAAATGTCTAGTCTACTATGCATAACATACTGTAACTTTCCAATCATTGATTTGTACATTTTCTAATTTACTTTAGCTAACTCATCATTCTTGTATAATTTATGTTCTGTTATCATTGGTGTACTAACTAGTTTTGAATTTTTTAAGCCAAATGTCTTGAGTATCTCTTGGATATATTTTGATTGGGTCACGAATATGCCATGTTTCAAATGATGTACTTAAAATCCAACAAAGAATTTGATTTCTCCAAACATTGACATCTCAAACTCATGTTTCATTTTATCAAAAAAATCTTTGCATTAGACATCTTTTCCTCCAAATATTATGTCATCAACAAAGATTTTAGATATTAGAATATCTTTACCTTTTTTTGCCTTGATGTATAGTTTTATGTTGTCTTCTATTCTCTCAAATCCAAACTTCACAAGATATTTGTGCAGTCTCTCATACCATGCTATAGGTGCTTACTTCAAACCATAGAGTGCTTTATGCAATTTGCAAACCATATCCTTGTTGTTGTCATCAACAAATCCCTCTGGTTGTTCTATGTAGACTTTCTCTTCTTGTATACCATTTATAAAAGTAGACTTTACATCCATTTGGTAGACTTTGAAATCTTTGTAGGCAACATATGCAAGTAGTGTTCTCACTCCTTCTATCCTTGCAACAGGGGAAAATGTTTCCCCACAGTCCAGTCCTTCTTGTGCATAGCCTTTGCAGACTAGTCTACCTTTATTTCTTCTGATCTCACCATTTTCATCTAGCTTGTTTCTAAATACCCATTTGGTACCAATCACATTTTTATCAGCTAGTCTTGAAACCAAAGTCCAAGTTTTGTTCTTCTCTATCTGGTCTATCTCTTCTTCCATAGCTTTATGTCAATTGTCATCTTGTAGTGCATCTTTCACTATTTTTGGTTCAATTTTTCTTAGTAGACATGATTCATTTCTTAATCTATTCTTTGTCATTGGTCTAGCTTCCTTGTTTCCAATGATTTGTTTAGTAGGGTGATGTCTTCTCACATACTTGGATAGTCTTGGTTCTATCCTTCTTTCTATATTTGATCCTTCATCTTCAGAGTCACTGAGAACATCTCTGTCTAGTATTTCATCATCTCTTTCATGTGTACTAATTTTAGAATCAGAATCTGCATTTTCTTCATTCTATAACTCTACTTCTAAATATATCTTGACATTTATTGGATTTGACCTGGATGATATTGAAACTTGTTGCTAATTCCCAACATAATTGATAGCTTCATCTTTAATAGGCAGTCCTTGATAGAAGTATACAAAAGACCTATAATCTTCTGATTTCTTGGATTCATCAACTTGGAATTCTGCATGCTCATCAAAATTTATATTTGCACTCTCCACAATCTTGTTAGTGTTAGTATTCAAACACTTATGTGCTTTAGTTCTAGTGGAGTATCCAAGGAATATGCCTTCATCACTTTTTCCATCAAACTTACCATTTCTAGAATCTTTAAGAATATAGCATTTACAACCAAACACTTTGAAATGTTTTAGATTGGGTGAGTTTCCATACCATAATTCAAAAGGTGTTGCATTTGTACCTTTCTTGACTTGAACTCGATTTAGGGTGTACACAGCTGTACTTACAACTTCTCTCCAGTACTTCAGAGCAACATTTTTCTCCATCATTAATATTTTGGCATAGTCTATCATTGATCTATTTTGTCTTTCTGCAATGCCATTCTGAGGTGGAGTTCTTGTTGCTAATGTTTGTCTTTTGATTCCTTTGTCATTGCAAAATATCTCAAACTCTTTTGATGTAAATTATCCTCCTCTGTCTGATCTTAGGCACTTCAGACTCTTTCTTGTTTCTTTCTCAACCTTGTCCAAATACCACTTAAACATTTGAAATGCATCAGATTTTTGCTTTAAGAACATGGCAATCATCATCCTAGAGTAGTCATCCAAAAACAACATTATGTATCTGTCTCCTTGGCAACTTTGCACTTCTATTGGGCTACATAAATCAGTACTCTAGTACTTCTTTGGAAGAGTAGATTTTTCTTTTGAAACTTGACTTGGTCATCTTTCGTAGTTGACATTGTTTGCACATTGTATTTTCAAGCTTCTTCAGCTTAGGCAAACCTCTAACTTTCTTCATTTTTTTGATGCTAATTAGATTATCAAAGTTAACATGACATAGCCTTTTATGCTATAGCCACACATCATCAAGTTTTACAATAAGATAGGTTGCATCTTCCATATCTAGGTAAAACAAATTACTCCTAGTTTGATCACATTTTTCTATCAAATTTCCATCAATGTCATAGATTCTGATAGATTTGTTTCCAAATTCTACTTTGCAACCTATATTGCTTAATTGTGACACTCTCAGTAGATTATAGTTCAATCTTTCAACATAATATGAATTTTTACATAAAATTTTCTCTATAAGTTTAATAGAACCTTTTTCTTTGATTTGACATGGAGCATCATTTCCAAATCTAACACCACTTCCATCATATTGAGTAAAGGTAAGAAACTTACTTTTGTCTCTTGTCATGTGATGTGAGCATCCACTATTTATGATCCATTTCTCATTTTTGTTCACATAGGTTACTAGTGCTATTGCCTCATTTTCATCTGATTCATCCTTCATGGCTACATAGACTACCTCATCATCATTTTCATCAGAATCCTCTTCTTCAACAATGTAACACTTTTTGCCTTTGTCTTTGTAATCTCTACCATCATCTTCTGTTCTGTTCTTGTTCTTATTGCCTTCTCTATAATTCTTCTTTTGTTTGCATCTTGTAGAAATATTTCCTATTTCATTTTAATTAAAACAAATGATAGGAAGCTTACCTTTGAATTTACCTTTGTCCCTGTGAAATCTTCTAACTAGTAGTACTTCCAATTGTTCCACATCTTCTTCATCTGTGCTACTATCACCAGATGCATATTTTACCTTTTTCTTCTTCTTCTTTGGTTTCACCTTCTTAGTGTCTTTCAATGATAGCTTGGCCTTGAAAGTAGATTCAAAATTCTCAAGTCTATAGTTATCAAAATTGGACAACTCAAATGCAGTGAGTCTTCTTACTATACCTTCAATAGTTAGCTAATTTCGTAGTACACACCTTAGCTCTTGGATGGCTAAAAATCTAATAGCATAGATAGGGAGTAGGATTCTTAAGCATTTTCTATTAATAATGCCATCTTCTAAATAACCACCCAAACTTCTTATTGCACTTACTACTACTTTCATTCTAGAGGCATATTGAGAAGCATTCTCACCTTCCTCCATTTTCATGTCATCAAACTTTCCTCTAAGGCTTTTTCTTTTTGCTTTTTGAACATTTTGATCTCCTCCATAGATATCAGTCAAGGCTTTCCACATCTTGAATGTAGAGTCACATCCCTTGATGTCATCAAATTTAGCATAGTTGAGGGCAAAGACAATCTCTAGCATTGCCTCATTATGCTCCTTATTTTTCTTCATATCTTCTACAGTAGGTACAGTTGGATCAACATGTTCTATTTCAATTGAGGTTTGTGCATGATCACTTATTGATCCAAGGCATGGCTTCATTAACTTTTTCTATGTGGTGAAGTTATCTCTGTTGAGCTTGGGAACTTCTCTCTTGGACATCTTGATCTTCTTGCTTCTAGTACCTTTAAACTAAATTAGCAGATGGATTTGAAACCAATTGTTAGAAATGCTTTAGAATAATTGTGGGGGGGGGGGGGGGTGGGGGGTGGGGGAGGGTGAATTAGTTATTCAAGGTCCAAATGTCCTAATAAAACTTTTCCATCAAGTATAGTGAACCCATTAAACTGTTCATGCATCTAAGCTTAAACTTTCCTATTTTAGCAAGTTATTGTAAAATCAACATGCAAGCATAACACATGAAATATCAACACATAACATAGTGATTTACATAGAAATCCAATTTGGAAAAAAACCACTAGTAACATGCTACTCAATTCTCACTCTTCTAAAGTGATGCCCTGTAAAATGCCTGCCCTGTTAAAGACTACAACACAATGTTAAATGTGATCTGATTAAAGGATTTAACCACCCTATTAAAAGTGGGCCTAGTTAGAGGACTTTAGAACATTCACTTGGAATGCCACCCTGTTAAAGGATTTAAAAATGGTTATTAAACCAACCTAAGTCTATATGATTTTACCCTAGTTGACACAATTATTAGAGAGTAATAACAAGGGCTTTTGACCTGATACAACTCACAACTTAACTTGCAGATTTTAGATCTTAGTTCAACTCACAACATTACCTAGCTTTTATTCTCTTCAGCTTTCATAGCTTGTCCTCCTTTCAAGCTTTGTCTCCTTGAGTCTCCATGCTCGATGTACTAGTGCAATCTCCTATATGGCCTCTTATCGAAGCAGAGTCTCTATGATATGTTCTTCCTCCTTATTCTTAACACCCTTCAACAACTTCAACCTAGCAAGTCTAGCTTCTTAGCCTATGACTCCTTAAATAGAAGTCTAGAATCCTCTTTCCCACTCAATTCTTCCCATTTTCAATTTTAGTTCGAATAGATTAGGTAGGATTCATTGAATCTATCCCATATCTTGTTTTTTCTAGAAACACCATGAAGAATCCTCCTAAATTTGCTCAAAAATAGTTTATCTAAAATTCTATGCCACCAGCTCAACATCCTTATCCTCCATTTGGTTCACAAAATTCAAGGTAACAAACTTGTTAGCTTAGATTTGGCAAATCTTTGACTTTTCAAATAATGCAATAGCTCAACACTATTAAAATTTTGGTGATCGGCACATACTGTGTTACTTGGTACCAACTACATTTTACTAATGGTTGGCACCTGCCATGGATTCACTTGACATCCACTAAGGTTTTTTGATGCTCAACACCTATTACTTGCTTGGCTTTGTCTGTATCACTCGGCACACACTAGATTTTACATTTGCTTGGCACTAACTGAAAATCTACTCAGCATGAACTAGCTTGTTCGACACTCACTAATGAACTAGTCAAGCTTTGCAGATAACCTTGTTATAGCTTGTTCTTGTAAAGTTTTTAAGTGTGGCCAACCTATGTATCTTTGAGTATATTATCAATAGATCATTTTACCATTGTCTTAACTGATCCTTGCACTTCATTACAAAACTATAACTCAACCTTTCCCTTAGGTACTTTTGTTACATCTTGTTGATTAAATTCTCTTCATCAATCAACTAAGTGATAGTAATTGAATTTTATAAGAATTTTTCATTCTAGTAAATAGTAGGTTTGACATCAGTGACAAAAAAATGATTGAAAATATTCTTTATCAACAATCTCCCTCTTTTGCAAACAATCAATGATTTTTTCAATCAGATTTCCAACATTTAGAGGTAAGTGTTTTTCATGTAATGAAATAGGTCATATGAAAAGAGATTGTACTAATAAGTCATTTAATCATGTTAAAGAATTTTATTGTCATAAATTTCATGGTATGGGTCATAAAGCAATTGATTGTAGGAAACCTAAGTATGATACTGATAGAAGGAATAGTAGAATGTAGAAATACTAACCCTACAGATAGAAGCAGATCTAATGAAAGGACATCAAGAGAAGGAAGACCTTATGAAGACATAAGACATATCATGTTTTATAAGTGTAACAACTTAGGAAATATTGCTCAAAATTGTCATGAACCTCATGATCAATAGAATCCTAGAAGTAGAGCACCAATATGTTAGTTATGCAACAACTTCAGACATACAAAAAAGTATTATAAAATGAATAGAAACTTTGGAGATAGAAGGAACAATGGAAGAAACTTTGGAAATAGAAGAAATGATAGAAAGAACATCAAAAATGACAAAAGGAACCACGAGAGGAACTTTAGAACTAACAAAGACAATGAAGAATAAAGAAATGTAGTCAGTGAACTTTGAGAAGAACTCAATGAGGCATTTGTAAAAGGATTAGATGTCTCAAAAGAAATGATAGATGATGATGTGATAGGTAGATCAAAGTTAGTTATCAAATTTGATTCAATTAAGTTGAATTAAGCTTGTTTACAATAGTAGAAATTGATAACTTCATTCAAAGGTTGAATTAGAGGTAGCAAATTTGGGAAAAGGTGTATAGAGTTAAGTTTAGATGGTACCTAAGCTCACTTGAAATATGGAGCTTATCTAAACATGTTATGAAGGAATTAAGAATTACTAGTATTACAGAAAAGGTTAATTCTATAGTAGAAGATAAAAAATATGTTTTTGCAAAAAAATTGTGAAGTGAAGTCTTGAGGAGCATTTTCATGATGAAAGAAGGCTATAGTAAATCTTGGATGGCATCTAAAGATCAGATAGATGATCTTGAGTAGTTATTTGATTACAAAATGAAATTAAGAACTTTTTCATGTTTGAAAAGTACACAATTAATGAAAGTTCAAGTTGATGGAATATACAAAGTATAGAATTGATTTTCAGTTCATTTCGAATACATCTTAATCAAAGAGCACTCAAAAGTAGCTCATTAAGGTGATTTCAAAGCAAACACTATTTTTGGAAAGAGGTATTTTATCATTTTTCAACAAATTTATTTGGTAAAAATTCATATTTGATAGAATCATGGATAGGTCACTAGTGCACAGTATCAAGACAAGGACAAACCTAAGTTCAAAGTTGTTTCTATAAAACCTACTGAAGGAAAGCCTAACTCAACATTATCCATCACTCCAAACAATATAGTATATTTGGAAGATGTAGGAAGTTACCTTACCAGTAAATGTGAATCTATTGGGAGTGAATACATGAACAAAGATATGGAATTAATTTTCAATCACAACATGACTATGAAGCCCATATTTGAACATTTAAAAGAACTAGACCTATTCAAATATCATTTCTACCATAAATTTGACACAAATGAGTGGATACATATTATATTAAGTAGGATATATGATGGGAAAATATGGATGGAAGATAGTGTAGTTGACATTTCTACCAACCTTATTCACGAGGCAACTGGTCTTAGTAAACAAGGCAGTGTGCTTATAGGTGAGAAAATGCTCAAGAAGAAAGCTGAAAGTTATACTAAGGCAATATACAATGGAAAGGCTATGGTGATCAACACTGTTAAGCAAGATGATGTAAGATTCCTAAGTAGAATCATTGCCTACTCTATATGTGCAAGCTCAAAGATTGATGAATTATCAGCTAGATTCATCTATGTAGCATACAAAATATGTGTAGAGTGTAAGAATTCTCCTTAGGGGAAAATGATGCCAAAATCAAGAAGCTCAATAATAAAGCACAATATGGAACAAATGATGCATGATCATAATAACAATATAAGAATAAATAATGTACAAGTACACTAGAAGTGCCTGTATATAAAGGCCTCTAGAATGATTAGGAGTTAGCAATATGATAAGCCTCACAACTAAGCACATGTCCACCAAGAGTGTATTATCCTCCATTGAGCACAAAATTTTGTGCAATGATGAGAGGATAAGCTTACATGGGTGTGTCACATAAAAATATGTTGACACCATGTGCTTAATTAGAGTGCAAAAAATTGTGTTGTCTACATAAAAATTTAATTAATTATGCAAACTCCAGTGTTGTAGACACCATGTGCTAAAATGAGTTGCTTACTCCTATGTTGTCAACAAGACAACTCATATGAGTACACATACTCCTAGGTGTCTAACTAATAAATAATAATATAATACCACATGAGCCAAATTTTGCATCACCACACTAAAAAAATCCCTAACCCTAAGCCCTTTTATACGAGTATTTTTATTGCTTTAGGGTTATCATTAATAATTACATGTTGGCCTAAAATCCTAATAAAATAGGGACATAAAGTATGCATAGTAATTTCCTAATCAGTCACCACAAACTAATAGTCTTCCACTTGGGGACTAATCAGACTCCACACTAGACAACAATCTTCTACTTGGAGACCGATCCTGTAGCAATACTGCTACCACATGGGGCTCCTACTTGGAGACTGATCCTGGAGCAAACCACCATGGATTTTTTTGTGCTTTTATTCCTATTTAGTCTAGAAGACCAACCGAAGCCGAAGATGAAGTCAACTTCTCCAACTTTAACTATCCATCATCCAAAAATTGACCAAATGAAATGGTACTGCAACTGAATGTGTTTTTTCTTTGAATGCAGAGTTGAATTCTTTGTAAGATGAATGACACTCTAGCTATATGTAAACAAATAATTATCCCTTTGAGGGTGTGCCAATTCTTTTAAGAATAACTAAAGCCATATCATCTCCTTGACTGCCTTTATAGTAGCAACATACTCTGCCTGTGTAGTGGATAAAACATTAACCTTCTGTAACCTTGAAACCCAGCTCACGGCTAGCCCACCAATAGTAAATACATAACCTGTAATATTTTGCCTGGTATCAATATCTCCTACCAAATCTAAGTCAACATAGCCCTATAAGTCAGTAGTAGGGCCCCCAAGGTGTAGACACTTACTAGATGTTCCTCTTAAATATTTGAGAATCCATTTGATTGCATTCCAATGCTCAATTTTGGGATGACTCATATACTTGCTAACGACTCCCACTACATGTGCATTATCTAGCCTAGTATATACCATAGCATACATAAAGCTTCCTACAACTAAAGCATAGGGTAGAAATCTTATCCTCCTCTTCTTGTGTCTTGGGACACATCTCTTTAGTCAACTTTAAATGACTAGGTAAAGGTGTGCTGATAGCTTTAGTATTCTCCATAGAGAAACATTGTAACACCTTCTCAACATAATCAACCTAAGATAGCATCGATTTTCTATTTTTCCTATCTCTGTCAATCTTCATACCAAGGATTTGTTTTGCTCCCCCAAATCCTTCATAGCAAATGCATGTGCTAATTGGCATTTCAACTCCTTAATGTGATCCATGTTAGACCCAGCTACAAGTATATCATCAACATATAAACATAATATAATGTATCTGTCATCATCCAACCTCTTAAAATAAACATAATGATCTAAATGACACCTACTATATCCATGCTCATGCATAAATTTGTCAAATTTTAGATACCATTGCCGAGGTGCTTGCTTCAAGCCATATAAACTTTTCTTAAATCTGCACACTGAGTTCTCCTTACCTTTGACCTCAAGTCCTTGTGACTAAGCCATAAATATCTCTTCATCTAAATCATCATGAAGGAAGGCTATTTTAACATCAAGCTACTCCAAATGAAAATCTTAAGTAGCCACAATACTTAAAACAGTATGGATATAAGTCATCCTAACAACAAGCAAAAATATCTCATCAAAATGAATTTCATTTTTCTATGCAAATCTTTTTACAACTAATCTATATTTTGTTAGAGTAAATAAATAAATAATTAATTATTTACTTAAGCTTACTTAGGTAAATGCATTTATTTAATATTTTGTATTTAATGCATGTAGTGATTAGTTGTTGACAACATGGGAGTTTGTTCCCTTCTAGCATGTTTCACCTTTTGTGGATGTGTGCTGAGTTGTCATCCTTATCTTCTACCACCTTCTAGCTTGTTCTACAAGCTTCCATGAGCTCTTTATAAGTGAGCTCTCTCATTGTATTTTCATAAAGTATTGTGCATATTGTAAATACATTTCTTCTTGTGTTTGCGTATGTGGTATCTCATGTCTGTTTAGAGTTTTTTCCTTGCTCCATGCTCTTCCTCTCCTTGGCTTCTCTTTGATAGGCTCTCACATGCAGGTGATGTTGGGCATCTTTGAAGTTGGCTTTCATCAACTCCAACATGGTATTAGAACCTTCTTACTATTGCTTGGTTGAAAGATTTTTGAAGCCATGATTTGAAGTCACAAACCCTAGTTTGTTTGTGCATTTTTTCTTCAAATCAGGAGATCAATGAATTTTCGGAGCACATTGGGATCTATTCTACATTTCATCTTAGTTTTGTGAGCTTAAGGCATTTCCCTAAGTTGCACTTAAGGGGGGGTGTTAGAGTAAATAATTAATTTATTAATTATTTATTCTATTTACTTAAGCTTACTTAGGTAAATGCATTTATTTAATATTTTGTATTTAATGCATGTAGTGGTTAGTTGTTGACAACACGGGAGTTTGTTCCCTTCTAGCATGTTCCACCTTTTGTGGATGTGTGCTGAGTTGTCATCCTTATCTTCTACCACCTTCCAGCTTATTCTACAAGCTTTCATGAGCTCTTTATAAGCGGGCTCTCTCATTGTATTTTCATAAGGCATTGTGCATATTGTAAATACATTTCTTCTTGTGTTTCCATGCTCTTCCTCTCTTTGGCTTCTCTTTGACAAGTTCTCGCATGCAGGTGATGTTGCGCATCTTCGGAGTTGGCTCTCATAAACTCCAACATCTTTAAATCTTTTATTACCTCCATCCTCTTCTTTTAACCTTTAAACCCACTTATTCTATAAATCCTTTTTACCTGTAGGCAACTTGTATAAATCCCATGTCTTATTTTTCAACAGAGTCCATTTTGTCTTTCATTCTAGACTCCCATTGAATCTTAGTATCCACCTACACAACTTCATCATAACATTTAGGTTCACCAGCATCGGTGAGTAAAATAGAATACAAAGAGGGAGAAAATATTTTTGGAGGTCTAATTAGCCTTGTGACTATCTAACATTCACTGATGTGTGTGGTATTTGTTGTTGTGGTTGTTGCAAATCATGAGGAATGGTTGGAAAATTATCTTTTGGAGTATCATCTAGCACTACATAATCATCTTCTTTTGTCTCATGTTGCTGAAATAGATCTTTGTACAACACTTTCTTATTGAATATGACATCCCTACTTCTTACAATTTTACAATTTTCAAAATCTCAAAACCATAACCAAATTCATTAATGCCATATCCAACAAATACACTTTTCTTTGACTTAGCTTCCAGCTTGGTTCTATTTTCAAAATCTATATGAGCAAATGCTTCATAACCGAAGGTTTTGAAAAAAGAATAACTCACCTTCTTACCAGTCCATGCTTCCTCTAAAATACCACAACCCAAATGAGTAGAGGGGCCTCTATTAATCAAATATAAAATAGTATTGATAGCCTTCACTCACATGTGTAAGGGCAACCCAACATGCAATCTCATGCTCCTTGCACACTCTATTATAGTCCTATTCATGCATTCAACCACTCCACTTTCTTGTCGAGTCCTTGGAATAGTTTTCTATCTAAAAATGCTATTATTGGAGCAAAAATATTTAAATTCATAACTACAATACTCAACACCATTATCAGATTTAAGACATTTTAATTTCTTACTAGTTTCATTTTCAACCAAGCATTTCCATTTATTAAAAGTTTGAAATACATCATATTTTTGTCTAAGGAAATAAACTCATACTTTTCTAGTTGCATTATCAATAAAAGTAACATAATAATGAGAGCCACCAAGGGAAAATACTTGATCTGGTCCCATAAATCTGTATGCACAAGCTCTAATTTCTCTCTTTTATTTTCCTTCCTAGTCTTCACAAAACTCACTCTCTTTTGTTTTCCATACACACAACTTTCACAGAAATCTATATTAACACATTTCAGACCTGATAAAACTTTCTTTGAATGAATTACTTTCATACTTTTCTCGCTCATGTGCCCAAGTCTATTGTGCCATAGCACTATATCAGAATCTACAGTAGGTATTTTTTCTCCTTGCTTAACTACAACAACTATTCCTAAACATTCATTTTTCTCTGAAACAATTAAAGTAGAAGGAACAATATGACCTGTACAAAGATATAAGGTACCTTTATCATTAAAATTAACTACACAACCCTCATCACCGAGTTGCGCTACTGAAATTAAATTTCTACTTAGCCTTGGAACATGTCTTACCTCTTGTAGTAGCCAATGATTCCCATTCTACAACTTAATCTTAACTTTTTCCTTTTCAAAAATCTAATAGGGTTCATTATCCCCCAAATAAACAAGCCCAAAATCCCCTTGGACATAATCAATGAAATAACCTCTATGAGGTGTAGCATGAAATGAAGCACCAGAATTTAAAACCCATGAATCATCAACACTTTCTAAAGACAAGCAAAGCATCCTCTTTAAATTTTTTACTTACCACATTTGTCTCCTTGTCTCCATGTAGTTTATGTCTTTCATTTTTCTTTTCAGTCCAATAATCTTTCTTACTATGCCTTGGTTTTTCACAATACTAGCAGTTGTTTGGTCCTCTCGATTGAGACCTCCTCTTTTTTGAATTTCCTCTTGATTTTCCACAATTTTTTAAATTACTTCCTCTCTTAGTCATTTTTCCTTTGCTTTGTGCATTCAAAGCACTTCCTGATGTAGATCCACCTGAAGATTTCCTACAAGTTTTCTCACTCAAAATAACATTGATCACATCATCATATTTTAGGGTACTAGATCCAAGAACAAAATTACTCACAACCATTACCAAGCCATTCCAACTTTCAAGTAAAGAACAAAAAATAAAGAGAGCCCTAATTTTTTCATCAAAATTGATACCCACATAAGATAAATGACTAGTAATAGTATTAAACTCATTTAAATGATCTTCAATAGATCCACCTTTTGTCATTTTCATATTAAAGAAACGCTTCATGAGAAATACCTTGTTTGAAGTGGAGGGCTTTTCATACAATTTTGCTAGGGTTTGCATCAACTCTTATGTTGTTTTTGCTTTTGTAATATTAAATTCCACCGATGGTGCCAAGCATAATCAAATGCTTCCAAGTGCCTTTCTATCTAGAAGATCCTAGTTGTCATTTGACGTAGATCCTTGATTCTTGATTTTTCCTTTCAATGACTTCCATAAATCCTTCTGATAAAGATAGTCTTCCATTTGCATCTTCCATAACTAAAAGTTATTCCCATTAAACTTGTCAACCCTTAGCTTACCCTCATCTACCATCGTTCCCACTCAATTGTGAGACTTTCCTGTAGAGGATAACCAAAAACCAACCTTGCTCTGATACCACTTGTTAGGATTAAACCACATACATAAATAACAATTACATCAAATATAAACAATATCAAAAAATAATAGATCACACAGAAAAGAACACAAGACACCAAGATTTAATGTGGTTCACCTAATCCTTGGGCTACATCCACTAAACAACAAGTTCGATATTATTACGATCTAGTGATTACAATCTGATTACAATCCATAATCCCTTACAACTCAATACTGTTGCAAGAATCAATTTTTGCATCACTACACTAAAATAATCCCTAACCCTAAGCCCTTTTATACAAGTATTTTTACTGCTTTAGAGTTATAATTATGAAGTATGTATAGTACTTTCTTGATCAGTCACCACAAACTAACAAGGACAACATATTTGACAATTTTTGGATAGTTTTTGACATTTTGACCTTTGTCATTGATGTCAAAGGGGGAGAAGTACACATGATTTAAAAAAAAAAGTGAAGTACATTTAATAGGAGAAGTACATTGAGAAATATTGTAAAGTATATTGTAAGGGGGAGTATATGTAATAACTTAACATAAATAATAGATGTAGTTTTTGTTATTTAGCGATTTTTTCCTTTTTTTTTGCCATCAATGCCAAAGGGGGAGATTGTTAACAATTGGCTAATGGAGATATGTAATTTTTTTCATTCATGGAAACACATGATGTAAATTCTTATAGAAAATCTAGGAAATAAAGATACTTAGCTTTTGGCGATCATAAAATTGTCTGAGTATGGAATTTGGTATCCATCAGTGTATTGTTTTGTTTATAACTTGTTGCTGACTTCATATTATGATTAGAAAAGTTAGATGGAGATTGTATACATGTTTATGATGATGTGTATAACCTCAAAAATCAATACAAATTGTACATAAAATAGATATTCATTTTTTGATGAAACAAGACAATGGAATTGAAGGGATTATTTTAATTACTTGTCCAATTAGGCCCGACATCCTAGATGTTTACTCTAAGTTGGAAAAGTGTATTTTGGTTTTAGTTGACCTAGCACCAGTTTATGTAAAGGCATGGTATTTATGCAAAGGACATCTTGTAGATTCAAATGTGCAGTAGTGCTACCTTAAAGAAGTTATATTGAGAAATTGCATGCAAACTTTTGTTAAAGCAATTTCAAGATCTGAGATTGAATTGAGAAAGTTTCTATATTATAGAAGTTTGATTACTTGTTTGGGCAGTTAGCTCTTCTTGTAATTGGAAGTGCATGTTTGAGCAGTGGACTCATCTTGCATTTACTGTACTACAACTCCTAACAGGATTGGCACAACTCCTAACAGAGTTGGAATCTCCTAATAGGGATTGAAATTCTCTTAACAAGGAATCCTTATACTAAATTTTCTTATTGACTCCTAACAGGGTCCATCCTCTAACAAGGAACTTATATATCAGTATGTTATCTAGTGGGTATCATCCCCACACTTGGGTTTTTCCTTGGCCAGGGTTTCCCTAGATAACAAAATATGGTGTTATGAGTTATCTTTGTGCATTGTTACTATTACTATTCAATATTACTTTATTACTTTGTTATGTATGGTTTAAAGTAAGAAATAATATCCAGTTGGCAATTAAAATTTGTACATTACTGATTCACCCCTTCTTAGTAATCCCTATTTCTAACAACTTAATACTAAACAAGGATACAAATAGATGAAGCACCCAATTAGATTTGGAGAAGAAAAATAATTAGGCAAGGTTACTAATTAAAATGTCATGTAATAGATGGTATAATAGATTGCTAGAGAATAATTAACTTGATTACCACCTAAACACATAGGCTTGAGAAAGATCACAATCATAATTTCAATGATTTCTTACTATCATAAATATATATGGGCACCCACAAGTCCCTTCTCTTTTCGCACAAGATGCATTACCAAGATTGGATTTTATAGATTTTATGTGGAAGATGATGTGGATGGAGGATAATCTAATGTAAAGGAAGAAAAAAAGGAACTTTCTACCACATATGATTGAGTATGACTCTTGGAAATAGTCTTGGAGCATTTGAGGATATACTATTTGTAATATTCAATCAAAACATCTTTTGACATTGAGGGTTAGAAAAACCACATAATAAGGGAAATCAAGACTATTTTGTATCATGATGTTAATTACAATGAATATGTTATTAGAAATTGTGAGGATATTCTAGAGGTAATACATAAAAAGAAGAAATTGATTTTTTTTTGATGAAAAGGGAGAGACATACAAGGGATTGGAATCCCTCTTTCCAAGGACATTATGCAATTTAAATAAATAATCTAATAGAAAGGATCAATCTGATGGTTAAAAAGTTAGAGAAGATATATGCAAAATTAATGCAATGTAGGAAGAAATTGAAATTAGACTAGGAAAACAAAAAGTCAGAATGCCTAAGGGAATTGTGATGACATAACCACCTTCTTATGTAATTTCAATACTAGAATCTTCACCTTCTCCATTGTAAACACCTTCCAAGAAGAAAATAATAGATGATCAAACCCCAATTTAAATTCAAGATATATCAAATGGATCTGGGAAAATAAATGAAGTGTCTAGTATGTTTAGAGGGCTAAAAGATTATGATAAAAAAAAGTTCTTGTACTACACCACCAAGAAGAGGAGGTACCTAAAGCACCATAAAACATGATTAATATGTAATGAGTTCTCCTCAGGGTAGAGACCATCAATGCTAAAATGTTCCTTCTCGAGGTTCATAGAAAATGACAACTTCATTAACTTTCAGAAGTCAAAGAATTTAGATAAAGTTGAAGTTGATAGAGTTGGATAAAAATTTGTAGATAAACAATAGGGGTTTCGATGAGTCCCAATATGATGAGATTATAGAGAGAACTTGAGATTGTAGGGATAGCTCTCAATTACTTAAAAAATGATGAAATAAATGTTATTTCTGATAAAGTTAGGAAATTTTCAATAGAAATTAATATATTACTCATCTGAGATTTGGGCATAATTTTATTTATTTAATTAATTAATAAATTAGAACAACTCTTTACTATATTCTATCAAGGATTTGCAGGATCTCAACATAACCTTAAAATTAATATATTTTTAGTTTGGGTGAAACATAAATTATAAATAAATTAAATGTCTTAATGTCATGAGATGAGAGGATATGTTGTGATCATGATCTTGAAAGATATTACTGCCTAAGAGATGAGAGGACATATTGTGATCATGACTTTGAAAGATACTACTGCCTTACAATTAGCCACCATGATACTATTCTTTGCAATGTCTATGCATACACAACTAAAGAAGTTGGAAGAGGAAGTGACACAACATCAAATAAATCAAATAAATATGAATGAAGAGATTTATATATTGTATCATGAGAATGGAAGGCTACAAATAATTCTATTTTTAGAAGAGTCACCAATACCTCCAAATAATGAAATGATTTTTTGCTAAGTTTTTGCTAGGAAGGATATCCCTAAGGAAATGATTACAAAGAAGAAATCAAGGCTATCATAAATGTTTGATCTAGTAAAATGGAAGAATGAGAGGGACTTTCTAAGGCAACTAATGGAAATGCAAGGATGAAGATTGTCTCATTTTTTGAAGATATTAATAACCATAGGCTGAAATGTGTGACTGATAAAATTAATGATGTCTATAACTTGTATAGTAATTTAGTTAGAGATGACGAATAGGTTAAATATCACACTTTTAGAACCATTGTATGATAAATGCAAGCCACATATCATACTTTGAGAAAGTTTTGCAAAATCTTGAGGAATTATTCAAATGCCTCACCAACATTGCATCCTACAAAGAAAATGGTGAAGAGAATCATTAACAAATATTAGTATACAATTGCACAAGAATAAAATATTCAAACAAAGAATAAATTCTTCCTCTTATTCAAAGTTTGGACAATCCCATAGATAGTGGACAAGAAGAACAAGATAAAGGATTTTCAGAATTGGATAGAAATTTTTGAAAAGATTATGACTAAGATATCACATTGGTGTAGGATAAAGGTAAGATGGATGTGTAAAATTTTAACTATTTTCTAGACAAAATCATATCTTTCGATGCAGGGTATAACATGTTTGTGATAGAGACTAAGACCAACCTTGATACTAGGTGGAAAGAACATATAAATTATGTGGAAGAGTTGCAATAATATGTTTTGATTGAAGATTATGTAATTAATTAATGGAGTTATAAGTATTTTGTTTCAAATGATTAATGTTCCAAATATGCGTATATTTTAGAAGTCAAAAGGTGTTGAATAATATAATTCAAACATCACTTAACATGAATAGAAGCTTTCTTGACTTATTATAGTCACGAATCCCTATTAATATATGAAGATATTTAAACATTTTTTTATTATATTCCTAGAAGTTTCATAATGTTATGTTTGACCTTTATATATAGTCAAGTCAAAATATTTTGTAATGCAAGATGTAATGAAAAGTTACATCTTTTCATATTTTAGGAAAATGGGTAGTTAGAACATAATGGCTAGAAGCTTGTATACAATAAAATAATTTTTTGAACAAAATAAATGTATAATCTAGTATTGGTTTCAATTATTATGTAGAAATTATTGATAATTTATTATCTAGTTATCTCCAATCTAATAGTTTTCTAACCATTTAAATTAATATATTTCTAGTTTATCGAAATAAGTTTACATTTTATAGTTTATTTGATTGGTTTCTACAAGTTAGAAATGAACTCATTCAAATAAGTATGTGATTTGAGAATCTTATTTCGGTTGAGAAGAATCTGATAATTTGAACTACCTTGCACATTTATCCAATTTATAAACATTTAAGTAACAAAAAAAATGAGTTATAGCTAGTAATTAGACACATACATCATTTTTGACTCGATTTATCAGCAAAAGAAAGACACCAATTATTCAAACTCTAGGAGATAATTTCTTAACTATTATACTCATTTACATTTTCTATTCATGCTCTAGGAGTAGGACTTAGATCGAAAAAATATTATTTTAAAATTTCTTGCCAACTTGAAATGAATTGAGCTAAAAGATAATTGGTAAGACTAAGATTACATAAAAAAAAACAAATTTTCATGAAATATTTAATCTTCTTAAATATAACTAGTTAATCTTCGAGAAATAAAAATTTTCCAGTGATAAAGGTACACCCAAATAGGCATAGTAGATCCTAAAACGTATAAGACATCAAGCCTTGTGGTTGAGTCTTTTCTATTCACTAAATCACTTGTGGAACCCAATAATAGAATTTGATATGCTCTTAGGATCTTAAAAGCCGTTAATTTAGGAACCAACATACACTCCCCCCTATTTTCTCTCTCTCTCTCTCTCTCTCTCTCTCTCTCTCTCTCTCTCTCTCTCTCTAGGTATTTTTCTACCTTTCTCTCCCTTTCTTCCTTGTCTTCTCATCCTTTCTTACTCATGTTTCTATCTCCATTATCCACTCTCTATTATTCACATTTTATTATTATTTTCTCTCCTTGTCCATATATCTCTCCTTCCACCCTACCTAGGAAAACCCTTTGTGAACTCTCTTCACCTCTTCTTTCTCTCCTCACCTCTCTATCTCTTTCTTCCCTACATCTCACACTCTCCATTTCTACCCCTATCTCCATTCTATCTCACTCCTTTATCTCATTATAATTTCATCTCTCATATTCTTATCCTCTTCCTCTCTATCTCTCACCCCCTGCTTTACTTTCTTCCTTTATTTCTCTATGTCTCTGCTTCCTCCTTTAAATCCCATGTCACCTCTCTCTTCTACTCTAGGTATCTTATATGTATTCCTCTCTATCTTGTCTCCCTCTTAGTCTCTTACTCCCTCGATGTATGCCTCTCTCTTCATCTCTTCATACTCCTCTATCTCTCTTTATCATTTCATATTCATTGGTTACCTTTATAGACTTCTTCCTCCCTCTCTATCTCCCCCTTGTTACACCCTTGTCTCCAATGTTTATGTCATAACCTTTCCCTCTCACACTTTCCCTTCCTCTCCAGATTCATGTCTCATTACCCACCTCTCTCTCTCTCTCTCTCTCTCTCTCTCTCTCTCTCTCTCTCTCTCTCTCTCTCTCTCTCTCTCTCCCTCCTTCCCCCTTCAAGATTTTTCACCTAGTTAGGTAAAATTATAAAGCTTTGTCACACTAGAAATGGCCAACACAAATTCAAGTTTTTAGTTTGAATCGCTAAAATGTCAGATATATGTTGAGAATTTTTAAATGATGTAAACTAATGAGATGTTTGATTTTTAATGTAGTTTATATTTGGATTTATTAAAAATAAATAAATATAGAAATATAAATTTTAATTTAAAAAAAACTAAAATTTAATGACTAATAAAATGCTAAAATTAGAGTTACATTGTTTGTCAACTTTTATTTAGCAATTTTGTTTTTATTCATTTTTTGCATGTATAAATAATTTAAAACTTTAGTGCATGAATACATATTTCACTATTTTTATTAATATATAGATTACATATAATATTAAAAACTTAATGTATATTGAAATGCACCTCTTTCCATTTGATGCCATCTTTTGTCTTAACTGTTGTAGACACTCAAAAATTGGCAGAATAATGAAATCAATAAGGATTAAATCAATTTCAATCAAATCAAGGACATAAAATAAAAGTGATCAAAAAAATTGAATATTAAATCATTATGAGAAAAATAAAGATTTATTGATTATTAAAATAAAAGGAATCGAATGAATTAAGTAATTATGTAATAGGCTTTAATTAATTACATAATTCACTCAATTAATTAAATATCAATTCCAACCCATTCCATGGGTGCACTTGGCTAGAATGAATTAATTTAATCAATTAATAAATCCTAATTTCTCTCACCAACCACTCAGGACAAATTGGATCGAGCAAAGGGAATTGAGGACATTGCTCACATGGATCACCAAAATCTTTTCAATCTAAACTATTTAAATTGGCTTTACAATCTTGACAACTCATTTAAAATGGTTATCATCTCATTTGAAAGTATTTAAATAAATTTATTCAACCATGATTAATTGACTTAACCTTGACCCTATCCCTAACCCTAGGGAAAATTTATAAATACTAAGCATTTCTATGACAAATAATCCATTAGCATTAGCATCATTACTATAGGCATTTTGCTTGCATTGAATTCTTTAGAGTAATTGTGAAATTTATATTTTACTTAGTGAATTTTAGCTCAATTTTGTATTCAAAATCATGTTTATCATTGAGTTTCCATTCTACTAGTTGTCACTAATATGTTGAATTGAGAGCATATTTAGTTAGGTATCCATGAGATGGCTTTGAGTGTTTTGATTTGATAATTTTTAATGCATTGTTCATCATTTTATTATCAAATTGAGTCTAAATGTTTCATGAAGATACATTTAATTATATACAAAATGACACCCACTGTAAGGCCCTAGGCGTCAAATATGACATAATTTTATCTTTAAAGTGAATTTTTGTATCATTATTTGTAGGAAAATTAACATTTGTAGGCCTGACAACATGTTTACACAGTCCTTTGGTGCATCTGAGTTTTCCTACGATGCTTATGCATTATTCTATAGTGCATCTGCATTTCTTTAGAATGCTTAACAAGAACTTCATAATACATGTACAATTTTCTCCAATGCATTTGGAGAATATTCTATTTTCTTGTCTTCTTTGTTTATAAAATTAATTGATCTAAAAATATTTTAGCACACTTTCTCCTATCTTTTAACGAGTTCAAGTTTCCTTATAGCTCATTTGATTTTCTTTTTAGTGCATTTACAATTATTTACAATAGATCTGAATTTCTAGTAGAACTTCTAGGTAAATTATGATTTATTTTATAATTTTTTTCAAATTTGATGTCAAATTTTATTTTATTTGCACATGACAAGTCTTGAGAAGGTTCAAAAGACAAAATTTAAGATGTGAGGGCAATATAAAGAGAACAACATGAAGTAATTAGCAAGCTATGCACAAAATATTTTTGATGCTGATTTGTTAGAGGACTTTTTAGAAGAATAAGCAACTTATTGTCACTCTCTCAGGGTCATATTAAAGCATACAAGTCTAAATATCCTTCTTTGAATTGGATTTTTACTCTTAAGTTCTCAAGGTTTCTTGCAAAGTTGTATTTTCATATTTGATTTACACAACTTTTCTTGGAATGTGTTGACTAACATTTATGGAAGGAGATTCTAAGGAGCATGAGCTATTGTTGAGGTAAGCATAAATACAAATAAAAATAAAAATTTACCTAGCCTATTCTAGCATCAAATTGAGGAAAGATCCTAAACAAGATTTCATTTTCTTAACATATGGATTTTGTTTGAAAACATAGCATAGTAATAAAAATACTTTTGAATCTTTAACAAAGCATCAGGGATACACTCTCACCTTTCTCAAGGTGATAAAGTTGCTAAACATGTGGATGTCATATGATAAAGTGCTTTGGATGAATAAACACACTTTAAAAGAATCTTGTTTGTTTGTGAACAAAAGGTATTAGGGATATGCCCTTACCTCTTTGAGGTAATCAAAACCCCCAACATACCCTAATTCCACATAGTTAGAGGATTTTGAATTTACATTGTTAATCATGGTTAGAAGTTGAGATAGTAGGGATATGCTATCACCCTTTAGGGTGATCAAATTCCCTAACCTATTATCTTCTTCATTTCAAATCTTTCATGAACATGATAGATTAAACTAGATCCATAGAAATGCATGTATTCCAAGGACTTTAACATAGTCATGCAAGAATCGACTGTAAGTGAGATACAAAACTACCTTAGTCATGGTTGACCAACTCACTCTAAAATGAAATGTTTAAATCCTTAATATGGTGCAATATAAAATTTCTTATAATAACTTTCCTCTATTATTCCTAATGGAATGCACAAAATCTCCTTAGTGTTGGTCGAAAGCTCTTGTAAGAGAGGAAAAAACAAGTAACTTTGAATGGATTATTGACTAAATCTCAATTCAAAAAGTTACTTTCCTATTAGAGCCATGTTTAAAATCTAATTTGACATAAGGCATGCAAATGATGTGTTTGTTTTGTTCAAGACCCATGAAAAAAATTTACAATTTTTGTTTAAGGATCTAGTTGGTGAAATGGAAAAACAAAGATTTTTGTGATTTTTGTGCTTGATCATTTACAATGGCTTAAAAAATTCATCATATTTTTTTAAATTTTTAAGCCAAAATTATAAAAAATCATATCAAAATGTCAAGAAAACTATTAGCTGACACTTCAAAACATTGGATTACAACACATTAAAAATTTCCTATAGTGCATGGACATTTTTTAGTACTTTTAAACTGTTTCAATGTATTCAATATCTTTTTTGGTATAGTTGAAAAGTATTTTAGCGCATTCAATAATTCTTGTAGCACATTGAAAATTATTTTAATAACACTTTTAAACCAAGAACCCAAAATAGAGGGTACTTCCCAAACTTTTTACTCGGAAACAAATATATTTTTGAGTACCCATTAAGTGCTTGTTCCAAATCAATTTAAACATATTCAAAAATCTCAAAACTTAAATTTTTTTTTTCCAAAATTGGGCCACTTGCAACAAATCTAGACATCGTCTAAGTTTGGTAAAAAAAATCTCAAGTTGGAAAAGAAGGATTCATCCCAAAGATCCTGATCTCATTTTTATACCAATTTGGACAAGACCGGGCCATCACATCAAATTGGATTTATAAGAATAGATAACCTTGTTAGACAACTGAGAGGAGGGGGGTGTGAATTAGTTATCTTCAGTTATCCTACAGTTCCTTCAAATACTTTAGTACCAATAAAACTTTATTAACATCAAAAGAAACCACTCAGTAGTCACATTCAACTTCTTGATTAACACTTACAACTATTTTCCATCAAACTATCAATTCACTATTTCTATTATTACCAACTATTAGTAATAAAAATTAGTTGTCAATAATCATTTATTTAGTTATTACCAAATTACAATAAAAAGTAAATACCATGAAAATCAACTTGCAACATAACAACAATCACCCTTACCATTATATGTAAGTCTCAAGATGAGGTGTCTCAACATATCACAAGATAACAACATGAAGGATGTCTAAGGAAAGGGGATTAGCAATATCACATGTAGGAACTTTGTACTTAGATTGATTGGATTGAGCCACTTATTATTGTAAAGAGGTGAAAGTTTGAACCAAGCTACTAATGGTAGGATTAGAAGATGCAATTGTGGGCATAAACATATTGGATGTACTAGAAAACTTGTTAGAAGTAGAAGGAAAATTCAAAGATTTTGGTGGAGGGTTGGAAGGAATGAGAAGAGGATTGAAATATGCAAAATGGACAATATTAAATGAGGGTAATGAAGAAGGTATGGAAGTAGGAGGAACACTTGCATTGAGTGAAGGGTTAGGAAGACCAACAATTAAAGAATTAGATACTTGTGTAGAATTTTTCATGAGAGGTGGTGCATAAGTATGAATGCTAAGAATAGTAGAGGAAATAGGAATGTAAGGTTCAACAATTATTGAAGGAATGTATCCTTTCTCTTGAACACGTTCTGTCAAATGCTTAGCATGAGTGTTAGCAAGGTGAGATATACCACACAAAATAGAAATGTTATTATCATCATGAGTAATAATATGATTAATAGACTCAATAGAAGGAACACTATTATGTTCTGGTTCTCTTACATAAGCCAATTTTCCAATTTATCAAACTCATGAGAGGGCTTATCAACTTGGGAAGGAGGAACTCTTAAGGATTCATCTTCATCATGGGATGAGTGAGAATATTTTACCTCCATTATAGGACTGAAATATTAAGGAAAAATACTAGTATCATCATGGGTCCTAGGAATAAAAGAGGAATCATAATCAAAAGAGCCCACAAGTATACAAATTCTCCTAACATGAATGGTAGAGGATGGAAAAAGAGGAGATCATAAAAGGAAACTATAATGGCATCTAAAAAACATAAAAAATATAACCACACAAATATAGCCAAATATAACTCCAAAGTTAAGGTGAAGAGTTGTGTTGGGTTCACTACATGAAGGTAAACAACCAATGCAAATTAACAATTTAACTCCAATAAGAAAAGGACAATAAAATAAGGGAGATAAAGAGATCTAACTCCAAAATAAAAAAGTGGGGATGCATTGGGTTCACCAAAAGAAGGTAAAAAAACAATGCAAATAAAAATATAACACCAAGAAAGTGTCATGAGTTAGGTTCACCAAAATATTTAATAAAAAAATGAAAGAGGCTAATGAATTGAGTAATAAAAACTATGTGAGGTGAATCAATTAACTAGCCATTTCCACACTAACATTCAATAGAAGAGTAAGAGGGGTTTCCAAACATAAATCTGAATATAATTGAAGTTATCTTAGGAAAAACCAAAGCGATAAAGGGATGCCATTGAAAAAACCCAAATTATATCAAGGAAGTATTCAAGAAAGTCCACTTTCATGCAATGTAAAGTTTGATTAAAGACATGCAAATGTAAATGTGTAATTGAGTTAATTGATTTAATGTGAGGAGTAAGATAGATCTAGGTGTGTATGCAATCAACCAAATGAAAATAATTTTAGACTAAAAATTGAAATGAATAATAAAGTAATCACCTTGAAATGTGTAGAGGAATATGCCTTTTTCTCTAAAAATTATAGATTTGAATATGTAACGAAACACCTGATTGTGGATTCATGATCACAATAAAAAAATTAGAATAATATATTTTTCTCAAGGCCTTAGGAAAATGTTGACTTGGTGGTAATATGTTTGTACACTTTAGGAAAAAGTAATCATGTTTTTGGGATACATTAGTAAAGTCAACCCAACTTCTTTGAAAATGTTTAGGTGAATGTTTTCCAGATCCATGGTCACAATTTAGCTATCCTTCTTCTACACACAATAAGACTTGTTTTTTTTTGTTTTGTATGGATGAGGGCTTTCCTTGGTCAAGGCTTAAATTGAGGAATCAATATTAAAGTTGAAATGTAAATATGTAAAGTAAATCAAGACAAATGTAAATATTCACCTTTCTTGTAGAAATCCTTCTTAATAAGTATGTGTAATGCTTGTATGTTGTAGATGTTGAATTTGCAATGAAGGATAAAGGAAATATCAACAAATGCAATGGATCTACCAAAAAAACATCATGGAGCCATGGATGTAAATGTGCACCAATGAAGAAGTTAATGAATGCATAATGAAGATCTCCTCCCTTGATGGACAACAAAATGCTAGCTCTTGAAGAGGAAATTCTCACAAAGGATCTTTGAATTTTTGAATGTCTTGAATGCTTGACGAAAATACTCCTGCTTGAATTCTTCAAATTTTTTGGTTACCTTGATATCTTGTAATTCATCCTTGATTTCAAAATGAGGTTCTTAAGCTTCCTTTTATACTAGTTTTTATGAAAGAAAACAAATAAAGTTGATGAGGTCACCCATTTTACAATTTACAACCCTGAGACAAAATTAGCCCCAAGATTAAAAATCCTCAAGGAAAAGGTAAAACTAGATTGACCTATTCAAGGGTTCACCTATAGGGAGCCATCACTAAGGTCTCATAAACTACATTTATGAAAAGGGAAGATATGGGTCAAAATAGGAAAAATATATGATTGAGCATGAACCCATCCATGGTCCATAATATCACTAGAGGATGGGTGCTAAAAGGTCCTAAATGATGGTTGCTTCCATTTGAAGATAGTATACTTGTCTTTGAGAATGTGTAAAATCCATCAATTAGAATGATGTCTCCCATGCCTCTTCTTTAGCTTCCTAACCTTCAAACACTCAAAAAAATTTCAAAACACTTAAAAAAACAAAAAACCTTAATATTTTGTTAGTTTTACAAGATAAAGTAGTGAAATTGATGAAAAAACAACCATTATTGTGGGTTCCAATGGGCATGCCAAAATATAAGGTATAAAATAGTACCATTTAAATGGATACAGTGGTAAAAAAAGCATTCAAAAGAAGAGTTTTTAGCCACATATATGATTATACCTAAAAAGAGAACCAAATTGCAAATATCACTCCTTGAAATGATTCCAAGTTGTAGGTGATTTTGTTCGATGAAGAGGTATGCATTCTCAATAGATAAATGTTCAAGCTTCAAAGGATGGGGTTGATTCAACTATTGAGGATGGAAGATGATTCAAATAATAGAGTTGTGGATAAAAATGGGCATAATATATTGGGAGGATTATTGGGAAACAAGATATTGAGGGGGGGGGGGGGGGGTGGGGTTTGAATCAAGATCTTAAACTTTAACTCAATAAAACCAAATGATTGAATTTGCACCTAATTCATTCCATATATTAGATCTAACAATAAAAATGTAATGCTGAAACATAAATGACATACATCACATCCATGGAAGATTCAACACACAACACAAATGATTTGGTAACCTAGAAACACTTCAATGTGAAGGTAAAACTGGGGTGGGGATGAAACCCACAAATCTTCACTGTTGTAGCAATAAAGTTAACCTATTAGTATTACAATGTTTGATCATAATCTATGATCTACACTAAGGGGTCTTCCCATTAAAAGTTGAACAAGACTATTAAGTCCTACCCTATTAAAGGATTTTATGTTGATAATATATTGAAAAGAGAGAGAGAGAGTATATGTTTTAATCATTGTTTTGTCACTGATGTCAAACCTATTGTTTGTTGGTAAGATAATTACTTATAAGATTTAAGTACTATCACTTATTTGATTGATGAAGAGGATTTGATCAAAAGATGTAACAATATCACCTAGAGGAAAGGTTGAGTTATGATTATGTAAAGGAGTACAAGAATTGATTAAGACAGTGATGCCATGATGTATTGATAATCTACTTAAGGTTATAAGGGCTAGTTACACTAAGAAAGTTTAGAAGAAAAAGTTAGAAAAAGTTAGTTTTCCAAGCTTGACCGAGTGGATAGTAGGTGTTGAGCAAAGTTAGTGCAAGCCGAGCAAAAAATTAGTTGGAGCTGAGTAAATGCTTATTCTAGTGTATGCCAAGTGAACAGTGGATCTTGAGTAAAGTTTAGTTGATGTTCTACACCAATAAATTTTAGTTTGTGCCATGTAATTTCATAGTGGATGCTGAGAAACGTAGTATGTGTGAAGCATTAGAAGCTAGATAATGCTAAGTTGCTGCATTATTTAAAAGATCATGAATTCAATGGATCGAAGTTGATAAGTTTATTTTCTTGGATTTTGTGAACCAAGTAGAAGATAAGGTTGATGAGTTGGTGGCATAAAATTCAAGGTAAACCTATTTTAGGTGAATTCAAAGAGGATTGAAGGAGAAGTTTCTAGAAGAGATATGAAATGTGGGTTAGATTCATTGTATCCTACCTAATCCATCTTAACCCTAAAATGGACGATGGAGAATGAGCGACAAAATATCTTAATTTCCTATTTATACGAATGGCTGGTCATGAAGCAAGTTTTTCATGTGCGAGAACCTAAGGAAGACAAGGAGATCTAGTGACCTACGAGGAGAGTCTGCAATGGCATGTTAAGCAAGAAGGGTGAACAAGCTATCAGAGCTCCAATGTATGAAAGCCTAGCAGAATGGAGGACTAAAACAATGATTTGTAATTTGAAAATGGAGTTGTAAGTTGTTATTAGATCAAGGATTACTATTACTTTTTGGTAATAATTATATCAATCTAGGGTAAATCATTTGGATTAAGGTTGACCTAATTTTCATTTGTAAATCCTTTAACCGGGTGACATTCCAAGTTAATGGTCTAAAGTCCTCTAACAAGGCTCACTCCTAATAGGGTGATTGAAATCCTTTAATAGGGTTATATTTAATAGTGTGTATTTTAACCTTTAATAGGGTTGGCCTTTCATAGGGCATCACTTTAGAAGAGTGAAAAAACGGTAGCATGTTCCTTGTGGTTTTTCCCAAATTCAGTTTCCATATAAATCATTGTGTTAAGTGTGTTGATGAATCTGTTATATTTCATGTTTACATTTCTACAAGTTGATTTGACAGTAACCTACAAGTTTTAAGTGTTTACATAATCTTATGGATGCATGCATGATGAATAATGTTTTATGGGTTCACTAAGCTGTGAAAAGTTTTATTTATACATCTAGACCTTGGATAACTAATTCACCCCCCCTCTCAATTATTCTAAAGTATTCTAGCATTTTATACTTACAATTAAGTAAGGACTCTAGTAGGAGGTTTATATAGACCTGTTAGAATCACTTGGTTAAGAGATTTTCCCTGATTCAATCTTGCTAAGAATTGATTTAGTACTTGATCCTTAGTTTTCTCTACAAATTGATTTTGAATCTCCTTTGTACAATCTCTGTTATTGATCTCTCAATCTGATATCTCCTTTCAATCCTTTACTACTTTGATTGTCCTTGTCAGAACTAATTCTAGACTTATCTTTCATTGCTCTATTATGTCCTTTGTTTTCTTCTTCTCATCACACACAGATGCTCACATACACATATTGATACTATGATTATAGGGTTAGAATCCTCCTTAACTATATGCTCTATGAAAGTTCTAGATTTTAATTGACGGTTTACAATTCATCATCTTTTGTCATTTCTATCTGATTGGTTGAATTGCATGTCCCCTGATCATTAGTTTCTATTATGACATGTAATATCTATCTTGACTATCTCTACAAACATTAAAACTCATATGGAAGTTAGCCAAAATATTTTACATATTTTTTTATGCAATTACAAAATCATATGACAAAACTAAATTGCTCAACATCTGAATGTGCTAACACTCGGTCATCATTAACATTCATACTAGCACTCAGCTTCTATATGCATGTGCTTCTCTTTTTTCTTAGCAAATAATGTCTTCCCAATTTACTCGATCTCTACCAAAATAACTTGGCTCACATATATATACTCGGCTCAACTGGGGTGCTTGATAATTACTAACTTGCTTGACATGTTATGCAAAATAAAAAAGTCTTTTGTTATTCTCAACCTTTACTAGATGACTCGGTTATAGTGATGACAGTTCATCCTTTCTTAGTAAACGACTAAGTGCTTGGACACTAAAGACAACACAAGATTAGAGATCAATAATCTCCACCTTTGGAATTAGTGGCAAAAATAGTTTTTCATGAATAGTCATTGCATTCAAAAATGAATACTCCCCTTGAGACTATAATCTAAATATGTAAAATCTGATCATATGATGTCTTTGACTTTTTCTTTTATTTCCTCCTTAGTCTACTCATTGCTTATTTCCCCCTTGTTTCCTTTCTTATATCCCCTTGTTTATGTCACTTATGGCTTGAGGCTATTGGGGCTAGATGATGCTTATAAAAAATTATCTCATGGCTTGCCAGAATGTTTGCATAGCCTTTATTCCATTGTTCCTTTATTGTCTCCAAAACTTGAAACTGTATTTCTAGCTTGGCAGCTAGATCAATAAAGCCTTCAACATGTGCAAAATGGGTATCTTCAAAATATTGTATTCAATAGATACCTCTTTTTGAAATATTTCTAAGTTGGGTAAAAATTGCAATTGGGTTAATATCAATTTTTTTTTAATTTCACCATCCCCAGTCATTAGCTCAACTAACCTTTGTTGACCAATTGTCAACTTATTATATGGGAGGGAGCTTGAACTTGCATTCTTCCCCCAATGAAATTGCACTTTCCCTCATATATCTAAATGCAATAAATCAATGGAATATTGATTTTCCAATGTAAAACATTCAATATCAATAAGCTTGATATATAATGAATGAATGGTCTTCAAAATTATTTCTAATTGTGTGACTAATTTGGAAAGCTCTGCTTGTCTAGGTACAAGTTCCTAAGAGACTTTCGCCAAAACTTTATATTCAATTATACTTTTAGACCACTACATGAGTTTTTCATTGGTCTCTACATCCTCTATCTAGACTTTATCAACTATATGTACTAATTGATCCAAAATTAGATGTTGCCCATCTATGCCAGTTATTCTAAATGCATCCACAAAAATGTCTCTAATAGTGTGTAGTACCCATTTCTTATTTTTCTCTCTCCTTAGCTATTCTTATTTTTCCTTATAGATCAACAAGGTTTGTAGTTCCTACATTTGTTCAAGTGTCAAATTATTCAAGTCATACATGGGTAAAGTGATTACCTCATCTAGAACTAAAAACTCATCATTCAATTCATCTGTTTGAGTAAAAACTTGAGTTCTAGGAGTTGTATCACTAGGTAGTGATAGTTGCAATTGTTTTTGCTTCTCACTTGATCTCATTGCCTATTGCTTCCTCCCTTGAGTAAGTGTCACCTGCTATTCAGGTTTTCTCTCCAATGATACTATAGGCTTTACACTCAGAAGCTATATAAGAACTAGGAAAGCCTCTTGTTCCTTTGATGTTACCTATTCTACTTCCATCCCTATGATTTTATCCCCTTCTTTCCTTTTTTTTTGAGGAATATGCATACAATTTAATTGTGTGAACACAATTATTGCCTTTCCCTATTGCTTGGCACTTGTATCCTTTGCTACTAATGTAACCTTTGCTTCTTCAGCCTTTGCAATCTCAATCTTTGGATAATCTACCACTTGTAACAAACATTGATTTGTACAAGGTATATTTGTGTTTGGCATGAGTTTCTACATATCTTCCTTAGTGAGCACATTAGGGTTATGTGGAGGTGTGCTAGATACATCTTTGATTGTAACAACCTCCAGTTGTTTACATTGATGCACTAGTTGCTTGATCTCTTCAGTTAATTTTGCAACCTCTTCCTTGTATGGATCCTCAAATTCAATTACATCTCTTGCTTATTTAGGCTCAACTATTGGAGTAATCACTCTAAATACTTCTTTCCATACCTTGATGCTATCCCGCTCAACATCATGAGCTTTATTCTTCAAAATTTTCTATGCCCTATCTCTTGGCATAAACTTATTTACTAAATCTTTAAGGGCTATAGACATATGTGTCAGCCCCAAATCTAGCATAGCTTGTGCCAATGTAGTTTCTCTATGGATAATGCCCATTTCCATTTGGCATCAATCCATTTGTACAAACCTACTGGGAATCCATTGCCCAATTCTAAGGGTGTACATCTAAACTTGGTCATCATATCTATCATTACTTCTTCAAGTTTGACTTGATCATCATTATTCAAAGGATCATAACTAATATCTTTATATCCTACAAAATTTCTTGATTCTCTAACCCTTTCACATACCTAATCTATAGTCATTGGAGGGAGCTTCTTTAAAATTTACAATTTTCTTAGTTCATCTAACTCAGTCTCTTCATCATGTTCCTCCTCTTGTTCAACAATTAGATTTCTCCTCGGCTTCTCTTGTATACTCTTTTGTTGTGAGCTAGCTGATATCTTCTTTGATGGACTAAATTTTTCTTTCATAGTTGGGGGGTGGGTTGTCTTTGATCTTTTTATGATTTTTACTTTGGGCTTCTAAGGTATGACAACTTTCTTCACCTCTCTACTAAGATCAACTTTAACTTTAGGATCAACAATTATTACCTTTTCCTATTTTGTTGCCTTGGGCTTGACAATATCCAATTCATTTCCTTTTCCTTCCTTGGCCTCAACAAAATGTTCTGAACCTTCCCCTTCTTCATTCTTCTTGTCATCACCAATCTTTCTCTTTCTTTTCTTCTTGGCCTTAGGAGTGTTGGATTCTTTATTTAACTCTGCCATTATTATTTCATATGTGCTGGATTTCTTGACATTCACATCAACATCCTCTACCAAAAGTGCATTCACTATTGTTGTGACCTCATCAAAATTCACTTCATAAGGCATAGGCCTTAACCATGTAATTCTCGGTATTACCACCTGTACATGCATGAAATCTTTATTTACTACAAAACATACATCATCATAGTAATTATCAATGACCAACTTACATATTCTCATTCTATTTTTCATCTTATTTTTGAATTCCTCTAAATGATTATTCGTTATAGCTTCAAATTTTTCTCCTAAGTTATTAATCATATTGTTCAACTTCTCTATGGAAAGTCTGTTCCTATCCCATGCTACTTGGCCAATCATAGGAAATGAATTCTGTACATAGAAAAATATACATACCAGAAAAGATCCGAATTTACATGATGAATTATTTGCTTCTTGATTAACTCTAGGTTTTCTAATAATTGTTGTAGTTGCAGCTCAACAAGGTCATAAGTATGACCCTTCTTTATAATTTTATACCCCAAATCCATTGCAATGCATGACACGTTCAGATGGATGGATTGGTAGAATTTGTGTGCAATCACATGAACAAAAAATTCAATTATATGATCTTCTATCCCATCAATTGACATTTCTCTATCATTCCACTTTACTTTGGTTAGCTTCTCAATTTAATTCTTAGTTGCACTCCTCATGCTTTTGGGTCGATCCAAGGTAGGGTAGCCAGTTGCTTGACATATTATAACATTGTTGATCTTGATAGGTCCACCTTCTAACCATACCTTCATATCATGGATGGGACTTAGCACAACCTTTATCCTTTCTAACTTGAAAACCTTAGGGAATCCTAGGACACAAGTAAGCCCTTTCTTAATAACTAATTTGTTCTCATCTTTTAGGACTCCAATGCTACACAACTTCTCATAAGCTTCTCCTATTTTTAAGTCTCCGATCTCTCCTATTTTGCATTGGTAGTAGGATCTCACACCCTAAATAGCTAAAAATTTGTGTGGTATTAACAATAGAGCGCCAATATCATCTTTAATATTTTCAGTAATTACACTACCCCTGAAGTTTGGTTGGAGATACTGGTCATTCCTCACATTGGTCATTCCTCACAATATGTGTGTTACTATCATTCAACATTTCACTTGTTGATACCATTATAACCAAGGTTTCGAAAAATAAATTCTTCTACAATATCTTCTAAAAATAATTTACTTGGCACCAAAAGTAACACTTATTGATGTAAATTTTTTTTGTCAATGATCCATTGTGATTTGCTTGTTTCATCTCCTTAAATCACCTTTAAATCACTTGAGAGCTCTGAAATCACTTGGTGACTAAAAATGTATGCACAAATTTGATATATACCTTCAATTTTCTATTCTAGGTTTGCAATAAATGTTCTTGTACTTGGTTGGTTTATGACAACTATCTTGGTCTCCATACTTGCTCAGTCAAAGTTTCCTTACTCAGTCAACACTAGTTCATTTGACCAATACATCAATTTTGTTGATCACTCGGTCTGTACTACAAAGCTCGATCAATATAAACTGTACCATTGATGCTTGATACTTTATGTAGTAGATGATTTTCTTATTCCCTTCTTTGGATATTTTCTTAATACATCTTTACTTATATAGATATTAACTTTTTGTACATCTATATTAGGAACTAATTTAAAATATGTCATTGAATATACAATTCCTATATACCTTCTTTATTTAGTTGGATTTGGTGTGATCACTTGATCCATAGGATTGGGTGATCTATTCTTTATCTACTCCACTGCTTCCAACTCTCACTATTTATATCCATGTTTTCTTTCCCTCAACTTTTTCATTTCAATTATTTGGTGATAGTGCTATGGTTCTACAGTTTCTACTGATATGTCCAACTTTGAGACAGTTGAAATATACCATTTCTCCATTCAATCACTTCTTATAATTTCTTCTAAAATGTTTCTTGATGCAATTCTCTGGGATGTGACCATACTCTCCACATCAATGATAATTTTACCATGTATTGTAATCCCAATTATAGGAATTAAATTTCCTTGATGCATGTGTTTTTTTATTAGGTATCTAGTTGGACTTTTTATTGAATCTACACTCATGAGCTCTATGTCCACATTTTTGACAATTATAATAGTGTCCTTTGAATGACTCATTTTTCTTTGATCTGCATTCACGTTCTTGATACCCTACCTTCTAACATTTAGAACAATTAATATTAGACTTAGGTTTAGAAGTTTGCATACCATTCTTACTTTTACAAATGTTTGTTGTGTGTCCAAGTTTAACACATGATGATATATTTGGATTTAGCATTCCTTTATTCTCCATTCTTTATTGATTCTCCTTCTTCAATAGATGAAAAGTGCTTGTTATATCCCAATCTAGAGTTGTCTTTTTTTCTATGTGATGTCATCGATTCTTCAAAATTTTTGAAAACTTCATTTAATTTGTTCATTCTTTCCATAAGTTCCTTTTCATGTCTTAACTCACTTATCAATTGCTTAGTTTGTGACCTTAGGTTTGTGATCTCCAAACCGTTTTTGTTTGCTTTGTGATTAGTAATTACTAATTGATTTATCATGTCCAATTAATTTTTTGTGAGCTTTTGTACTTCAAATGATCTTTCTTTAAGTATGATTACCATCTATCTTTTGTCTTCTTTAGTCATGGCTTTTTCTACTTTAGATTTCTTCTTTTTTTCTATTACTTCACATAGTAATACTGATTGAGTTTCCTATTCAATCTTGAGGTCTTTTACTTCTTTGTTTAGAGCACTATTCTTTTCTAGTAGTTCTATTACTGCTTTACTATTGACACCTATATTTCCATTTTCAAGTAGTCCTTCTGTGTCAACTTCATTGTATTGAGTATCATTTTGCTGAATCGATATCTCTTTCTTTTTTATCAATAATTTTCTTAACTCTTCTATTACCTTCAAGTTGTTGTAATATGATATGGATTCCAATCATCTGATTCTCAATGATTTTTCCAAACATGTATTCCTCCATCTACATAACTTGATCCTCTTGAGATGTTAGGCTTCTTCAAGAGAACTATTCTTTGATACCAATAGTTGGGAGGATTATTGGGAAACAAGATACTGGGGGGGGGTTGTGGGGTGAATCATGATCTTAGACTTTAACTCAATAAAACCAAATTATTGAATTCACACCTAATTCATCTCATATCTTAGATCTAACAATAAAAATCTAATGCTAAAACATAAATGAAATACATCACATCCATGAAAGATTCAACACATAACACAAATAATTTGGTAACCCATAAGCACTTCAATGTGAAGGTAAAACTAGGATGGGGATGAAACCCACAAATTTTCACTATTGCAACAACAAAGTTAACTTGTTAGTGTTACAATTTTTGATCATAGTCTATGATGTACCCATTGAGGGCTCTGCCCTATTACAAACTTCAAGAATATTAAGTCCTACCCTATTAAAGGATTTTACACTTACAATTAAGTAAGGACTCTTTTAGGAGGTTTATATAGATCTATTAGGATCACTCGGTTAAGAGATTTTCCCTGATTCAATCTTGCTAAGAATTGATTCAATACTTGAACCTTAATTTTCTTTGCAAGATGATTTTGGATCTCCTCTATACAATCTCCTTTTAGTCCTTCACTACTTTGGTTGACCTTGTCTGAACTGATTCTAGACTTAGCCTTCCTTGCTCTATTTTTTCCTTTGTTCACTTCTTCTCATAACATACACATTCTCACATAGACACACTCATACTATGATTCTAGGGTTAAAATCCTCCTTAAATAGATTCTCAATGAAAGTTCTATATCTCAATCAATGGTTTACAATTCATCATCTTTTGCCATTTCTATCTAATTTTATGATTGGTTGAATTGCACTCCTTGGGATCATTACCTTCTTTGATGACATGTAATTTCTATCTTGACTATCTCTACAAACATTAGATATCATATGGAATTCAACCAAAATGGTTTACATATTTATTTGTGTAATTACAAACTCATATGATAAAACTAAACTTCTCGACATCTGAATGTGCTGACACTTAGTCATTGTTAACATTCATACTGACACTCGACTTCTATATGCATGTGTTTCTCTATTTTATTAGAAAATGCTATGTTCCCAATTTACTTGATCTCTACTAAAATAACTTAGCTCACACATATATCCTTGGTCTCAACTAGGTTTCTCAACAATTACTAACTTATTCGACATGTTATGCAAAATAAACAAGTCCTTTGTTATGGTTATCCTTTACTAAATGACTCGGTTGTAGTGATGACTATTCATCCTTGCCTAATAAATGACTAAGTGTTTGGACACTAATAGATAACATAGGCTTAGAGATCAACATAAATAGTAATTTGATAGTTTCTTAGGGTTTCGAACTAGAATTATAACTATCCATATGAAGTGGATCATTTGTGAAGGAGAAAGGGTTTTAATTTATAGGAAAAGAAAAGATGGAATATACAGTCAAGAAGAAAAATTGAAATAGTGGAAAGATGCAAGGAAAGGGAGCCACATGGATTGTGCTTTCTCAAAGGCCTTGTGACAAGTGTCACAAGGAGAGTGCATGAGAGAGGGTTAAATGATTTGTAGATAATGTGGCCATTTTGGTGGATGTGAAGGAGATAAAGGTGTAAGCAATGGTTATAGTGTGTAAGAGGGTTGTATGAGCATTCAAGGTTGACATTTAATGCATTTAGTTGGGGGAGTGGGAGTATTTGACATGAGGGTTGACTTGGGTGGGTTAGAATATCCCAATCCTCATATTTAGAGTTGTGTAAATAATTAGGGTATGATTAGATTTAGATTAGGGGATAACTAGGATGCAAGTAGGAATGCTAGAAGAATGAAAGTGGTTCACTTAACTAACCAAGTTTAATTAGTTAATTATGCGAGCTTAATATGAGTGAATGATTTTGGTTAAGTCTAAACCTAGAGACTAGGATTGATTTAAGGGCTAGGATAGGGTTAAGGTTGATTAAAGGGGATTATTTAATCAAAAGGGATTTTGTGAAACTAAATAAAATAGCTTTAATGAAATTATTTAATTTTTAGAGGAAGAGGGATTTAATTAATAATTAGAATATTGGTTGTCATGTTGATTTATTAATTGGACTATAGCCAATTAATTAGATTATTTAGCTAGGGGCCGGTGACATAAACTAATTAAATGCTAAATATCTTAGGAGAGAACTAAATTTAATCATGAATGTGTGTAATCAGATTTATGTGTCTACTATTACGACATCTTATGACCATGTTTTGCTTACTCTTGTGACCAATCTACTTAACTCTTCATAGATTTGATAAAAAAAATCACCTATGGCTAGTCACTAAATATTCTAGCAATTGCACATGTGTGTAATAAGATTTATGTGTCTACAATTACGACATCTTATGAACATGTTTTGCTTACTCTTGTGACCAATCTACTTAACTCTTCATAGATTTGATAAAAAAAAATCACCTATGGCTAGTCTCTAACTGATCTAGCAATTGCACTATTAACCTTCAATTGATCATAACTTACTCAAACTTTCTCATCAAGAGTAGTAGCCATACATTTGACTGAAAAAGATGCTCCTATATCTCCCACAAGAATAGAAACCACTAATACTCAGTGGAACAACTCATTCATTATATTCACACTTAACAACTTGCTAGGAACACTAGGTCAATACTTGAAATCAATGATAGCACAATAACTAATCATCATGCAACAAAATCTATATCATGACAACTCTAATCATTTCATACCATCAGTACATCAGTTATGCCAACAAAGCACCCATTATCATTAGCATCATTACTATAGGCATTTTGCTTGCACTTATTGAATTTTTTAGACTAATTGTGAGTCTCATAGTTTAATTAGTATATTTTAACTCAATTTTGCATTTAGAATCACCTTGATTATTTAATTTCAATTTAGTGTGCTTATTTGAGAGCCTTATTAGTCCTTTTGGTTAGGAAGCCATGAGACAATTTTGAGTTTTTTTATTTGATAATTGTTTATGCATTGTTCATCACTTTATTACCAAATTGAGTTTCAAGTTAATATTTTATGAAGGTATAGTTAATTGTATACAACTATTCATTCAAAAAATAAATAAATTATATCCTCTTGCTATAGAATCTTTCCTCTACTACATATTTTTTTCAAAAAATTAGTATAAATTTTTCTCTTTTTATGTGACAAGATAATTAACTCTATATTTTTTGCTGATGATTGACTTCAATAAAATAAAACGTAAAGTATAAAAATTAATTAAATTATTAAAAATGATATTTATAAAACTATAAAACATATTTTTATGTTTTAAAAAATATTAATAAAAAGAGTAGGAATTGTTGAAACATCACTTTTCTAAAATAATTTTATGTTTTCAATTATTAGATCCAAAATTATATGAAATATGCATTTAATATTAGAAAAGTTGAGAAATATATCTAACTTAGGTAGACTATATGTATGAAAAAAATAGTTTTTAGTTAGAAATTATTATAGTCAGTTGTGTTGATAAGCTAGCCTAAAGTGTGACACACCTATGTACTTTTACCCATTTATTTCTTCTCTGTCTAGTTCTCTCCTCTCCCCTTGCATTTACTCCCTCCCTCACCCTTAACTGCATTCTTTTATGAAATATCTCCTACCATACCCGCTATTTCTACCTCTCTCTATCTCTCCCCTTGTCTTCTAATCAAGGTATAAGATATAGGGATGGGTGCAAAAAGTGAATGGAATTTTTCTCCTTGTTTTCAAAATTCTATTGTCAATTAGTGTCAACAATCAAGGAACGTAAATATTGAATCTCAGAAGCTTTTTGTAGTGGAAAATGAAGTGCTTAAAGTTTACTTATCAAATATGTAATTTATTTCAATACCCACCGTGTAGAAATTGCTTTTAGTAGACATGATTAAAAACCACTTTTTCACAATACTTGTTTTAGGACCATACTAGACATGTGTAAAACCACCATATTTTGAACTAAATAAAAGAATTTTTGTTAATCCTTTTGGGAAAATATACATAATGCACCAAGTATTGATAAACATATTTTTTCCTTTTTTATGAATAAATTTTAAAATAAATTTTTAGTTGATTGTAAAGTATTTTTTTGGAACCTCTAGTGTACAACCACCATAAATAGATGAAAAATTAATAATTTTTTAAATTGATTTTTTATCTTCAAGGAAATTTTGTGTAGATTGATGTCATAAAATTTATTTTCCAAGAAATATAAAAATAAAAAAAGTATTAAAATTTTAATGAACCTCACTATTTTAAGGTTCATGTACCACTTTTGATTAACAAAAAATGTAAAAAATAATAAAATTAATCATATCACTAAAAATTTACAATTTTGAAATCTATGTAGTAATAAGTTTAATAGGTTTTCATTAATAAATTTCACTCAAGAAGGCCTTCAAAAAATGATGAAAAGGAATTTTTTTTGAGAGGTTAGTGACTTACTCATTATTTTTTGAGGACGAAGAATATGATTGGTCCTACCAATCCTATTACAACCTAATAACCAAAGAGGAGAGACGATGTTCTATAAAAAAAAGTGATGTTATATTGATCGGTGCACCTTTGCATGCACAAGAATATGGATTGTTCAATCTCCATGCCTGAACCCCCAGTTGGATTGATTAAGAGTTCTCCACCATAAAATATAAGGAAAAATTCCTTTATTTAAAATTAAAAAATATTAGAAATGGGTATCTGTTTCATAAATGTGTGCTTGTTTCTTTAAAATAATGGGTACCCATTTCTTATATATCCATTTTGTACAAAAAAAAAATCAAAACATTAAATTTCAATTATTAAATGATTATTCAATCATTATTGGAATGATTATAATGATAGAAGGGATGTTTGTTAAAGAATTCCTTACTATTGTCCTCTTATGTATTTGAATGAGCAAAGCCATTGAAATTTAAAATTTTGTGAAAGTGTAATGGCCCTAGAATAATTAAATAGTTCAATTATAATTTATTTTTGTATGGCTCATAACTTAAAATAATATCATTTAGGCACCTTTTTTATTAATTAGTTAATTATTATTTGGTCATGTTGGCCTATTTGTAACCCTCTGAGAATTTTTTTGAGCTCATTTATGGGGCCAAGTTTGGCATAGTTGTAGGCATTGTTATTTTTATGTTATTTTGTATTTTGTAATTCTAGTTGTGATTATACATTGTTGTTGTTTCAAAGATAGAGATCCTCCTCGTTCTGGCCTTTGTAGTTTTGGTGAGAGTCACTCCTCACCCTAATTTTCCTATTATTCTCAATTCTTTTTGTAATAACTCAATTGTCTAAAAATATCAACATCCACTCCCTTTTTTGTTGTCTGGACTCAACCATTATATCTTTATCTCTATGAAATCTTATACCGAGAATAATATTAAAATCATATTGCACCATAGTGGCTTCCATAGGAGTACCTATCATACAACTAAGAGAAGAAATTATTGAAGGGAAGTGGGAAATACTTAGTATGGTGGCTAGTTTTGTACATGTAAATGTACCATGGTTGTGAAAAGTCAAAGAGACTAGATGAAGGCCAGACAAGTTTCTATATGAGAGTAATGTTTTTGCATGAATGTGTATTGTCTTAAAATTCAAGAACCCATTATTTAAAACTTTAGCTCCCATCCTTTAGTGAAGTTGTGGTCCATGAATTTATTTGTGCTTCAAAAACTCTTTTTCCTTCTCTAAATTCCTTCTTCCCGATTCTTTTTCACAACCCCTAAGACATCAAAATTATGGACCCTAAGATTCCCTTATAAGTCAACCTAGGTTGACATATACGTAATGTAGATTGACCCAAGTTGACCTAATATTGGGACCAAATGGGCTTTGGATCTCATTCCCTCTCAAGTTATTCAATTATTTCTCCAATGCTCCGATCAACTATTTTTGTTTTTGATTATGAAAACTAGTATTTAAAGAAGCTTGAGCATTACATTTTTACATCACCAATCATTTATACACCCAAGAGAAACCACATGTATGTTAGAGTAATTAGATCTTTCCTAGCTAACTCTAGTTTTCTTAAGCTAAACTTTAAGCATCTAATAATTAATTGTTTTATTAATTATTATCATGTAACCTAGGTTAGACCTTAGGGTTTCAATCTCCTTTATAAGGATGATCTCTCATTATAAATATTCATTCACTTTTGATAATATCAATTTCTCATTTTGCTCACCAAGAATGTCTCATATGTAGATATGGGAATTCCAGCCTCCATAGCTTTTGCTCCTCCTTTTTCGTGAAATGTGTTTGCATGTAGGTGATTCTTGGGAGTTTTAGGGTTGATCTTTCATCAACTTCAACATGGTATCAAAGATCAAGATTTTCATGCATCTGTTTAGTTTGTGAGAGGTTTGGCTTGGATTTCAGATCTATTCCTTTTCTTTCAAAGAGTTTTATTTTTTAAGAGTTATTATTATTATTATTATTATTTTGTATTGGATCTAGGGGGTTACCTTTTTTCAATGCACTTTGAGCCCAAACAAACATCACTGTTGAGCTCAAAGCACCCAAAAACCCTTATTTTCATATAAAATTTGTCCAATTTGGACACAGTTAGAATTTGAGGCAAAAAAATTGCTCCCATATTGGGCACATTTCCCAAGGTGATGATTTTGTGATTTTTGGTACAGAATTGAGATTTTTGGCAAAGAAATTGAGGTTTTTTAGCACAAAAATTAATGTTTTTTGGCACAAAAATCAAGTTTTTTTGTAACAAAATTAAGATTTTGATTTGCAAATTGAGGCACTTTGGTACAAAAATTGATACATTTTGGCGCTAATCCTGAGGAAGTGATTTTTAATTTTCCCTTCTAGCTCTTTTTTGACCTACCTATAGTTTGTCAGCCATAACTTGCTCATCTAGACTCCATTTTTTGCAAAATGAGATATCGTTGGAAAGGTGATTCCAAGTCTGTCGTGATGGTGCTATTTATTTGAACTTTTGATTTTGTTTGGTTGTCAATTTATGTAGTCAAAGTTAGAGGTTCCATTTTTCACTCTGGGAGACATATCTTGAGACATTCTATTTTTTAGATTCTGCTATAGGGACATCACATTTAGGTTTTTTGTTTTCATTCGGGTGGATAGCTTGATTGTTTCAAGTCTAGAGATTAATTTTCTTGCTTCAGATGATTTTTCATGGGTTGTACTATCTCTTATATTAGCCTTATGTCCCTTTTGATCTTTGTTATCATTCTTTTGTAGTATTTTTGCAAACACACTGAGATAAAGTGCCACTCAATTGCATTTCAGAATCTTGCACATCTTTGTGTTTTTTTGTACTTGCACTACATTATAAAGTGCCTTGGGGGGTTTCATGTTGGCCATATTCACCATCTTCCTTTGTCAAATGAATGTTCCTTCCATGGCATTAGCCTCATGATGTATCAATGACACATGCCATATAGGTGTTTGTACTTCTTTTACACTCTTAATGTTCTTGGTTCTTCTTTCTGTAGGAGATATTCCATTCAATTTTAGTGTTCATGTCTTACCTCTTAGCATTATAGGGGTGTTATGTTGGTGTTATTGCTTTCTTGGTTTGACGGAGTGAGCTATGTATTCAATATTTGATCCTATGTACTAGGTGACTGCAGTGGCTAGATACCTATGCATTTTGGTGAGATGGATCATTTACCATATAGACAGTCTTTTATTCCTTTTTTTGGAGGCAATGAAGATACCTTCCATATTTGATTGATCATCTCTTCGGACTTAGTCTTCTTTACCTGGTTATGTTCTATACAATGGAGGTTCTTAAGATCAACAATTTGGCAGTGTTTGTAGCTTCTACATGCTTCAGTGGTGTTCTTCATGATCATCTTTTATTCCCATCTTCTGGGACATTCCCTAGTTTGGAAGCTTCTACAATCCTTCACCAATTCTTTTTAACATTATTTCCATCTCTTTTTGGAATAGGGTTTTTCCAATGTGGTTTTCTCTATTTCTCCTCATTTTAGAGATTTGGTTGTGCTTGGGTACCTCATGAGGCCTTGTTGCTAGGACCCAAATTTACTTTTAGTATTAATTTCTAGGTTTTTAGCTTCTCCCCAAGGTTATCTTAAGGGGGGGGGGGTGTTAGAGTAATTAGATATTTCATAATTAACTCTAGTTTTCCTAACCTAAACTTTAGGCATCTAATAATTAATTCTTTTATTAAATATTATGATGCAACCTAGGTTAGACCTTTTTATGGTTTTGATCTCCTTTATTAGGAAAAACTCTCATTGTAAAGATTCTTTCACTTTTGATAATAGAAATTTCTCTTTTTCCTCATCAAGAATGTCTCATCTATGGATCTAGGAATTTCATCCTCCATAACTTTTGCTTCTCTCTTTCTGTGATAGGTGTTTTTATGTAGGTGATTCTTGGGAGCTATAGAGTTGATCTTTTATCAACTTCAACAATGTATTCATAAGGAGATAACTATGCATTCATGAGATATCTATAATCATGCACATTGGCATCTTCAAGCATTGAAGGAATTCAAGGATTCATTAGGAGTATTTACTCTTTAAGGTCCAACATTCATCATTGGTCATCAAGGGAGGAGATCTACATTTTATTTATTTATTCTTCTTATTATTTCTTCAAGAATATCTACATCTATTGCTCTATGGATTGGTATTGAAAATATCCATTAATTTTTTGGAGATTTCCCACATTCATATTGAATACTTGACACCAACAACATCTAGCATTGTAAAATCCTTTCTAATGCGGATTTTATCAATCAAGGTAAAATATTTGCTATTTATCTTTCTTCCTTACATGTTTTAGATTTTATTTAATTTCAAGGTTAATTTCTCATCTACAACTTGACTAAGGAAATCCCTCCCCTAGAAAACAATTTTTTTTGCTTCTTATATGTAGGTTCAAGATCAAAGTTTTAGATATGGATCTAAGTACCCTTTTGCAAAATTTTTGGGACGCACAAAACTTTTAGGCTCTAGAATATGTCAACTTAGGTCAACCTATACCTCTAAGTTGATGTATACCCTCCATTTAAATGTATACAATACTACATGCCAAATTGTACCTAGGAAATATCACTTTTTGGTGTTTTTTTTTTTCCATTGACTTCATTAATATTCTAGATCTAGTCTCTATTATATTCTTGCTATTTTAGTCTACTATTTTTATGCTTTCAAAGTGTCTTCCTCTTTACAAATTCAAGGTAAGTTGCATTCTTATTTGTCCATTTATGTTTCGGATATGGATTCTTTCATAATTAGGGTTGGACTTGTGTTTCTTGCATTTTAATCAATTAACCCTGGGCAAGTTAATCAATCTAGCACATGATCACTTTAATTGATTCAACCAATTCAATTTAATAAATTTACCTTCACATAAAAAATCTAATAAAAATTAACATTGCATAAAGATACTTTCTTGCATACTTCCTTAGTAAAAATTGAGTTTTGTATTGACATCCCTTCATCTTACTTGGGTCTTTCTTATCTAACTTAAGTTGTATTGAGAGTTATACTTCGAAGGCCCTCTTTGCCTTCTGCTCAAGTGATAGGGTGAATATCTCATTTGATAAATATATATTATTGACTTCTTTCATTTCCTCCCTAGATAAAAGGTAATACAAATATTTTCATACATTGTGGGGGATGGATTTTTCATATAGGTTAGCCAAGTTCCAAATGCGTACTTAGTTGGAAGAGGGACCATGCAAGCACCAACCACAAGGGGATTTGAATAAAGTAGTAATTTAGGAGTTGAATTGGTCATATACATGTATGAATGAAGAGGATGTGAATAGTTAAATCATATGCCATAATTCCCATCAAGAACATTGTAGTAGTATTAGAGCTAGTGGTATTGCAATCCTGTTAGGTAATGTTGGATGTAGATAAGACCCTAAATTAGTAAACTAGATGGGGAATCAATCACCAAGACGATAAAATTTCTATGAGAGATAACTAGAGGAAAATTTACAACTCAATGAAAACTTTGGTGAATGAATAACAACAACTTGGTGAGACCTTGGTGAAGGGACAATAATAAGTTGGTGAAACCCTTTGACTTTTGGTTGAATGAAGGACAACTAGAGGTAAAAATGGGAATAGTCATAATTGTGACAATGAGAGGACTAACTCATAGAATTATCACACATGACCAATGATGTTAAGCTTTACCTAAAAGATTAAATAACATAGAGAACAAGATCCTACTTTATTGAAGATGCAAGATTAGTTTAGGAAAGACTTGTTTGATGCCAGACATGGAGAAGAATAACCCTTCAAGGATTATGTGGATTTTTCAATGAAACATTCCAAGAGGCATGACCATTAAAATTATGACAAGATAAATTTATCATACTTTAATGGGTGTGAAAAACCATGAGCATGAACATGCGTATATAAAGATAATACTTATTTATAGCTTAACCCAATTCCTAAAGAAGATGCAATTAAGTTTGCACCACTTCACTTGGAACGATATCTCATGAATGTTGGAAACATTATATGGTAACCTTGAGTCATGAATGAGTCACTTCATATGCCCATTTTACAGAGAGACTCATAGACCACTTTGACATGAAGTATCTAGAGCTCAACTTTAAGAAGGCGTCACAACTAAGGTAAATGAGATTGGTGGGAAATTATATCAATTTTTTTATAGAGACTATTAGTATTAGTTAAAAAATTATCAAATAGGATATTAGATGTTCTATTCATGAATGGATTGATGGAACCCATCAAAGGTTGGGTTAAAGGTTTCAAACCCAACACACTCATGAAGGTGATCAAGAAAGCATGTGAAATGAAAACCTCATATTCTTCTTCAAGGATTTTCCCACATAAAAAAATAACCCTCATATTAGAAGAGAAATAAAATAAACCATATATAAAGAAGACATCATTGAATAAGGCCAGAAGGAAAGATCCTAGGAGGAGGAAACTCTACTTTACCTACAAAGAGCCATTAAAACTAGGGAATCGGTTCTTAGGAAAGGGAATGATCCAATAAATTGAGGGGGTGTCTGATAGTGAGTAGATAATGAAGATTTTAAGTGATAAAAATAGGATTCTACAAAAGACATAAACTAGGTAGAGAAAAATTTCACACAGATATAGAGGGGAGGTTCCATTTTGACATTGGCTAATACTCTAAGGTGCAATGCATTTTTGGTATGTGGTATACTTTAAGGACTACAATGATTTGTAGTCATGCTTGATAGTGGGGCCACAACCAAATTCATCAACCCATTACTCATCAATTAGAAGGGTTTGATAACATGAAGGGTTTAAAGTGAATGTGGTTGGAGAAAATCTCTTGTCATGTACTCATCTAGTCCCACAACTGAGCGTAACCATGAATGATGATTTATTTTTGGTAGATATATATGATACAATTATCATATTGGGAGTTCAATGAATGAAGTTTCTCAACTATTTAACATAGAGCTTCAAGATGATGTAGTTCTCATTACAAGTGGATGGAAAGAAGGTGATTCTAAGAGGAATGTTGAATGGTGATCCCTCAGATATTTCAACCAAACTATTGGAAGTAATTTTAAAACATGATAACATTATTTGGGTGGAACATTTCTTTGTCTCAAAAAAACCATTGAGTGGGAAATAAGCATGATACCATGAAGATGACATCCATATTGTGTTTGGAAAGAATAATGTGGTCTTCACAAACATTCCACCTAGTACTCCCCCCCATAGAGGTTTTGAGGACATAGTTGAGTTTTGATGCAGGAGTATCTTGGGTGTAAGGGTAATCTTGCATCACCTAAAAAATATTTCTATTTCCAGTTTTCTAGTTTATGTATTTTTAATAAGGGCTATTCTTGTACAAATTTTCTATTTGTGAGGGTTTTCTAATTTTAATAAGTTGGTATTATGTGCTTAGATTTTTCTAATCTCATATGTGTTTATTTTTGACATATCAACCTGCTAGTTGAATTTTATTGTCATATCATATGGGTTGGTGCAGTCATTGCATATTTTTAGTATGAATTTTGGCTATCCAAACTTTAGGTCCAATGATGAAGATCTAAGTGGCTTTGAATCGAGGCAAAACCTTAGCTTATGGAAACCACATGAAACATTTTCATATAATAATTTTGTCAATAGGAGTACTAGTAAATCACCATTCTAGATTATATATGGGAGTAGTCCTGGAAATGCTTCTAAATTGAGATAGTTGGATAAAGGAGAAACAAGTAGTGTTGAAGCATAAGACTTTGCTAAACATTTGAAGAACACTCATAAGGAGGTAAGGAAGCACATTACAAAGATGAATACAAAGTATAAGGCTAAGGCATATGTGAAAATGAGGTATAAGGAATTTTATATTGGTGATGAAGTCATGGTTTATTTAAGGAAGGAGAAATTTCTAGTAGGTACATGATGCAGGAACATCCAGAGGTATAAGGGCAATCCTGTGTCACCCAAAAAAATATAATTAGACTTAGTTTTTGTTTCATGTGTTTTCATTTTTGGATACCCATTTGGGTCAAATAAAGGTTCCAACTCTCACAGTTCCACTATCAATGAGCTAGAAAATCCTAAAAAAATAGGAGCATGTAATTGGGCCATCATTTTGGTAAACTAGAAGGTGTGAATTTGCCAGATGAATGTAATCATGATTTAGAGCATTCTAGAAAAAGAATCAAGTCAATAGGCCCCACGGTTTGAAAGTTATTGCAGTTTTTTAGGTTTTGGAGACCTCCTAAGAATGCTTCAAAGTCAGGTTAGGGGCATTAAATGATCTTGAAAAAGGATGAAAAATGGGGGACAAGTGAAGTTGGCCCATAGGGCTATAGAGCGCTTTGAGAGCTTTCTGAAAAATGTAAACGGTTCGTCAATCGGAGCTACGGTTCAAAAGTTATGCCTCTCGAAAGTTCGGTTACCATTTCTGGATTCTTCTAGATTTGCACCGACTTCTAACACAGCTTCTGGAACCTTCTATTTGGTTGGTGGATGCCTACTAGCACTTTCTAGAATGTACTCCTAGTCCTTAACCCTTTGGGGTCTATTTAAGGAGATTTCTGGCATTGTAAAAGGCAGTTCAGAGTGGAGTTCAAGAGGAGGTACTGAAAGGAGAAATTATCTCCAGATTTATGCTATTGTAAGCCCTTAGGGCATGCTTTGAAGTTTATTTTCTCTGTACTGTTTGTACTAGCTTATTTTCTCGAGTAAATTTCCCTTTTCTGTTGTGTCTATTCTATTGTTGGGTTGTGTCTCCATCAAGTGGTATTAGAGCTGGTTTTCCTAAGTGTGTAGACAGAGCGCTGACTGTGAGGCAGTTTGCACTAGGACTGTGTGGTTGTGGGTTCGAGTTAGAAGATGACTCCATGAAAAGAGTGTGGTGGAAGGGCCAGAGCTATTAATCCTAAGGAGGTTAGATCCCTCCAAAGGAAGGTACAAGCATTGCAAGAGGAGCTCCGTAGAGGAGAAAATGTTGCCGCTGGTGAGGACAGTGAGGATGACAATGAAGAAGAAGTTATGAGACCAGAAGGGGAATTTGATGGGGAAGTTCTGAATCATGCAGAGGAAAGGCTTTTTAGGGCCATTACTAATTTTGGGAAAAGACCCACAATTGAAGTGGATATATTTTCAGGAAATCTAAAACCAGATGAGTTGATCGATTGGATCAATGAACTAGAAGAATACTTTGAGTATGAGGATATCAGGGACCCAGCTAGGGTTAAGTTTGCAAAGGCCAAACTGAAAGGCCATGCCAAAATCTAGTGGCAAGAGGTCCAATTGGAAAGAAATAGAAGAGGAAAGGAGAAGATCACAAGATGGGATCGCATGGTGGACAAATTGAAGAAGCAGTTCATTCCTGTGGACTATGAGCTTGATTTGTTTAAGAAGATGCATGGGTTAAAGCAAGCAGGAAGATCAGTCCAAGAATATATAGAGGAATTTTATCGACTCTTTATTAGAGCGGGGCATGCAAAAGAAAATAAGGAGAAAGTTGCTCGTTATATCAGTGGGTTGCGACCTAGCATCTAGGAGGAATTAAGTCTGTTAAGAATGACCAGTGTTGAAGAGGCATACTAGTTTGCCCTATGAGTTGAAGAGAAGCTGAATAAAAGGTTTGAAGGAAGACAAAGAGGGCACGGTCAAGGAGGAAGAGGAAGCGGTAGATCATCTGGAGGCCGCAATGAAACCCAAAAGAAAAATGAAGATGTGGGTACTAGCAGGAACCAGAGGAATGAGGGTTTCAACCGCTCCCATGATCAAGACTTTGGAAATCAGAGAGGAAGAGGTAGAGGACATGGACAAGGAAGAGGAGGCTTCCGTGGTACCTATTTCCATTGCAATGAAGAAGGTCATCATGCCTTTGAATACCCTCAACGACAAGGAAGGACAGATAGGAGAGTTGAGGGCCAAGCTAGGGTTGCTCATGTGGATGAGGATGCACAATCATCACATTCAGAGGATGCAAAAAGAGGAGAGACCTTGGTAAATGAAAGAGTCCTACTAAGTGGTGAGATTGAACCAAGACAACAGAGGAGTTTGTTCCATACTAGATGCAAGTGTGAGGATAAATGTTGTGATGTGATCATTGATGGTGGTAGCACTGATAACTTGGTATCAGAAGAGATGGTCTCTAACTAAAGCTCAAGAGGGAGAAACATCCCTAGCCCTATCAGATTGCTTGGGTAAAAGATGATCATAAGGTCCTCGTAAGTGAACAATGTTTAGCGAAATTCAAAATTGGGAGTTACCATGATGAAGTTCTTTGTGATGTTATTTCGATGGATGTTTGCCATCTATTGTTGGGTAGACCATGGCAGTTTGATAGACATGCAGTACATGATGGACATGCAAACACATACTCTCTGACAAAGGATGGAGTTTGCCATAAATTGAAGCCCATGAAAAAGGAAGGTGAAAAGGTATGTAGCAGTGCTAGGATTTGTCTTGTTGATGAAAGGAAGTTTTTAGATGGCATGAAACATCAACATATGTGCTATGCTTTGATTCCTAGGAAAGATAAAGAAGGTAGTAGTGAAATACCATTTGAAGTTTCAAATTTACTAGGGGAATTTGGAGATATTATTTCTGATAATGTTCCAGATGGATTGCCACTAGTAAGGCAAATCAGTCATCAGATAGATCTGATTCCAAGAGCTAGTTTTCCTAACAAGGCTGCTCACAGGATGACTCCTACTGAAATAGAGGAGCTAAATAGATAGGTTCAGGAGCTGTTGAGGAAGGGCTTGATTTGAGAGAGCCTGAGTCCATGTGCAATACCTGCAGTACTCGCACGAAAGAAGGATGGAGAGTGGAGGATGTGTACAGATTCTCAATCTATAAATAGTATAACCATCAAGTACCAGTTTCCTTTGCCAAGGATGGATGATCTTATGGACTGCTTGAGTGGAGCTCAGTACTTCACAAAGATAGATTTGAAGAGTGGTTATCACCAGATACGGATTCGAGAAGGAGATGAGTGGAAAATAGCCTTCAAGAACAAGGAGGGTCTTTATGAGTGGTTAGTCATGCCCTTTGGATTAATGAACGCCCCAAGCACCTTCATGCGGCTCATGAATGAGGTACTTAAGAAGTTCTTGGGAAAATTTGTTATTGTCTATTTGGATGATATTTTAATTTTTAGCAAGACTTTGGAAGAACATTTACTGCATATTCATAGTGTCCTTGAAAGGCTAAGGGAAGAGAAACTGTTAATTAATCTGAAGAAGTGTACCTTTGCAAAAAGGGAGTTAGTCTATTTGGGGTTTGTTATATCACTCGAAGGTCTTAAAATGGATCCAGAGAAGGTAAAAGCCATCTTGGAATGGCCTACTCCAAGGTCTGCTACTAAGGTAAGATCATTTCATGGTCTGCTTAGTTTTTACAAGAAGTTTATTAAGAATTTCAGTGGCATATGTGCACCCCTAACTGATACAATAAGAGGGGATAGAAAAGAGTTCAAATGGACTGCAACAGCTGTAAGAAGTTTTGAATTGCTGAAGAAGAAGGTGACAGAACAGCCTGTGTTGGCACTTCTAGATTTTAGAAAAGTGTTCCAGGTGGATTGTGATGCTAGTGGCAGTGCTATTGGGGCTGTATTAAGCCAGGAAGGTAAGCCTATGACATATTTTAGTGAAAAATTGAATGATGCAAAGAAGAAGTATTCTGTTTATGATCAAGAGTTCTATGCAATAGTTCAGGCCTTAAAGAAATGGAGGCATTATTTATTGCCAAAGGAATTTGTTTTGTATACTGATCATCAGGCATTACAGTACCTAAATAACCAAAGTAAATTGAATCAGAGGCATATGAAGTGGGTAGAGTTCTTGCAAAGCTATACATTTGTGTTGAAGCATAGAAGTGGAAAATCTAATAGGGTTGCAGATGCACTAAGTAGGAGACAGTTGTTGGTTACAGTAATGCAGGTTGAAGTAGTTGGGTTTGATGAACTCAAGAATTTGTACCCCGAGGATCCTAATTTTACTGAAGCATGGAAAGCTTGTAAAGAGCCTGTTGCTATAGATAGAACCAAGTGGTTGGACTATTTGATTCAGGATGGCATGTTGTTCAAGGGTAGTCAATTGTGCATTCCAAGGAGTTCCATGAGGGAAAATCTGATTAAGGAGAAACACAGTGGAGGGATGGCAAGACATTTTGGTCGAGATAAAACCATTGCCATTCTTAGAGAACATTATTTTTGGCCTCAAATTTCACAGGATGTGAAGAAGTTTGTACAGAGTTGTCAGGTTTGTCAAGTTTCCAAGGGGTTTAGTCACAATACTGGCCTATATCAGCCATTTCCTATTCCATCAAGGCCATGGGAGGACATAAGTATGGATTTTGTTCTTGGATTGCCAAGGACACAAAGGGGTAATGACTCAATATTCGTGGTGGTTGATAGGTTCTCCAAAATGGCACATTTCATTCCATGCCACAAAACTCATGATGATGTCCATATTGCAGACTTGTTTTTCAAAGAGGTGGTAAGACTACATGGTCTTCCAAGGAGTATAGTTTCTGACAGAGATACTAAATTTGTGGGGTATTTTTGGAGGACATTATGGAAAAAGTTGAGAATAGATTTGAAATTCAATTCCACGCATTACCCACAAACTGATGGCCAAACAAAAGTGGTAAACAGAAGTCTAGGCAATTTGCTAAGATGTTTAGTTGGGGATAAGCCCAAGGGATGGGACTTGATTCTACCACAAGCAGAGTTTTCTTAAAATAACTCTATAAATAGGAGTACTGGAAAATCACCATTCTAAATTGTATATGGGAATAGCCCAAGGACTACACCAGAATTGAGGAAGATAGAACAAGGGGAGAGGACAAGTGCTGAAGCTGAGGAATTTGCTGAACATATCAAGCATCTACATGAGGAGGTTCAAGCACACATTACCAAGATGAATCAAGAGTATAAAGCTAGGGCTGATCAAAGGAGAAGACATAAGGAATTCCAAGTAGGGGATCTAGTCATGGTGCACTTACGAAAAGAAAGATTTTCAGCTGGTACTTACAACAAGCTGAAAATGAAGAAATTTGGCCCCTGACAAATTTTGAAGAAACATGACTCAGGAAATGCATATGAAGTGGAGCTGCCAGATGGTATTCACATTTCTCCCATTTTCAACATTGCAAATTTAGCAGAGTATCATGATGATGGTGCAGATAAGGAGCTGGTGTTAGAGCCATGTCCAATTCTTGCTTCTAAGAAGGAGGAGATAGAAGACATTCTAGATCATCGTGTGGGTAGGAGTACCAGAAACATACAATATGAAGAGTATTTGGTCAAATGGAAAGGACGAACGATCGAGGACTCAACTTGGATTTTAGTAGCTGAGGTTTCCCATTTGGGATTTCCTCTACCATTCATAAAGTGACAGGGTCACTTTTCAATCTACCCTGGGTGTCTGATGTAGGAGCATCCAGAGGTATAAGGGCAATCCTGTGTCACCCAAAAAAATATACTTACACTTAGTTTTTGTTTCATGTGTTTTCATTTTTGGACACCCATTTGGGTCAAATAAAGGTTCCAACTCTCACAGTTCCACTATCAGTGAGCTAGAAAATCCCAAAAAAATAGGAGCATGTAATTGGGCCATCATTTTGGTAAACTAGAAGGTGTGAATTGGCTAGATGAATGCAATCATGATTTAGAGCATTCCAGAAAAAGAATCAAGTCAATAGGCCCCACGGTTTGAAAGTTATTGCATTTTTTGAGTTTTGGAGACCTCCTAAGAATGCTTCAAAGTGAGGTTAGGGGCATTAAATGACCTCAAAAAAGGCCAAAAAATGGGGGACAAGCAAAGCTGGTCCATAGGGCTATAGAGCACTTTGAGAGCTTTTTGAAAATGTAAACGGTTCGTCAATCAGAGCTACGGTTCAAAAGTTATGCCTCCCAAAAGTTCGGTTACCATTTCTGGATTCTTCTAGATTTGCACCGACTTCTAACGTAGCTTCTAGAACCTTCTATTTGGTCGGTGGATGCCTACTAGCACTTTCTAGAATGTACTCCTAGTCCTTAACCCTCTGGGGTCTATTTAAGGAGATTTCTGGCATTGTAAAAGCCAGTTCGGAGTGGAGTTCGAGAGGAGGTACTGAAAGGAGAAATTATCTCCAGATTTATGCTATTGTAAGCCCTTAGGGCATGCTTTGAAGTTTATTCTCTCTATACTATTTGTACTAGCTTATTTTCTCAGTTAAATTTCTCTTTTCTGTTGTGTCTATTTTGTTTTTACGTTGTGTCTCCATCAGTACATATAATAAGATAAAAATGAAGTTTGGACCATGCAAGATAGTGAAAAATCATGATTTTGGAAATGCTTTGTAGAGTTTCCTATTGGACTAAATATTTCACCAATGTTTAACATTTTAGATTTGATAGAATGTTATGAAGGAGGTGGTGGAGATGGAGTTGTGATAGCACTATGGAGTATCCTGGCATCTACTTTAGCTACAAAGGAGATTGCGAAGGTATTGGACAATTGTGTGGGAAGAAGCATAATGAACATAACATATAAAGAGTACTCGGTCAAATGGAAAGAGAGGCTAGTGGAGGATTCATCATGACAAGTAAGGGAGGAGGTGGATTGTCTTGGTTTTCTTCTAACTACATGCGACATGATAGGATCACTTCTCAAATTACCCTAGGTGTCTAATGTAGGAGCATTCTAGGTGTAAGGGAAATCTTGCATCACCCAAAACATTTCTATTTCTAGTTTTTGTGTTTTTAATAAGAGTTATTCCTATACATAGTTTCCATTTATGAGAGATTTCTAATTTTAGTTAGTTGGTATTATGTGCTTAGATTGTTCTAATTTTATATGTGGAGGTTCATCTTTGACATATCAGCTTGCTAGTTGAGTTTTATTGTCATAGCATATGTATTGGTGTAGTCATTACAGATTTTCGATATGAATTTGGCTATTCAAACTTTAGGTCCAACAATGAAGGCTTAAATGGCCTCAAATCAAGGAAAAACCTTGACAAATGGATGCTTGCATATCAACCATTGTAGATTTCTAGTCAAGGATTCTAAAATGGGGTTATAATAGCCCATTACGTTAGCAATTTTCTAGTTATGATCTCCAAAAGTCGCTCATACAAAAGTGTAATTTGTAATTGTCTTGAGTCAATCTTATGTAATAAAGTGTAATAAAATATTATAATATGAGGTTGGTCGGTCTCAAGGATTAGGTATTAGTGTCTAGAACCTTCACGAACTATAAAAAGTACCTATATTTAAGGAATGTCCATAGGTTGTATAGGGCAATTTTGGGTGATAGTCACAGCTCTATCTTGTAGACTGTTGCAAGGAAGATTCCCATGTGGTTTTTCATATTGTAATTCTATAATTCTGCATTTACAACAATAATAAGATGCCCATATTTTATTCTCTCAATTTATAGTGTTCTCTATTTCTATTATTTATTGTGGTATTAAGGGGAGCACCTTTCATCAAGTTGGAGGAATGAAGCCTACTATCACCATGCCATATTTCCCTTCTAATAAGTTTAAATAAGAGATAGAGAAGATGATCCAATAAATGCTTGATAAATGATGGATCAAGCCCATCTATAGTTCCTTTACATCCTTGGTAGTATTGTTAAAGAAGGACAAGTCCCTTAGGATGCATGTAATTGAAAAATAAGACTCTAAAGAATAGATAACCCATTCACATTATCAATAAGATATTTCAAAATAAACTACATGGAGTAGGATTCTTCTCCAAAATTGATGTTCATATTGATTATCACAAGATCTACATGAGGGAGCAAGATGTAAAGAAGATGACTTTCTATTACTGCTAGCATTACCATGAGTTCTTGGTCATACCATTTGGGTTGAAAAGTTCTTTGACCACCTTCCAATTTTTATGAACCACATCTTCAACAAACAACTAGACAAGATTTTATTGGTGTTCTTTGACGAGAAACTCATTAAAAATAAGACACAAGAAGAACATATAAGGTATGTGGAAAAAGTATTAGGAATCATAGAGTCACTCATTTTTTGTAAAGAGGTCCAAATGTTACTTTTGGATGATTAAGATCTTGTACTTAGGTCATATCATTAGTTTTTGTTGGCATAGTAACTATATCCCCAATGGCATAACTCTCCACCATTAATACATGCTTTTGGTGTGATGGAAAATCTACATGGTATCAGAGCATAGGTCATTGGTTCAAGTCCCTCAAGCCCTTTGACCCTTCATCAAAGTAGGGTTAGATTATCAACATGGTATGTAGTGGGTGAAAATCTCACATGATAAATGGTTGTATTTTGACTCCATCATGTGGGGGGTGTTGGTGTAGTGACTATATCCATGATGAGATCCCTCTTCACTATTAGTACATGCTTTTTGCATGATGGAAACATCTATAGTTCCTAAGGGGCTTAGGTTTACCATTATAACATTTAAGCTCTTGAATGACTCCTACTTAGATTTTTTTTAAAAAGTTGCATGGATTTTTAAGACTGTAGTTATTACATAATATTTGTGAAAATATTTAACAACTTGGTGTTGATTTTTGGTGAGTGATCAGACAACTACTATACACATTTTATAAGGTGTGGAATTCAGGACAATGACCCATTTTTTTGGCTAAGTCAACAAGCATTCTGAGTTGACTCATCAGCCATTTTCCAACATTGACTTGTCAAGTATGGTTAGGTTTAACTTGTAAAGACAAAATAAGTCATGTAATATTAGCTTAGGGTTAGGGATTTCTAAAGAGAATATATATGTACTTGCACTGGTATTGATCTATAAGGGATATTAAGGATTGTAATAGGTTGAAATTACTGGATAATATTATTAGACTCTCTATTTGGTTGACATAACCCAAGATTGGGTGAATCATGTTAAGTATTTATGTCTTATGTTCTATTTATGTGTGCTTTACTCCTTTGTGTAATTGGATATATTTGCATGTAACTATTTTTTTGTCTAAATAATTGTAACACTTGGAACAACATTGAAACACATAATTAAGAAGGGATCATTTCATTCAGATGAGCAAGTGAAACACATCTTTGATAAGTTGAAGGATGTTATGAGTATATGTCCATTATCAACAATACTAGAATTCACTCAACTCTTTTTCTGGAAGTATGATGTGACTAGTGATGGTATTGGAGTAGTTCTAATACAAGACTATTACCCTACACTACTACATTTGGGACCATTTTTTGATGATAGTTAGTAGCAAAAAATGATGATCAAATGTTAGAATACTGAATAAACCAACTATTGCTAAATAGGCATTAAATTTTTTGATAGATCTTGAAGCTACTAGAATACTAATGACATATGCCTTCAGTAGGAAATGGGGAAGTGAAAGCCATGAAAGCAACTTAACCCTTGTCACTATTGTCAGAGGTATGATGAGTTATCATCGATATTTTGATGGTAAGTATTTGAATTTACCAACAAGGATGTTGTTAACTGTATGACATCCTTGTTCGGCAATATGTTAAAAATAATTAGTTTGTCATTTCAAATCTGATGATATACTAATAATATAATTGCGTTAGACAAAAGATTTTCTATTTAACAATTTCCATTTTGGTAGTGCTATAGTATTCTCTTTCCATAAACTAAATTTTGAATTTTGACTTAAAAATTGCAAAAATATTCTAAAATAACACACAAATGATTAAATGAGGATTGTTGATTATACAAGTGGCTTATATCAAGCTTAAAGTACCAATATTGGAATGAAGCTTAGCTTAAAGACATTTATGCAAGAGATTGATACAGTTCTATTAATATCTTGCATAAATGTCTTAGAGTTGATTCTCATTCCAATAATGGGTCCTTAAGCTAGATATTTGTCAATTATTCAATCAACACTCCTCATATAACCATTTGTATAGTTTTTAAGTCAATTTTTTAAAAAAACTAGTTTGTGGTGGGATAATACTATACCAATAACAACGTGAACATTGTTAACTAGAAAATTCTTTTCCTAACAAAATTATACTATGCATAGGTCATTGGACATCGAACAAAGAGAACTGTCTTCATCTACAAGTTCAATGAATATAGAATAATAAGAATATGAAAGCATATTTTTATTAGCATTTTCATCATAGAAAATGAGGTCCATGTTAATGATGTCCTAGTTATATTAAGGTGTTGCTATTATGATTTTGAAAAGGGCAGGCAGATTCTTCCATGAAACATAATAGAATGTACATTGTGTTATTGACTACAATGAGGTATGTAAATGGTTTCCTAAGAGAAATTTGAGGCAAGAACCAGGTAGTTGCCAAAATTTATAAAGAACCTTTGAAACAAGTCTTTTTCCTGGGCTTAAACTATACTACTCGTCAAATTCTCTTAAACTTTGCCACAATAATACATAAAAATACTTACCCTAATAAGTGCTATGAGAGTTTTGGAATGTGGAATCTAAATCAGTTCACAACAAAAGACTGAGCTTGGGTCCTTGGGGAAGCATTCATATTCTACTTTATTGTATCTTTTCATCAGTAGACTTTTAAGCCTACTTACCCTGTAACAAGGCATTGTAGAGTTTGAACCATACCTACTAAATTTACTTGTGGAAGGTTTCTCCCACAATGGGTTTCTAAGATTTAAATTAATGTTAAGGTAATTTTCTTGGAATAATTTCTTTCCATTTAACTTTCCAAGTTATTATCTAATACTATATGTTTATTTTATTTCCAACACCATGTGAAGTAAAGTAACATATGTAAGCTAATTTGATAAGAACAAAAAAAATTCATAAGACTTACAGATGAATATTTAAGATGATTTTAAAAATTACAATATCATTGGCTGAATATTTGAAGACAAAATTATTAGATTTATAGATAAATAAAATATTTTGGATTTCCTTCATCATCTATTCCTGATGGAGCCCTACAGACAATCAACAATAAAGAGTTGGGATTCTATTTTAGAGGATAAATGGAAAAAATCTGCAAGAAACACCCATTACAAGTATAGTGACACTTATCTTTTTTGTTGACCCTATGGAAAGAAATATTGTCAATTAGTGAAAAAAAACTTAAGTCATCCAAGAAGGCTAGTTAATTCTGCAACCAAGCTTTCCTTTAGTCAACATGTTTTAGATAGCTTGAGAAAATTGAGAATATCCTATATTAATTGAGCACTATATTATGAACATGCATAACAATGTAAACTAAGTTCTTAGTGTGAACCAAGCTAGTAGTGTGAACTAAGTTTGCAGTATTTTCCAAGTTGTCAGTATGAACTGACCATCTAGTTCAAGCAAGGCATTTAATGTTACCCAAGTGCTAGAGTATCACCCAAGCACACTAAATTGCCTGAGCATCAAAATAATACTTAGGTAGACACTGTGACCTGAGCATCAACATTTAACTAACCTAAAGGTGTAATTTGATTATTGTAAAAGCACCTCTTGTTTGAGCTGACTTAGAATGAAAATATTTTTTGATGGTAATATAAGAAAGAAAAATTATTTGTCTAAGGTGTGAATAAGCATGAGAAGTGAAACACATGAATAAAAAGTATATAAGAAAGTGAAGCAATCAAATATGGAAAAGAAGAAGAAGAAAAAACATAATGAGTAAGCAGGCTATCAAGTAGTATAAAGGGAAAAGAAAAGATATATCTATCATAGTTAGGTAATTGTAATATTTAAAGGATCTATATCAACAAATCAAGTTGCAAACAAAGATCATCATACTAGTTGCATCCTAAAAATTGCATTAGGTGAATCCTTTAACAAGGTGGACCTAACAATCCTTTGTGAGATCCCTTAATAGAGTACATACTTCATTGTATTGTAAAATAATTTCACAAAGTGGACCCAAGATTCCTTCATACTCATAATAGATTAGATCACCAAAAGTGATCAATTGTAAGCCCTAGTAGACATACTTTATTACTATAGTAGTGAAGCATTGTGGGTGTCATCCCCACCCTAGTTTTACCTTCTCCTTGGAGGGTTTATGGGTTACCAATTATTATGTCAAAGTGTTATGGTGTTGATTTATTTATTTCTTTATTTTCATGCATTAGACAGTCTAATAAAGTAATGTAAAAATATTCAAAATATAAAGTTTTAAGTGGTTCCTGATTCACCCCCATCTTAGTCACCCATATGTCATTTCCAACAATTGGTATCAAAGCAAGGTTTTCCTATCAGTGGCTTAACATCTTGAGAGTAAAGATATGAGGAAATGGAAGTGTATAAGTTAGAGAAAGCTATTGAAAATGACAAACTTGATCTATAAATGGCTATAGAACAAGTTAAGAAACTCAAGGAACAACTCGTTCACTCTTTGAAAAGAAGAAAAAAAATAGCTATGTAGATGTATGACACACACACACACACACACACACACACACACACACACACACACACACACATAAGAATAGAAGAGCTTTGTAGAGGAATAAGTTTAGAAGTAGATGCAATGATAGAAGATCTACTAGGAAGAAATGCCACTCTACAAGAAGAAGTAAGAAAATTGAAAATAGAACATGAAAGTCACTCAGTTAGGCTATGTGAAGTCATTGAAGAAAAGAACAAAGAAATGAATGACAAATAAATGGAAGATGTAGATAAAATATTACTTGTAACAAGATTAGAAGAAAAGACCAATGAAATCCAACAACTATCACAACATTAGGAAGATATGGAAAATTAACTAGATGATGTAAATCAAGAAATCACCAATCTAAGCATAGAGAATGAAATACTCCAAAATGAACTAAGAGCTGAAAAGGAACTCAATGAAAGAAGGTTGAGGTTACAAGAAAGTGTGAATCAATTGTATGGAAAAAGTTTGAATAGACCTAAAGGCACTACTGGCTTAGGGTATACTACTCAAGGAGAATCATCACAACAAGGAGCATAGAAGAAAAAATAGCTACATGTAACAATTGTAGAAATGTAGGTCATACATCAAACATTTTCTAGAGTAATACCATGCAACTCAAGTTCAAAGGTTATTACTATAATTGTAACAAGTATGGAAATAAGGCAAATGAATGCAAAACTAGATAAAAGTTTGAAGGAAAGTGTTTCACATGTCACAAGCATGGTCACAAATCTTCAGAGTGCAAATCAAATCAATGGAATCTAAATAATTAGCACAATGGATCTAGACAAAGAGCATTTATTGGTTGAGACTACAACACATTGGGAAGATGTCATCTGTGGAGAATACAACCAAATTGGAGTAAATTGTGTAAGGACACACTTCGAGAAAAATCATAATAATGTAAGATGTTATGTATGCATAAAGATAGGTCATTTGGCAAGAGATTGTATGAATCAAGCTACATAAAATTTAGGTGAATGAAACAAAGGGAAAACAAAGATTGAAGAGATTAAAACTCAGATGAATAAAAAATGGGTAGGGAAATCAGAGGAAAATAAAAGGTAAGAAAATGAAGCTATTATCATCCAAACCAATGAGTTGGATGAAGCATTCACATACAACTAAGCATTCAAGGAGATGGATAGAATTGTAAATACAAAGAAGATCCTATTTCAGTTCTAGATAAATAAGAAATAATAGTCCAAACATGCATATTTATATGCACAAGGTCAAGTAAGGGAAATATGATTTAACTGAGTTAAAATAAAGTTGTAACTGAGCTATCAAGCATCAACAAGCAAAGCCAAGTTAGAAACCATTTCTAACAAAGCTTCACGATGAATAGTTCATATCGAGTCTAAGTACTTCAAAGACCTTGCCAAGATTTCTCACCAAGTATAGAGCATTTATTAGGCCCTAAAAATTGAAATTTTTATAAAAGATGAAATTAAAAAATTATTTTTCACCACGAATTCAAAGACCAGTTTGGGTAGAGCAATTTTGAATCCCTAAGTGATCAGAGAAATCGTTGCATTGTTGGAGTGAATTTGTAGAAGTACATTTCAATAAGGTTATCCTCTAGTATTATTCTTTATTCACAAAGAAAAATGGCATCCAAATCTAGTGTGAAGGAAAAAAAGGGCTCTAAAATGTTGGTGAAGAATGCGGTCTGTGAGGCACCAAAATTCAACCTTTATCCTACAATTGTTGAGAAGAAAGACCAATTGGTAGCTCACTTAGTCATTCCTCTAAAGGTACTATTGATCCACAACATTAGGTCATTTTATCATTGTACAATTTAGGAATTAGGTTCTTTTGAGCTAAATGAGGCATATAATGCATTGTGTGAGAATGGAGTGTTGAAACTTTAGCACAAACATTTAGAAGTTAAGGGTTTGACTCTTGTACTATACATGCCAAGGAATTTTCAAGTGAAGTGGATCAGATATGTTTTAAGTAGGGTTTATGATATATCCTTCTAGCTTGAGAAACTAGTGAAAATCACAAAGAAGATGATTCATTAAGTCATAGGTTACCCAATGTTGGATAGATCTAAAACTACCAAAATCCTAGCTTGAGCTGAGCTTGTGAAGAAAACCCTAGCAGAGTGGGACAATAGGGGTATGAAATTGAAAAATGTCTTAGACATGGAAATCAAGTTTGGAATCTATGTAACTACCCACAAGATCTATAACTCGAGTAGACCTAACTACATACCTTATGAGGTAGGTGACCTAGCATACAAGGTTGTGAAGAATAATCTATCTTTAGACCTAGCCAAGTTGTAGCTGAGCCAACTAGGAAAGAATATGGAAAGAATTTGGGCATCAAAGAAGAATGTGTGTAAGTTTGATTCTCTTCTAGTGTGTTTTTTTCTATGTGCAAAAGGTCTTTCCTTCTAAGGGTAATGTGGTATAGAGAAAGGATAGATGTGTAATATACCAAATCAATGCTTTCATCAATGATTTAGGAGAAAACTTTGATAGAATTATGGATGCATATTTTGAGAATTTTAAGTAAAAGATGCAAAACAAGTACATGATTCCTCAACAACTAGTTGAGTAGCATGAGCAAGATATTTGCTTCCTAGTTGACTATGATAACGCTCATGTTCAAGAAACCATACCTAGAATAGCATGGGTAAAACCTTTGGGTTATGAAGTGAACATTGATGATACTAAGGATATCATTGAGGCTCTACTAAATGAGCCAATTGACCCTAAGGTACATATTTTGGTACCTATGAGGAGGCTAAACTAGAATATCTCTAGATGTAGAGATCCCTCAAATTTTGAAGAGAGGAAATAAAATAATGGAAAATATTCAAAAGAAATTTGACAAGAAGGATTAAGCTCTTATGCTCACTAAGGGAAAAGGGGAGGATGAAGAAGAAGAGGAAGAAGAACCTCCAAAGAAGAAGGGAAAATTGATCAAGTCTATACCCAAGAAAGCTACACCTAAGAAGGTAGCTACCCTTGTGATCACCACTTCTAGAAAGTCAAGGAGAAAATTGAAGCTTTAGGAGGGTGATGATGAAGAGGAAGAAGAAAATAAAGCCATCATCCAACTAAAGAAGCCCCCACTATCCTTTGAGCATCAATTAAAAACATTGAAGGAAGGAAGTGATACAAATAGATTCAAATATATTAGATATGAATCCAGGAGCAAGGAGGAGCAACAATAGATAAAGGATGCTTTGGTTGAGAAAATAGAAAGATAGAAATGTGATCCTAATGAGATAAAAAGCCAAGCTTTAGAAGTTTTACTTAAGGCACATTGGTCTCGGATTGGTTTTGAAAATTGAGTGTCAACACACTTAACCACTTTTCATATAGGAGTTGAGTACACTATGTATGCCGAGCTACAATATGTGTTGAGCTAGAATTCCAATAGGTGCCGAGTGACTTCAAGTGCTGAGCATTATATAGGTGCCAAGAGATATATAGGTGCAGAGTCACAGTTGATGCTGAGAGGGTTTGAATGCTTCAAGTGATAAGTAAGCTAGAACTATACATGTGCTAGGCAAGATAGAATGTAATAGGTGCTGAGCAAACTAGGATCAAACATGTGCTGAGCACCAGTAGTATAGTATGTGCCGAGTAACATATAATCAACATATGAGTTTGTGCCTTCACAAACTTAGATGTAAACCATTTTTTGAGAAAACATAGAAGTATTTTGAAGGATAATAAGGATAAGAATTTTTTTTTAATATTTCCTATGCAATCAACATGTAGCCAATAAGAAAAATGGAGAAGGCATGCAACCGATGAGAAAAGTACAAGAAATGAGTGAGAATTAAAGATTCAATATGGATTGTAGATCCATACCTAACCCTAAGTCTATGAAGTCTTTATAAGAAGGCTTAGACCCCACAATTTTATGTTGCTAAATAGGAGTTAAGGAAGTTGCTAAGCAGATAGCAAAATTACAGAATAGGGTAAGTAGCAGGGGTATCACAGACTTATTGAATTGAGCAACAATTATATATCTAGTTGATCAGAACAAAGCAAGGGATACGAACATATATTAGATAAAGAAAGGGTCACATTAGAATGAGTAGATCAAGTGCCTAAAATTAGCAATTGAAGATTGTAAGCAATTAGGTCAAAGATTTCTAATACTCTCTAGAAATTGTATTAGATAGTGAAAATCCTATGATGATAGGTTAGCTTAACAACTACTTTGTAGATCCTTTGAAAAGGTGACTAAATCCTTTAACAGGGTGACACTTCATGTAAAGTGCTTCAAATCCTTTAACTAGGTCACTATTGACACAATGTAGAGCCTTTAATAGGGAGACCATTACAAGTGGTCAAACAATTATTGCTGCAATGATATTGTGGGCATCATCCCCAGCCCAATTTTACCTTCTTATTCCTAGAGGGTTTCTAGGTTACCAAAATTCTAGTGTTATATGTGTTGATGCATGTGTTTACTTTATGTTTGTTTAATATGTTTACATGCATGCAGTCTACTTTCAATTATTTGTTTTAAAGGTTTTGAAAAGGTTAAAGTGTGTTACTTCTGATTCATCACCCCCACACAAGAAGTACTCTTCCCATTTGAATATCCCAACAATTGGCATCAGAGCCGAGTTCTCATAAGGAGAAGCCCAATAGCTTAGAGAAAAGATCTGAAGATGGAAGTCTTCAAACTTGGGAAGATCATAGACAATTAGGTGATTGATGTGTACCTCACTCTACACAAATTGGGGGAAGCTAGAGAAGAATTGAGAAAGTCCTTGAAAAGAAGGAAGGATATAGCCATAGCTAAAAATGCATACACTACAAAGAGATTGATACCACATAAGTGTTTTCCAATGGAGATTCCAAGGAATTTGATGTAGCAATAGCTGAATTGATGGAGAAGAAAAGAGCTCAAGAAGAAGAAATTAGAATACTCAAGCTTGAACAAGTATCACAAGCCATAATGCTTTGTGAAGTAACTGAATAGAAGAAGAAAGCCATTGAAGACAAGGCTATGATAAAAGATGACAAGAGGAATCTTACCAATAGACTGAAGGAGAAGGCAATTGAGTTTGAAAGAATCTCAAACATGCAACTTGACAACTTAAGCTAGATGATGAATGCTCATCATGAGATGAATATGAAAGACATTGAGATCTGCACCTTGAGAATGGAAAATGAACAATTGCAGAATGAATTGAGGAGAGAGAATGAGATAGTAGAAAGATTCAACAAACCCAATGAGGCTATCAAGTACTTTAAGCAATTACTAAAATCACCAAGGGCCAGTAATGATACTTCAAGACTTGGTTACACCAACACTTAACAAGAAGAATCATCAAAGAGTATTGAGAAAAGGAGTGAAAAAGGTAAGAACACTAAACCTACTTATCATTTCTATGGTAAAAAGGGACATACCTCTAATGTATGCAGGAGCAAGGATGGGCATCAACATGATAAGCCTAAAAATGCAAGCTTTTTTCACAAGTGCAAAAAACAAGGACATAAAGCACTTGAATGCAGAACCAAGACCATGAGGACACCAAGATTTGATGGTCACTACCACAACTATAAGAAATATGGACATAGAGCATTTGAGTGTAGATCAAAGCCTATTCGAACACGTAATCAACCTACAAGGAGAAACAACCATGCACACCACTACAACTAGGATTACAGTACTAGGTATAGCTATCACTAATGTCAGGAATATGGGCACATTCCTAAAAATTGCATAAGAACACATTTTAGAGGGAACTACAATAGGTAATTGAGTCAAACCACATGTTTTAGTTGCTTGAACATTGGTCATATTAGCAGAAATTGCCCAACAAAGTCAAAAGCACCCAAGTTAGAAGTCAACAAAGGAAAAGAGAAAGTAGATGTTGAACAAATCAAAGGGAAAATGAATAAGACTTGGAAGAAGAAAGATGAGTGTAGCACATCAAATGGAGGGATCACTTCATCCAAGAGGTCAAGTGATCACACCTCATCCAATTAGGCAAGGATAGGTGTATGGGACTAATATAAAAAGTTATATCATACATCAGTCCCAAGATAAAGAAGTACGACAAAGAGGAAATCAGCATGAGAAAAGATGCAAAGTTAAAATTCAAGGTTTTCACCAGTATTGCTGGGTTGCCCTTAGATGTTGAGTAAAGCTCTAGTGCATGTCAAGTTTCTAATAGCAACCAAGTTGATGGTTGATGCTGAGTTGAGAAATGTCAGTGGAAGCTGAGTGAACAAAATCCAATGGAAGCCGAGTCATGTTGAAACCTTCAAGTGTCGAGTTTATAGTCGTATGCACTAAGCATTTAATGCTAGGTTTTGAAAGGTATAAAGTCAAATTTTGATCATTTTTACACCATTCAAACATAGAGAAAAGATGAGAATAGTGTAGAAGCAATCAAGAAATAACCTTGAAGCCTTTTCCATCAATTTCAACAATGATTTAGCATAAATTTCATCGATCTAAGGTATTTATGAAGTGCTAAGCTACACAATTTTTAAAGTTTTAATATATTGAAACCCTAGATCGGTATAATGGATTCTAGTTCTAAGAACCCCAAGGGAAAGGAAAGTCATGAGGTCCAGCTGGATAGTAATGAAGTAAAACAACCTAAGTTTAGACCCATTCTTGAGGTAGCCTACAAGAATGACCTTGCCGACACATTGTCCATAATTCCACCCAAGGTTGTCATGGTGCAAGATGTAAGTAAATGTCACATCTAGAAGATAGGGGCTATAGGTGACCTTGAGATATTTCAAGCCTATGAAAAATTGTGTGATGACAAAATTTTGAAGGATGAGTTTTAGATAGTTGAGAAAAACGGTTTAACAAATGCCCTAGTTTACCCTGCAGGTTTCAGAACATAATGGATATGGATTATTCTCAGCAAAATTCACAATGGATGTTTGTGGTTGGAAGCAGGACCAATTAAGATTACCAAGAAGATAGCGCATAGGGTTACGAGTTTCCCAACCCTAGACTGGCCTAAAACCCTAAGAAGTGATTCAAAAGAAGTCATTGAAAGGAATACAGGGGCTAAGTGGAATAAGAGGGGTATGAAAATTGATACTGTAATAGATCCTCTTCTAGATTTTGTAGTGAGAGTGATTTCTCACAAATTCTACCAATCCAGCAGATTGAACAGTGTACCATGTATAGCTGTTGATGTAGCCTACAAACTTGTGAAGAAAGATCATACATTTGATCTAGTAGAACTGATGCTTCAACAGATAAATGAGACCCTAGGAGCAATAAGAAGTTCAAAAGGTGCTCAATGCAAGTTTGGTTCAATTCTTGTCTGCATATTTTTCTATGTCATGGAAGAGTTTCCTTCTATTGGAAAGGTAAACTAGAGTTCAAACAAATTTGCAATCACACAAATCAATGAGTACATAGGTCAGATGGGTGATAATTTTGAGGCCCGAATGGCAAGACATTTTAAGGATTTTAAGAGATCCAATAAGAAAAGGGTTAGAATACTAGTTTCCCTAGTGGAAAAACATATCAATGACATATGCTTTTTGGTTGACATTGACTATTTTTATATCCAGGCAATAGTTCCAAGGATGAGATGGCTCAGACCCTTAGGTTATGAACTTGATGTGGATGAAGCCTCAAAAAAAAATCATAACATTGCTTGTAGAAGAGATTGATAAAGAGGCTCCTCATTTTGGAACATATAATGTTGTGCGTTCCAAGGTTGATATGGAACTTAAAATAACCTCCACCCTAAAGAAGAAAGATAAACTAGTGAAGAAAGTAAAGAAGAAATTTGGTATAGATATTGAAGGGGGAGTAGGTGCTAAAGAAGAATAAGAAGAAGAAGAAGAAGAAGAAGGTGAGAGAGAATAAGAAGAGCAAGGGCAAGGCCCTATGGAATTGACCTAGGGCTTATGAGTAGATAAGGAGGAAGGTGCTGAGGAAGAAGAAGCTAAGGAAGCACCTACACAAGCCAAGTTAAAGAAGAGAAAGGCTAAAACTCAGTCTCTAGCCTAGCCTAAAGCAAAGAAGGCTACAAGAACAACAAAAATCAAGCCAAAGGCACCAGCAACAAGGGTTAACACAAGGGCATCTTCACCAAAGGCCAAGGAGGAAACAAAAGAGAAGAAGAAGGCCACTGAACATATTGGTAAAGTGCAGAAGAAAAGAAGAAAATATGTAGCACGACCATATTCTAATGAGGAGGAGAAGACTGAGATAGAGGATGTCAACCAATTTCGAGTGGTAAGCCATCCTCCCAAATCTACTATAGATAAAATTTGTGAAAATATTAAGAATGGAGATTTGAATGATTTGAAAAACCTTTATTTTAATAAGCTAAGTAGAGAAGAGAAAAACAAAATAGAGGAATCTGTATATGCAATGATGGCTAAATTTAAGAACACACCTCTAGGGCTAGACAATACCATGCCTATGGATTATATGAGATAATTGAAAAAAAATGGCATTATTGTTTCAAAATGGAAAAGGAGATCAAAGAATCTACCTTAGCACAAGTGATGCCTGACCTAACAAGAAGTCAAATAAGCAAGGCTAATAAGAAACATGGTGGAAAATTTGCACCTAAATATAGAGCCTTCAACATCCTACAAATTAAGATTGAGGATGTAGTAAATAAGTCCACACAATTGTGGAAGACAATCTACAAGTTAATTGATGACAAGGATGAAGAAGCAAATAAGGCGGAGGCCAGGTACCAAGGAGAAGAAAGAGGAAAAGAAAGTGAAAGAAAAGTTAGAAGAAGAAAACAAGGAGGAAGCAATAGCAAAAGGAGATGAAGAAAAGAAAGAAGAAGACGATAAGGAAAAAGGTGAGGAGGATGAGACACAAAAGGGAGAACAAATGGCAACAGTTGAGCAGGAGCAACAACAAGACTAGAGTGTGCAAGTGTAGTGCCTACCCTCGTTTACATTTTTCTTGACACATTGTTGCTATTATTATCAGACTATGTTAGAGTAGTTTTAGGTTGATGGATTAGTAGCATTGTTTCAAGACTATCAGACATTATGTTATGGATTCAGATGGTGTACGATGAGATTATTTAGACTCTACATTTTATGTATGCATGATGATTATTACATTGCTTTCAGTTATTGATGATGATTAGTTAGATGGATTATTATCACATGTGTTTTATTATGGATACTTACCACATACTTGCATGTGTATGGTGTGCATGTTTGTTCTTATTATATGACATTTTTGATGTGGTTAAGGAAGGGAGTCGTAGTCACCTGCTAGTCAAGATCTACATGATGCACCACTTCTTGCCATTGCCTGTTTAGCTTAGCATTATATATATTGTATGTACATGCATGGTTTTTATGCAGGTTGTAGATATCGGGTATCGATTTCCCTAAATTGCCAAGATGAGTGTACCCTATTACACTATCTCAATGATAAGAGAAGGGAGATAAATTCTCAAGTCCAAATCCCAAACCCTTAAAACCATTGTCCTAGAGAGAGAGATAGGACAAGTATCTGGATATTTTACCTCCCAAATGTGTCGGATGACATATTTTGTGATTTTTAACCCTTTAGACTGATTTTGTATGAATTGTTCTATGATGGGTTTTCATATTTTATCTTGGAGGTCTATGGTGAATTTTCTATTAATTAAGTCTTAATAAATAGATTTAACTAATACATTAATTATTTGGAGAAAATTAATATAATATCATGATCTTTGATATTTTGACTATAATTAATTAAATGAGAATTAATTGAGAAAAAGAATTAAATAAAAGAAAATTAGAAATTAAAAATTAATATAATTATAAAATAATAATAAAGTAATAAATAAATAATAATAATAAAAGTTATAAAAATTAAAATAAAAGTTATAAGCTTGCCTAGGAGTTAATGCACCTTTTTATTTCTCATATGTCAACAACATGGGGGTTAGGTGCACCAATTAAGAACATGGTGTCTACAACCTTATGACTCATCTAGAAGGTTGGAATAGACTACTGCTTAGTTGTCAACACCTTCTAGTTGTTTCTAGAGATATTCTAGGTGCTTCCTGAGAGTCTTTTATATTCAGGCATTCCTAGAAGCTTAGACACAGCGTGGGGGAGCATTTTGGAGCATTGGAGGACTCGAGAACTTTGGAGAAGGGAGGAGCTTGTTCTATGAGTTTTCTGAGGAAAAACGAATTAGCATCAAAATTCAGGTAGACTCTTGCGATTTTGTTTATGCTATTTTCACATCTTGCACTTCCTGTCTTCTTCGTGTCTTTCATATGTTTTTTGAGGGTTTTCCTATTTTGGTTGTATGCATTTGCTATGGGTGCTTAAATTCCATATAAGGAATTTGTATGCATAGATGTAAAGAAAATATGGGGCTAGGGTTTATAGATGCATATGAACAAACCCTTTTTATTTAAAATTAAAAGTAAGTATTTGTTCTCTTTTAAAATTATGCAAATTTGCATATATGTATATATATATATATATATATATATATATATATATATATATATATATATATATAGATATATAAAACGTATATATAAATATATACACATATATGCTGTCATGCTTGATAATAATTTGTATTTAATTATATATATATATACATATATACATATGCAAATATATATATGTATATATATGTATATATATATATATATATATATATATATATATATATATATATATATATATATATATATATATATATATATATATATATATATATATATATATATATATATATATATATATATATATATATATATATATATATATATATATATATATATATATATATATATATATATATATATATATATATATATATATATATATATATATATATATATATATATAAAATCAAATATCGCAGTGAAGAAAACCTTTATTGAAAATCAAACCGCAAATCGCATTGATGGGAAATGTTTTATTAAAAATGTTATAAATTTGCATTGGGCATGATTTGTACCCATACCCCTGTGGAGGCAGAGGCCTGCCATCGCAGGACTGCAATGATAGGGGTACTACGTACCTGCTATTGGCACAGTGCTTGTGACCGCAGGTACTGCATACCGTGGTAATGCGAGGGGGGATTAATTTATATGTTATTTTGGCTTTGCAATATGAATTTTGACTTTTTCAAAATTGCAATGTTATTAAATTATTGAATGTTATAATTATATATATAAGTATAATAATTATTTTATTTAAAATGATTTGTATTGATGGATCATTCTTTAAAAATAAATAAATGATTTAAAAATATGAATAATAACTTATCAATTATTATTAAAATGGAAAGATATTAATAATTAACTTAATTAAACTTAGTTTAATTAAGGTTAATCATTAGAATGTGTTATAAATCAAAGTTTTGAATTAAGTAATTATTGGGTGCATTAGAATTGTTAATTGATTATTTGAACTCGATAGGGGTCTTTTTTAAACAATGTTTATATAAACAATAGAACAATTAGAAAATTGAGTCTAATGGTTTTGGGAGAGAAACTTTTGTCTATCAAACAAAAACATGGGTTGGGAAAATGTACAAAATGTTCCTCCATTCATTATCCAAAATTGGAATCGAAAACTGAAAATCTCCACATTTAATTCAAGTATGTAATTTTAGCAAAACCAAAATATGTGCTTGCATTGTATATTCTTTATGTTTCTATTTTGGGTTTTGTGTTGACTAGTGTTGACCAGTTATAGGACGTCTACTAGAGGCTCAGGAGTTATGATTGTGATGTCATGATGATGTCTTATTTTCGATCTTTATAAACCCAACCATGGTTATGTGATGGAATGCTCTATGAAATGCTTGTATTTATTGAATGTTATTCTTATGTATGAGACACTTGACCTAATCATTTTTGAGTCATCGATTAGTTATCCTTGGATTATTTTCCAGTCATCATGATGGGACTGAAATGTTATTTTATGATGTCATGTTGTGACATGTTTTGGCTCAACCATTTTGGAGTCTTCGATCAGTATGATTTGAGATATATTTTGGTTATTAAGAACCAATGGATACTTTTGATTATCAGTGATGCTTCAGTTGCCAATAGAGAGCTGTTGTGATCATGATTTTCTATGGATGCTTTTCAGTTGCTCATGGAGATTTGATGCTATTATTGTGGATATTTGATGTTCTTATTTTGGATTATCTTTTGATTTTTCTTTCTAGTCACTTGTACAGGACTGGGGTGATTTATGATTCCATGAGCTTAGGGTAGGTAATCTGCTTGTAGTGTCAGGAAGTGGCTTGCAATGGGGGCTGGGGCCCTAAGAGGCTGCCAGGGTAACTCATTGTAAGTTGTTTAATAAGTGAAAACATTCACACCTAATACTAACTAAATGAACCTAAAAAGATAATTGTTTTGTTCTCGCCCATGCCTCTAATGCTAGTACATACTAGGATGGGAGTAGAGAGAACACATGGTTGCGACCTTGCATTCCATACTATGCCTTGTCAGTATGAGAGGATACTAGTGGCCGCATGAGGATCAGTAGGGACCTGTGGAATTTAGCTAACTACCAGGGTAACTTCTACATGATATATGTGATGACACTTTCCCGCTTGCATAGTAGGTTTCCTACATGTCTTTGTGTGCCTTTGGGAATTAGATGTCAAGTTGTGATTGGAACCTTTGAGTTAGTATACTTCTAGGATTTCGAGACTTATATAGATTTATGCTATGTGTTTTGGATAGCCTGTTTGGGACTTGAGATTATCTCCTCAGCACAGTGGGAGTGGACCACTTAGGTTCCATGCGGTCAGGTGGTAGTGTTTTCCACTCTTATCATTTGAGATCCGTTTGAGACATCGTGGCTGATGTGTCCTTCATGATGGTGGATATGTATCCTTTCATTGATGATTGGCATATGTTAGATGATGTTATCTTATGCTTATATTTGCATGTCAGATTACTTTCTGCATATGATGTAGTATATTTAAGGAGTGACATTCCTACTATGTTAATACCGATGATCTTCTCGGTGATTTGGAATGTTACGCATGAAGGGATGGCTAGGATCCACAATGGTCTAATGATGCTATTTATGGTTGGGAGGAACCATGCACTTAGTTTATTATGTTTGATATTTTATGATGGATGTCTATATCTTCTATGATGTTGCAGGTATCGGGTATCGACTTCCCTAAATTGCCAGGATGAGCGTACCCTATTACACTATCTCAATGATAAGAGAAGGGAGATAAATTCTCAAGTCCAAATTCCAAACCCTTAAAACCATTGTCCTAGAGAGATAGGACAAGTATTTGGATATTTTACCTTCCGAATGTGTCGGATGACATATTTCATGATTTTTAACCCTTTAGACTGATTTTGTGTGAATTGTTCTATGATGGGTTTTCATATTTTATCTTGGAGGTCTATGGTGAATTTTCTATTAATTAAGTCTTAATAAATAGATTTAATTAATAAATTAATTATTTGGAGAAAATTAATATAATATCATGATCTTTGATATTTTGACTATAATTAATTAAATGAGAATTAATTGAGAAAAAGAATTAAATAAAAGAAAATTAAAAAATTAAAAATTAATAATAATTATAAAATAATAATAAAGTAATAAATAAATAATAATAATAAAAGTTATAAAAAAATTAAATAGAAGTTATAAAAAATAAAATAAAAGTTATAAGCTTGCCTAGGAGTTAATGCACCTTTTTATTTCTCATATGTCAACAACATGGGGGTTAGTGCACCAATTAAGCACATGGTGTCTACAACCTTATGACTCATCTAGAAGGTTGGAATAGACTCCTGCTTAGTTGTCAACACCTTCTAGTTGTTTCTAGAGATATTCTAGGTGCTTCCTGAGAGTCCTTTATATTCAGGCATTCCTAGAAGCTTAGACACAATGTGGGGGAGCGTTTTGGAGCATTGGAGGACTCAGGAACTTTGGAGAAGGGAGGAGCTTGCTCTATGAGTTTTTTGAGGAAAAGTAAATTAGCATCAGAATTCGGGTAGACTCTTGCGATTTTGCTTATGCTATTTCCGCATCTTGCACTTCCTGTCTTCTTCGTGTCTTTCATATGTTTTTTGAGGGTTTTCCTATTTTGGTTGTATGCATTTTCTATGGGTGTTTAAATTCCATATAAGAAATTTGTATGCGTAGATCTGAAGAAAATATGGGGCTAGGGTTTATAGATGCATATGAACAAACCCTTTTTATTTAAAAAAAAGAAATATTTGTTCTCTTTTAAAATTATGCAAATCTGCATATATATATATATATATATATATATATATATATATATATATATATATATATATATATATATATATATAATACGTATATATAAATATATACACATCTATGCTGTCATGCTTGATAATAATTTGTATTTAATTATATATATATATATACATATATACATATGCATATATATATATATGTATATATATATATATAAAATTGAATATCGCAGTGAAGAAAACCTTTATTGAAAAATCAAATTGCATCGATGGGAAATGTTTTATTAAAAATGTTATAAATTCGCATTGGGCACGATTTGTATCCATACCCCTGTGGAGGCAGAGGCCTGCCGTCGTAGGACTGCAACGACAGGGGTACTACGTACCCACTGTCGTCGCAGGACTGCAACGACAGGGGTACTACGTACCCACTGTCGTCGCAGGACTGCAACGACAGGGGTACTACGTACCCACTATCCTCGCAGGACTGCAACGACAGGGGTACTACATACCCGTTGTCAGTGCAGTGCCTACGACTGCAGGTACTGCATATCGCGGTAGTGGGAGGGGGGATTAATTTATATGTTATTTTGGCTTTGCAATATGAATTTTGACTTTGCAGTATGAATTTTGACTTTTTCAAAATTGCAATGTTATTAAATTATTGAATGTTATAATTATATATATATATATTTATGTATATATATATATAAATTCAATAAAGATTTAAATGGTCGAGAAAAAATTCTACAAAGGGTAGAAAGGAAATTTGAGAATAAAGTTTTGGAGAGTGTAGCCAAAAAGATTGCCATTGATGAAGAATTGAAGAATAGTGCTAGTCAGTTGATACTTGACTCGAGTTCCAACTCTAATCATTTTGTTAAGGTCATATTTTTGATAGATTTAGAGGCTAAACTACTAAGGGAGGAAGCCAAGATTAGAGAAACAATAATAGATGTTCAAAGTATGATACTTCCTAACATGAATGTGAAGCAAAAGCATCTTTCACATGTAAAGACACTAGTTCATAATATACATTTTTTAGATGTAGATCTCATCATGGAATTATCAACTGAACTACATATTGAACTGCACATTCTGAAGGCATTGAAAGAAAATTGGGATAAAACTATGTCTTTAAATTTGAAAGTGCATCATGATTTCCTCAATAATTTTTGTATAACCTTGTAAAGATATGTTTATGGCATTTGTAACAAAAAAAAGGGGGAATGTGTAGAGAAAAATGTATAAGGGGAAATATCTATGTATATATAAGGAAGATGTATAGATGGACAAAAATAATTTTGAAAAACCAAAAATCATTTAGGTGTGACTGAGTCATAGTTTTTTAGTTCAATCTGAGTTGCAGATCCAAGCATATTGAAGGGGGGAGTTTGACAAAAAAAATTGATTAAAAGTTTTTTGGATTGTTGATAGAACTAGACATGATAAGTTTATTTGTCACTAATGCCAAAGGGGGAGATTGTTGACCCTATGGTAAGATATATTGTCAATTAGTGACAAAACACTTAAGTTATCTAGGAGGGTTGGTTAATACTGCAACTGAGCTTTCCATTAGCTCACATGCTTCAGTGTAGCCTAATAAAATTGAGAATATCTTGTGTTAACCAAGTGCTATCTTATGAATAGGCATCACAGTGTAAACTAAGTTCTTAGTAAGAACCAAGTTAGTTGTCTGAACCAAGTTCGCAGTATTCACCGAGTTCTTAGTATGAACCAAGTATCTAGTTCAAGAAAAGCATTCAATGTTACCTGAGTGCCATAGTATCACCCAAGCTCATTGAATTTCCCATGCATTAGAATAACACCTAAATGCATAGTGTGACCTAAGCATCATCATTCAACTGACCTAAAGGTGTAATTTGATTATTGTAAAGGCACCTCTTGTTTGAGTTGACTTAGAATGAAAATAGTGTTTGATGGTACTATAAGAAAGGAAAATTATGTGTCTAAGGTGTGAATACACATGAAAAGTAGAAAACATAAATAAAAAGTATATAAGCAAGTGAAGCAAGAAAATATGGAAGACAAAGAAGAAGAAAGAGTAGAACGAGTAAGTAGGCTACCAAGTAGTATAAAGGGTAGAGCAGAGACATATCTATCATAGTTAGGTGATTACAATCTTCAAAGGATCTATATAAACAAATCAAGCTACAAACAAGGATCATCCTATTGATTGTATCCTAATAATTGCATCAGGTAAATCCTCTAACAAGGTGAACCTAGTAGTCCTTTGTAAGATCTCTTAATCGAGTACATACTTAAATGTATTGTAAAATCCTTTCACAAGGTGGACCTAATAGTACTTCATACTCCTAATAGAGTAGATCATGAAAAGTGATTGATTGTAAGCCCTAACATGACAACTTTATTACTACAATAGTGAAGCATTGTGGGTGTCTTCCCCACCCTAGTTTTACTTTCTTCTTGGAGGGTTTCTGGGTTACCAAATATTGTGTCAAAGTCATATGGTGTTGATTTCTTTATTGCTTTATGTTCATGAATTAGAAAATCTAATAAAGTAAAGTAGAAATATTCAAAGTATAAAGTTTTAAGTGGTTCTTGATTCACCCCCCCATCTCAGTCACTTATATGTCATTTCCAACACTTTTTATCATCATTTTATACTGTAAACACTTAATTTTTTTCTAAAATGCTATATTAATTTATTTAATGTTTCCCTTGACATTATAATTAATTATTAATTAATTATATTGAACATATTCTTCTAATTATTTAATTAAATTTATTTAATTAAATAAGTTTACTTTCCTTATTATTTAAATTTAATTTAAATACTTCCATCCCTAATGTGTTAAATTTATTTAATGCATGATCTTCCATAAATCCCTGTGTTAAATAAATCTTATTTATTTAATTCCCCCATTTCATTAATTTCTCTAAACCTGTGATTAAATTAAATCCTATTTAGTTTAATCTTAAACCTAGCCTAAAAACCTAGTCTACAACCATCACTTTCATTCTTCTAAGGCTACCCACTACTTAGTCCCACTTAATTACCCTAAACACCTTGCTAAACCCCCTTTTAATACTAAGAGTCTGCTCACACATGTGTGAGGAACCATGACACTTTCCACACCCCTCATGCCTTCCACAACTCTTACATCTTTGTCCCCCACTCCTTCCTTCAAGTTTTCTCATACATGTGTGAGCAAACTTTGAATGTTGACCACTTGCATGACTTACATGTTTTTCATATGGCACCTATGTGGATGCCACATAGATTCCACCTCACTAGGGCCTCTCTCAAGCCTATAAATAGAACCCTTGTCTCAAACATTTTCATCTCCCTCATATGCATTGTTATCATGTTAGTTTTTCATTTGAGCTTTTTAGTGATTTCTTAAAATTGCATTGTTACTAGCCATTTGGTAGTTGATAAAGTTCATCTCATTTTGCATTGTTAGATTAGTTTCTTTCTTGCATCCATCTCTATATCCTTTGAATGCTCTCAAACATGGCTACTTCCATAGCCATTGTTTGAAGTGTTCTCCACTCATTTAGCATAGTTTCATTCTCATGTTTGCATTTTCTATCAAGAGATTCACCATAGTTGTGTTTTGGGATAGCACACCAACATAGCTCCAATCAAGAACAAACTAACAAGGCCTCTCAGAGGTGCCTTTGTTGAGTTATTTGAGGTTGTATGAGGACTTGGTCTTTTGGTTGCTTTGAGTTGCAAAACTCAAGCAAGTGTTAGTTTATACTTCATTTTATTTTGAATATTTGATATCATCTATTGTAGCTAACATTTGCTTATTTTCTCTTGCTTCCAATAGGTAGGTTTTCTTGCATACATTTTGACATGCCTAGCGGGAGCCATGTCCCTATCTTCATTTCAAAAATATGTCAAGAAACTGTAATTTGTCGCCAAAATTCACTCATTTTTGTCTGTGCAATACGTAGTGTTGTCTGTGCTCTGTCGTCTTTGCAAACTAGCATTTACATAGACTAGCATCTGTGTTGATTGACATCTTCACCTTGTTGCTTTTATCCCACCCAGTCTACATTAAACCCTAGTTTTGGCATCTACACTATTTATTTTTTCATTTGCATTGCGGGCAAATTTGCAATTCTTTATAAAACATAAACTATCATCTACGCTAATTCCTTTGTCGTCTACACTAAATCCTTTATCATCTGTGTTGTGTACAGATATTTGAAAATACTATAGAACCCAAACTATCATCTATGTTTAAAAATTGTTGTCTGCACTAATTCCTCTTTCTTCTGTGTTATGTGTAGATATTTGAACCTACTATAGAACCCAAACTATCGTTTGTGTTTACAAACTATCATTTGCAATCTATAGTTCTGTCCTCTATGTTGTGTGTTGGGTAACCTTTGTTGTCTACGAGTTTTATCATCTTTGAACCTAAATTATAATCTGCACCTGACAAAGTTGCCACATGTCTGCGAACTGTATAAATTATACTTCGTCATCTACGCATTTTGTCATCTGAGCAATTTTGTTGTCTGCACCTATAGTTTGTCATCTTTGATTTTTTGCAGATTTGTTAAATTTTAAACACATTATTCACAAACTGATTATTTTCAAGGATTTCTAACAAATTTACATTGTAGGAAACAGACCTTGGAAGGCTTAAAAACAAACTCATAGTGATTTTTATCACTTAGAAAATTTTCAGTGATTTTTATCACTTTAGGATTAAAGGATTAATGAACTTGTATGAATAACCATTTGTCCTTGAATGTATGTTACAAATTAACATGTAAAATCCAAACACACTCTTGAATTCTTTAAGGGAAAAAATTACATCCAATCTTGAATGCCTTAAGGGAAATTTATTCACATTTTATTAGAATGGATGTTTAGGTAGCAAACACACTCTTGAATACCATTAAAGGAATGAATAATATTTTCATTGGAATGCATGCTTAGGATAACAAACACACTCTTGAATGTCTTAAGGAAATTGACATGAATATTTAGGATAGCAAACATTTGGATTTGGTGCTTAAAATGAACTCACGCAATCTTGAATGACTTAATGGAATTGGTTTCATTTTTAGTAATTTGTTTATGTTTACGAGTGATTTAATTTCTTGTTGATGATTTTGCACTTTTATTTATGTTGACGATGATTTCAAGTTGGAAAGAAAAATGTATGCTTAAACATGTGTGTCTTCAAGAGTAGATTAGAAAAATTAAAGCTTCATTGAGTAAGAACTAGTGTCTTTTAACCCTAAGGCCACTTACGCATTCTCTTCTCTCGTGCCTTCAAGTGATCTTGAGTGCACAAGAAATAAGTGTTCTTGTTTTACATTTTTTAGGATTCTTGCTTGGGGATTTCATCACCCCTTGGGATGACCTCAACTCTAGTGTTCTGGTAGAGTATAAGAATTGGGAGGTGAATCAAAAGACATCTCTCTTGGAAGTAAAATCTTGTCAGTCTTGGCTAAGCCCCAAAGAACTTTATACCTTTGAGAAGTGAAGGTGGAGATTTAGGTTACTGTCTCCTCCTGGTTGTGTGACATTATTTTCATTCATCTACAAATTTGGGCCTCACATACCTTGTGTATATTGAGGACACCCTTTAAATAATCCTTGTACATCCTAGAAGTAGCCTTATTAGGGTTGTTGGCATATTCCATGTTCTTAGTTGTTTAAACATTCAAAACCATCACTAAACATCAAACAAGAGAAAAAATAAGTGAAATTATGAGCTAAACTTCAGTGAGTGAAATAGTGGTAGGTGTTCCTCTTGACTTCTAGTTATTTTCAAGAGTTCTATATTGGTGTAGCCTTTGAAATTGGTTAAATCTAGTTACAGTTTGTGCTTGAAATTGGGTTTTGTTTTGTTCCTGCCATGACTAAAAAAGTCAAACCTAAGAAGGGGAAATTGTCCAAACCATTTGTCTACAAGGAAAGGAAGAACCTAGCACATGGTGATAAAAAATTCCAATACACTATCAAAGACATCTAGAAAGAAGAGGCTAAAGAAGACCTTTATGATAGAATTGAGTACAATGCTAAACTTCAAAATTGGTCTACCTTCCCTAGAGTAAACCCAAGGTTTTTGTTCCTAGTAAGTGAGGATTGAGTTAACCACCTAAGTGACCAGCACACCTTTATTTTCCAGGTCAAATCCATTTTTTTAAATTTCTAGTGTTCCATTTGCAAACTTCCTCTAGAGAATTTGATCATTTGAACCTAAAAACTTTGGCATAAGAACAAATTTTGAGATCACAACACTAGACCTTTTGTCCACAAGGAAACACCAATTACTCATTTGGGATCACAATTCCATTATGAAATAGTGGATAGTCAATTTGGTGTCCTATCTTGCCTAAAGATCACTTAACTATCTTTGGTAGGAGAAAGATACTTTTAGCCTATAATCACACTTTGTTTTCTAAATCAAGGCCTTTTGTTTATAGGTTATTGGCCTCTTTCATTGCGTAAGGTTCAACAATTCTCCCTTACGTTCCTCTCTTTCTTCCATAGTCTTTCACCCATTGGTTTGGTCACTATTGCATGGTACATACACGATCCGATAGATTCACATTTAATCCCATGTCTCGCTTGTTGGAATCATTAAGGCAAAAAGAGATAGAGAATCCTTTCCCTCCACATGCAACATCATTAGGGGGAACATTTCCCTCTAGTTCAAACTTTGGCATGCCTAGCCTAACATCCACATAAGAACTAGAAGATCTTTTCCATAACACAACTTTTGGATTTAATGTCAAAGAAGTATACCAAGAGGAAGATCCTATTGACAACAAAAATATCCCTAATGATGTTCAAACATTCCTTGCAGATCTATACAATGTTGAAATGATGGAAAAATCTATTAGGGAAAACAAGACTGAGATCTTCCTAAACTTGGTTACAAATGGTGTTAATGTCCCTATGAGCTTCGATGAGACCACCTTATTTAGACAAATTATGAAGGATGGTGCTCCCATATTGCCAAACACAACCTAGACATCTAGCAAAGGACCCATAGTAACAATTAGTGCAACATCTACATCAAGTGGCACTACACAATTAGCATTCCAATTAAGTGCAAAACATATCCAACAAATCATTAATTCCATACCCAACACTACTACGCATGCTAGTATTCCACAATCCACTTTAACAGGTCCAACTATAGGATGCTTAAAAATTGGGCAAGTGTCTACTCAACCGATGGTAATTCCAGCACAACCAATATATTTGTCTTATTTGCAAATCCCAACAAGTATGGTGAAAACATTTGTGCCAATTCCAACAACTACATATCAATACACCAGCCAAAGTGGAGTACTCCCACCACCTCACAATATGTTTGGAACTCCTTATAGCTTGGGAGGTGGATTTACAAATTCTCAACAATCACAAGTGCAACCAAACCAAGATTTAGCCCAATAATTGCATGAACTTCAAAACTTAGTACATTCCATGACCAATAAAGGGATGAAAGATTTCTCCTTTGAGGAAGTTGGTCCCTTTCCATTTGATAGATCTATTAGCATGGTACCATTCCCACCAAACTTTGAGATTCCTAATTTCAACAAATACAAAAGAAAAACATGTCCTATCACACATCTCAAGGAATTCTTAGTTTTGTGTCAAGAAGTAGTTTATAATGAGGATTATCTTAAGAGGCTCTTCACACAAAGTCTTGGAAGCCCTGCACTAGAGTGGTTAATGAACTTACCCAAGGGTTCCATTACCTCTTTCAGTCATTTAACCATGAAGTTTGTAACTCAATACTCTTACAACATTGAACACCATGCCTCATTAAGTGATTTTTGCAACACAAAGCAACAAAATGGTGAAACATTTGCCAACTTTCTACAATAGTGGAGGCATCTTGCTAACCGCATGCCCTAAAAAATTGAGGATTCCCACCTTGTGGATATATTTACAAGAACTTGATACCAAAGATGTCTTTTCACATGAAGATGGCTAGTCTCGAAGACTTTTCTACATTAGTCATGAGAGGCAAGAGCATTGAAAATGGGCTTTTAGACAAAGGTGTCATTAAACATTATAGTTCATCATCCTCAAAAAATGACACAAACAACAATAGAAAACCCAAATTTTGGTCTAAAAATAAAGGTGCCACACACAATGGTGTCACTAATTTTAAAAGTGTACAAATCCTTCAAGGAGGAAACAACAACAACTATCATAACTGAAACAACAATAATTCAAACCATGACAATCAACAATCTCATAATCAAACACATTTTTTCCCTTGTAACCACAACAATACTAACAACAATTACAACTATGATAATGATTGAAATAGGAAGTTCACTAACTTTCATGAAGCCTTGGATACCATATTCCAAAAACTAGTGGATCACAATTTGATGGTGTTTCCCAACACATGACCCTTTGATGATAATCAACCCAAATCAAAATGGTATGGGGAAAATGAATATTGAAAATACCATCACATCAAGGGACATGACACAAACAAGTGTATAAAACTCAGTCTTCATTCAAAATCTTGTCAATGATGGAGAAATTGAGGTAGAAGGAGGACCACCCTCTAAAAATGCTAAGCTGAAGATATTTCAAAAGCCATTTCTTGATCACAACAATGACAGTAACAACAATGGAAATAATAATAGAAACAATGCAAATTGAGCTTCCACATCAAATGCATTACCCTATGAATATTCTACTAACCACATATCAAGGTTTCACTCCTTGTGTGGTAAAACAGAAACCAATGATATATGTGGTTTTGACTCTAGGTGTGGGTGCATTGAAGAGGTAGACACTCATGTGAATACCCTTGTCCTACAAGCAGCAGATTGTGATGCAACCACTCAACGAGGAAGACTTACTTTGCAAGCCACCACTCCCAACCCCACTAATCCATTAGTTCCACATGCACTTGTTGTGCCATCCACCTCAGAAAGGCTTTCTTGTTGCTATGATGTGTTGTCCTAGTTAAGTAAGACTCCTGCAAAAATATCCATTCTAGAGCTCCTAACCACATCACCCATCTACAATGAAATTTTGGAGAAGGCTCTTTTAGAGTCTTGTGTTCTTGAAAACATTAATGCCTCCCAATTCACTACCATGATTGGAAACCTTGTTGCACAAAAACACCTTGTTTTCATAGAAAAAGATTTCCAAGGTCCTAATCCCCACCATAATTTCTTGCTCCACATTACAGTCCTTATACAATGACATAAGATTAAAAGACTCCTTATAGATAATGGATCCAGTTTGAACTGATGCACATTGAAGATGATGCATTTCTTGGGACTTCCAAAAGACCTCCTAGATGTCAATAAAAGGATAACAATCAAAGTATATGATGAAAGAGAAAGAGAATCAAAAGGAGTTATCATGTTACCACTAAAGGTTGGACCAGCCATCATAAATACTAAATGCCATGTCCTAGACTTGGATTTTCCATATAACATTCTACTTGGTCGACCTTGGATACATACACTAAAAGTAGTACCATCTACCTACCATCAATGGTTGAAGTTTCCTCACCAAGGAAGAGAGGTCACAATTCCAGGTGATCCCACACCTTTTTCCTTTTGTAAAAGAATTGAAGGTGCACCAACAAATTTTTGTCCAATCAGTGAGTTTGCTAAAGTTATACCTAAGCCTCTCACAATAATAGAATCACCTTCCACAATAGTGCCAAAGTTATCCAATAATGATTCCAATTCCTGCAAAGGAAAAGAAAAGGTGGAAGATACTAAGGTCAATACTACAAGGAAGAAGGTTACCTTTACTGATTTAGGAATGGGAGAGTATAAGTTTGAAAATGTCTTATGTGTTGGACAACTAACACTCTCCCCCTATTCCTTTGGAAAACCTTCACAATTACCACCTCCTACCAACATGGATACTATGCATGTTAACAAGACATCATTTAAACATTGGGGTTCACTTAGTGATGAGCATATGGAATCTAATATCCTAGATTGGCTATATTTTGACGGAAAAGATGAGCCCATGGAATTACCCAAGGATAAGTATGTTAAGGCCCCCCCCATTATAACAAACATGGGATATCATGGTACCAGCCTTGGACCTAAAGAAGATGGAATTAGACAACCCCTTGAGGCTAATAGCTATCCTAAAGGATGCGGTTTGGGCTCCACTAAACCCAAGGTGTCCTTTGCTGATAGCTATTGTATGGTTGACCTTGATTCTGAGACTAAAGAGGAGGAATTCTTTGAAGTATCCTTCCAATACATTGAGGATGACCTAGATAATTGCATTCGTGTCATTACCATAGCCGAGCTTTCATCCACTAACCTACCTTTCACCAACCCTAACATGATAGATTGGGACCTTCAAGACACACCACCAACTCTCAATATTTGTAGCTTTGAGGAAGCAGTGATGACACTCTTTGGCCTTAAGAATCTCCAAGATTATGAACATGAGATACAATACAATGAGGAAGCCTACTTTGGTAACCAAGTCAACTCTCTTAGTTGCAAAAGTGAAAAAGAAAATAAAAATGGAAAAATAAAAGAAACATCCTCTAGTGAAAACCCTTTTGGGGCACTTTTGGATGAAGAAAAAGATAAAATAAAGGATGCATCTTTTGGTGAAAACCTCCTAGAGGCACTAGAAGAGGGAGAGGTTGACTTTCCCTTTAGATTTTTGCCACCAAAAAAATCATCTATTTTGAATGAGGACACTATTCCAGTCAACTTGGGTATAGAGGATAATCCACAAATCACCTATATTGTGGCTACCTTAAGTCTTGAAGAACAAAAGGCAATGACCAAATTTTTGAAAAAGGGTAAAATCAATTTTGCATGGACATACATAGACATTCCTGGTTTAGACACATATTTGGTTGTGCATCATTTGATATTAGATCCCACAATTAAACTAGAGAAGCAAAAGTTGTGCAAAATGCATGCTAAGGTAGCACTTCTAGTCAAAGCAGAATTATAGAAAATGTTAGAGGCAAAGTTTATCCACCCTATTGATTATCCTGAGTGGGTCTCTAATATTGTTCCTATAGGAAAAGCATCTGGGGGCATCCATGTTTGTCCAAATTTTTGAGATTTAAATCTCAAATGTTCTAAGGATGATTTTCCACTTCCTAACATAGACATCATAGTGGATTTGATTACTAGACATGAGATGTTGTCTTTGATGGATGGTTTCTCCAGTTACAACCAAATCAAAATTGCAAAAGAAGATCAACATAAAATGACATTTACCACCCCATGGGACACGTTTTGTTATCAAGTCATGCCTTTTGGCTTGAAGAATTCTGACACCACTTATCAACACACAATGACTACAATATTCCATGATCTTCTACATGTCATAATGGAGGACTATGTTGATGACATCCTAGGAAAATAGAAGACACATGATTCCCACATTCATGTGCTCACCACCATTTTTGAAATGTTGGAGAAATATAAAGTTCACCTAAATCCTAAGAAATGTGTTTTTGGGGTCAAATCATGCAAGTTATTAGGCTACATTGTGTCAAGAAGAGGTATTTAGGTAGATCCCACCAAAGTAAATGCCATCATGGAAATGCCTCCACCTACAACATTGAAACAACTCTGTAATTTTCAGGGAAAGTTATAGTCCATCAAACAATTTATGGCTCAGTTAGCAGATAAGGTCCATCCACTTCAACATTTTCCTTGTAAAGACACTAAGTTTCAATGGGATTGTCTATGTTAGAAAGAATTTGAACAAATTAAGGCATCCTTGGCTAATCCTCTAGTTCTAGTCCCTCCAATTGCAGGACGAGCATTGATCCTATACATTTCAGCCACTTCAGTTGCCTTAGGTGCCCTTTTGGCACAACTAGAGAGCAATGGTAATGAGAAAGCTATATACTATCTTAGTCGAACATTAGTTGGCTATGAGTTGAATTACACTACTATTGATAGAGCCTATTTGGCCATAGTCTTTTGTACATAGAAACTATGCCATTATATGCTTAATCATATTACACATCTCATTTCCAAAATAGATCCACTCAAACATTTTCTATCAAAAGCCTCCCTCACTGGTGGAGCTTCAAAATGGGTATTGATTTTAAGTGAATTTGACATTGTTTATAAGGAATGCATGGACATTAATGGACAAGTAATTGTAGATAAGCTTGTGAAGCTCCTCTTCTAGGAGACCATCCCATAGTCGCAGACTTTCCAATGAAACAATTATGACTGTTACCACTAGTACTGGAAGTTATTTTTTGATGGTTCCTTCACACAAAAGGGATCAGGGGTATGAATTTTATTTGTTACACTGCAAGGAGATCTCATTCCTAAGTCTTATAAGATATCATTCCCTTGCACAAATAACATAGCTAAGTATTAAGGATTAGTTATAGGGCTACGTCAGGCTATTAGATGGAATATCAAAAATCTTCTTGTCTTTGGAGACTTGCAATTGGTTATTAACCAAGTTACAGATGAATACCTCACAAAGGATGAAAATTTGTTGCCATATCATAGAATAGTTGAGTATCTTAAACAACACTTCTCAGAGATAGTCTTTCAGTAGATACCAAGGGCTAATAACAAACCAACAGATGCTATGGCTACCATTTCCTCCATGATTTCCATGCCTAAGTATAGTCCTAAATGTAGTTTCTTGTTGAGAATCTTTCTATTCTTGCTTATGAACAAAATGATTCAGAGTTGGTGTGTGAGATTGTTGGTCCTGAGTCTCCATGGTAAACCAACATTTTTTTCTATCTATGTCACAAAACCATTCCCACAACTATCACTCCAAATCAAAGTAAGATCTTCATCCATCACACTGCCCACTATATTATCCTAGGTGATACACTTTTATGAAAACACTTTGATGGAACCCCCCTTTGATGTCTCAATTTAGATGAAGCCAAAATGGTGTTAGAAGAGGTCCACCAAGGGATTTTTGGTGCCCATTCTAGTGGCCTTATAGTAGCGAAAAAGCTTCTTAGAGTAGGTTATTATTGACCTAGGTAATATGGAAGCAAATGTCTATCATTTTGTGAAGAGATGTGTTCCTTGTCAACAACATGGCAATTTGATACACATCGTTGCCCAAGACCTCCAACCCACCATTACCCCATGGCCCTTATCCTGTTGGGGATTCAATCTTGTTGGTCAAGTATACCCAAATTCCACAAATGGCCACAAGTATATTATTTCCACCACTAAGTACTTCACAAAGTGGGTCAAGGCTATCCCATTAACCTACATCACCAAAAAATAGATTTTGAAGTTCATTTTGAAATACATTATCTATCATTTTGGTATACCTCAAGGCATCATGACTGCTAATGAAATGCCTTTCAAAAATTAGGAAGTTGCCACAATGTGTAGGAAATTCAGAATCACCTAGCATTTTTCCACCAAATACTACCCTCAAGGCAATGGCCAAGTTGAAGCTACTAATAAAACCATTTTGAAAATTCTAAAGAAAATCGTTGACTCAGCTAGCCATAAATAGCACCTCCAAATTGCTCCTACCCTTTGGGCTTACTGTACCTCCATCCATACCCCAAGAGGAGCCACTCCATTTTCCCTTGTTTATGGTTCTGAAGCTGTCTTACCCATCAAAATTGAGCTCCCTTCCCTTAGAATCTCTCTTAAGAATATGATGTCTGAAGAAGAATATAGAGTTGCTCACTTGCAAGAGCTGCAACTCCTCAGTGAGAGATGCCTGAATGCCTTAAACCACCTTTGCATGTATCAAAATTTCCTTCAACTTCAATATCACAAAAAAGTCAAGCCATAAGAATTTGAGGTGGGTGACTTAGTTTTGTAGCATAACATGAAGAATCTCTAGAATCATGAAAAGAAAGGAAAATTTGAAGCTAATTGGTTTGGTTTGTTTGTTATTACAACCAAATATGGTTTTGGGGCATATTAGATTGCCACTCTAGAGGGAGATCCATTCCCTGAGCCTACAAATATCCAACATCTTAAGTAGTTCTATGCTTAAGTCTTGCAGTTCCTATACAGTGTTGTTATAGTCCCACAAAAATACAAAAAATTTAGAAAAATTAGAAAAATCCAAAAAAAATCATAAAATGTTCTTGAAAAGAGACTAAAAAGTAGAAAAAGTTCATGAAAAAAGCATTTTGGTCCATTATCTATAAGGTTCATTTCACTCCCCCCCATTTCTTATCTAGCTTATGCTTTTCATGCACCCAATAAAAAAGACCTCTTGTCTGCGAGGCTTCATTTCACTCCCATTTTTCCAAAGACCTCTAGTCTGTGAGGCATTTTCCCATTGAGTGCTTGTTAAAATCCCATTACACTAAGCTTTTCCCACAATGGTGACCATGGTAGGACTTTAAAAAATCACCTTTGAGACTTAATGATTCAAGAAACTTGTTCTTTTCATAGCCCTTGCCAACAAACAAATCACAATAACTAACATCAAACCAAACAAACTTGCATAGGATGAATCCTTCCTATATGTGACATTATGGCATTCACTTTTAGGCTTTAAGGTTCTTGGCAGGAATTGTGGACTGAACAACCACTTGGTCATGAGGTCTCTTTTTGGTTGATTTCATTTTATGTGTTAGTGGAAGCCTTTTATGGTATGCCTTGATCTTCCATATTTTGGTCATACCTGAAAAGCTCTCATTGACTACACGCGTTGTTTGTGGTATGATCTATTTTTGAGGCTTTACTACATATGTGTCAATTTTAGGTTATGTTTATGTGTTGCACAATGGGAGCAATAGGTTAGTACACTTTCCACCAAAGATACCTAAAAAGACTTTGGGTGTACCTAGACCTCTCTAGGGTGTATATGACATTTGTTCCATCATGACTATGCAAACTACACTTATAGTTCTAAAGTCTCTAGACCACGCAAAAGAGCCATGTCATTTATGCTTCTATAGCATAACATGCATAAAATATTTTGCAAAATCAAAATATGGTGTGCTCTTTCATATAAAAACTACTAAATCTCTTGGTATCATGTAGTTAGGGTTCACGTAGTATAGGGTTTCATTCAGCCTTGCTTAAGACAAGGGTCCTGTTTATTTCCCCCCTCCTATGCTACGCTACTTGGTTCTTACAAGTGAGGAGTTTTGACACATGTCCATTCATTAGGATTTTTTATGTTACATTTTCATATTTACATTTTAGGTTTGATCATTTCATTTTACATTTATTAGTTACTGACATTTTAGGATACATTCATTGTCATCTTGCATTAGGCATTTTTATTCATTATTAGATTGCATCATTAGTTCATCATATTAATCCACTATAGGCATCCATTATAAACATCATATCTAGGGGTATATACATCATAAAAACATCTCATAATACATGTAGTGCATCCATACATGTAAAAATAACACCATGCATACATCTCATAGTTGCCAACAGACCTGCATCATACACATGTTAGGAATCATATATATAAATCATATGCAATACCACATCACACACATCCTGCATCACAAATGTCAGTATCCACATCATAGATATCATATGCATAATCATAATCATACATGTACACATAGGCCCATCAAATCATGTCATATATATATCAAAGAATAAATGCCCGTACAGTCTGTATACAAAGGAATCATATAGTATCATCATGTACAGATGCATCATCAAAAACCTACTGCATCTACATCTTTGTCAAAATTTCTTACTGTACAAAATTTGGAAGCTAAGCTATGAGTGCCCAACCCCCCTTGTACCCCCACCCCATGGAGGTTAGCAATATCCCACAAACTGCTCTGATCTGTCCCTACCTCCAGTAGTCCATGAGCTCGAGGCTGCTTGGAAATCTGGCTACTGCTGGTCAGTAGGCATGTCATCATGATATAACAACCTGTAATAGGCCACCTCTCGGATCACCTATATCTCTACTCAGCAAGCTGCCATCACCTCCTGCATAACTACCATCACTACTCCAAGATGCACTACCTACCTAGCCATATCCTACTGTCGATGTTACTCATCTGGCTATGCTTGATGGGTATCCTACTCTGCCCATAGTGTCGCTACCTCTTGCTGTAGGGCCTCTATCTCTATGTGGTCCTCCACATCCTCCCCCACCTAAAAATTAGAAAAATATCCAACATCCACCCATGCTTGTAGGGCTACTAAAGCCTCCTATGCACTATCCACCTTAGCCCTTTACACCTACACCTCTTCCTATAGTGCCACTAGGGCTTGCTGTGCACTGTCTGCTCATGCCTGCTCAACTTGTACCTAACCTTGGAGTCAAGCTATGTCCATTTAGAGACTATCTCGCTCCACCCTCACCATATCTACATCCTCTGGCCTCGGTAGCACCTATACCTGTGACCCTAGCGACATTTGTACCTATAGCCCTAGTGGCACCTATACCTATGACCCTGGTAGCATCTGTACCTATGGCCCCTATGGTGGCCCCTATGCTAGTACCTTCCTTACCCGAGCTCTACACCCCCAAGGTCCCTCTTGCACCCCTTGTGCTAGAAATGGCATCATAGTTGCTTGGCCCCCATCTCCTACATCACCCCCCTCTCCCTATGCTTGCTCGGTTGGCAGTGGTGCTCCAGACACTGTTAAATGGATTGGCTGGTGTGCTATCCACCACTGGGCATAAGCTAGTGTTTTACTTGCATCCCCCTAATCCTACTTCATCCCAGAGCACTAACTGCATGGATCACCAAGAAATTTGTGCCAATTATAGGTTGGTCCCATGATCCCATAACCTGCCATACTCTTGTAACACCACAGGGTATAAAAATTTGTTAGGAACTACATCTTGCACCCTACCAAACTGCCTCCACACCCTAGAGGGCATATATCTCATAATAACATGCATTGAGTACCTAATGAGCCAACAATCTATCTATGTATAAGGGAGATACATCTGGTCCTCTGAGTCATCCTCTCCTCCAGCTGCCAACACACTACCCCATCGCTCTACACCATCATATGGCATCCACTCAAACATGATGATCTCATCAATGCACCTATGCCAAAATCCCACTGACTTTGTAGAGATATACTAGATGAGTGGCCTATACTTCCATGTGAATGGTTCCCCAGGCTGTCCCCACTTTGCCTCCGTCAATCTCTCCTCTAGCACCATGATCAAAGGATAATGCTCCCTCGACTAGAATACCACTATCTCCTCCTACAACATAGACATGCAGATTGTTAATTTCCTCTATCTCATGACTACCCCTTGTCCAAGGCATCCTCTCCTATCCTCCATCAATTTGTTCCAATCAGCGAAGGCACTAATTAATAGAAATGCCAATTTGTGTAGACACTAATTAGAACAAACACCAATCTGCATAGACTACAGTCTGTGGAGACACTGTTTTAGCATCTCCGATGGCTGTACAGATGCTAGTTTCCAGCCGGTGGCTGCCAATTTTTCATTTGCAGAGATGATGACATGTCAACCATCATCTCTGCTTCCCTTTTGCACCCATTTGTCATCTACATAGATGACAAGATGTATCCTATCATCTCCATAGACCCCCTTTCACCTTTTTGTCATCTATGCAGACGACAAGATAGGTCCTATTGTCTTTGTAGACATTGCAGTCCCTGTTTTGTCATCTGCACAAATGATAGGGTGGAGACTGTCGTCTCTACCTTGACTACTTCTATAGCATATTTGTGGTGCAATAAATGCTACCTAGCTATCCAAATGAAAAATCAACAAAAGTTGGGTTAGTTGAATCACCGGTGGGCCCATCTCTACCGGTCTTTGGTGCTCTTGGATGTGCTTGCCAAGCTATAATCGCTTGATAGGGTCCACCTTTTTCTTTGCTCCTTCACTCTCTAGGTGTGCAAATGACCCTTTATTGAGCCCCTTGGAAGCTTATATAGGCCCTCAAAACCCCCTTTTTAAGCCTATGTCACTTTCAAGCCACCTTAGTCCCTTGTTTTTACTCGCAAGTCATGCAACACCTTCATTCATCCCATTTTCTTCTCATTTCTTCTCTTCCAAAGACCTTTTCGTGAAAATTGCCCAAAATTTATTTTTTGTGTTATTTTCATGAGGGGGCACCCTCCTCTTCTATTTTCACTTTAACATCACCCCTAGGACTCTTATCCTTTTTGAGGCACCCTATATTTTCTTTTCTTTGATATAATGTCGTCCTGACATCATATCAAAGAGGGGCAAAATGTAGACACTTAAAATTGTCCTAAAATGCTATATTAATTTATTTAATTTTTCCCTTGAAATTATAATTAATTAATTATTAATTAATTATATTGATCATATTCTTATACTTATTAATTAAATTTATTTAATTAAATAAGTTCACTTTCCTTATGTATTTAAATTTAATTTAAATACTTCCATCCCTAATGTGTTAAATTTATTTAATACATGATTCTCCATAAGTCTCCTTGTTAAATAAATCTTATTTATTTAATTCCTCTATTCCATTAATTTCTCTAAACGTGTGACTAAATTAAATCCTATTTAATTTAATCTTAAATCTAGCCTAAAAACCTAGTCTACAACCATCACTTTCATCATTCTAAGCCTACCCACTACTTAATCCCACTTAATTACCCTAAACACCTTGCTAAACCCCCTTTTAATCCTAAGTGTGTTCTTACACATGTGCAAGGAACCCTAACACTTTCCATACCCCTCACGCCTTCCACACCTTTTACATCTTAGTCCCCCACTCCTTCCTTCAAGTTTGCTCACACATGTGTGAGCCAACTTTGAGTGTTGACCACTTGTATGGCTTGCTTACATGTTTCTCATGTGGCACCTATGTGGCTGCCATATAGATTCCACCTCACCAAGGCCTCTCTCAAGCCTATAAATAAAGCCTTTGTCTCAAGCATTTTCATCTCTATCATATGCATTGTTATCATGTTAGTTTGTCATTTGAGCTTTTTAGTGATTTCTTAGAATTGCATTGTTACCAACCATTTGGTAGTTGATAGAGTCCATCTTATTTTGCATTGTTAGATTAGTTTCTTTCTTGCATCCGTCTCCATATCCTTTGAATGCTCTCAAATATGGTTGCTTCCATAGCCATTATTTGAAGTGTTCTTCACTCATTTGGCATAGTTTCATTCTCATGTTTACATTTTCTATCAAGAGATTCACCATATTTGTGTTTTGAGAGAGCACACTGACATCCCTCCAATCAAAAACACACCAACATGGCCTCTCATGGGTGCCTTTGTTGAGCTATTTGAGGTTGCATGAGGAATTGGTCTTTTAGTTGCTTTGAGTTGCAAAACTCAAGCAAGTGTTAGTTTGTGCTTAATTTTATTTTGAATACTTGATATCATCTATTGTAGCTAACGTTTGCTTGTTTTCTCTTGCCTCTAATTGACATGTTTTCTTGCATACATATAGTATAGGAGAATCACAATATTAGGAGAAATATTGTGGAAATTGCTCAGTTTTAGTATTTAAAAATTATTGTTAAAGTGATAAAGTTACAATTCTTTGATTTTGGGTGCACAAATAATGGATACAAACAATTTATTGACTAGGATAGTAAAATTATTGAATCCAAAAAAAACACTACTTTGTGATAGTCATCCATATAAATGATCAATTTCATTAAATAATAAACCAAAAAAGTCTAAAATGCATAATAAAGAGATGTAAAATATAAAAAATGAGGAGAGAAAAATACCTAAAATTGATAAGTTTTATGGAAAAGGATTTGTCAAAATGAGGTGAGTGTAGAGTCTACTTCATTTAGATGATAAAATACAAGGAAGACTAAAGTGAATATTTTTTAGTAAAGACAATTATAGTAGGAAGAAAATTCTTTGCAGTGGGATTATTTAAACAACAATATCTTATTGAATTATAGAGGAACAAATATAAAAATTCTTGTACTCTTCATATATATGAAAAGTAGAGATGTATGCTTTGGATTTAGCTAGTAAGAGGTGGAGACATTACTTGTTACCAATGAAGTGCATTATGTATGTAGACAAGCTAGCACTTAGTTTCCTCAATAGCCAAGAAAAAATAATTCATAGGGATATAAAATGGGTGGAGGCTTTGCATTCCTGTACCTTCACCATCAAACACAAGAAGGGCATAGCCAAAAAAGTAGTTGATGCACTTAGTAGAAGGACAATGACTATTTCTTGGATTCAACTAGAAAGTTTGGGAATTAATGAATTCAAAGACATGTATGAAATAGATCCTAATTTTGAGAAATTTATAAGGTATATATGGAGTTTGGTGATAGGTTGTTGACTTGATGGTCAAATATTTTGTCATTTAGTGACTAAACACTTAATCAGTTTGATTGGTTACATTGCTACCGAGCTTTACAGTTGCTACCAAGGCTTATATTCTAATAGTAGTATAGATTTCTATTATCATCAGTCCTCTTAAACACAATCTTCACAAGATAATTATGAAGCATTTTATCCCATGATCTTGGTGCTTCCTTCAAACCATATAAAACTTTGTGTAGTCTACATACCATGTTTTTGTTGTTAGCATCAACAAATCTTTTGGCTATTCTATAAAAACCTCCTCTTCCAATATACCATTTAGAAATTCAAATTTAACATCCATTTGATAAACTTTGAAACCTTTGTATGCAGAGTAAGCAAGAAGAGTTCTTACTCCTTCCAATCTTGCAATAAGTAAGAAGAGTTCTTACTCCTTCAAATCTTGCAATACGAGTGAATGTTTCTCCATAGTCTATCCCTTCTTCTTGTGCATATCCTTTACAAACTAATATTACCTTATTCATTGTGACTTCACCATTTTCATCTAAATTATTTCTATACACCCACTTGGTGCCAATCACATTTTTATCTTGTAGTCTAGGAACTAGAGTCCATGTCTTATTTTTCTCAATTTGTTCAATCTCTTCTTTCATGGATTTATTCTAGTCCACATATTCTAAGTCATCTTTCAATATTTTAGGTTCATGCATGCTAAGCAAAAATGTATATTTCTCAACTTGTTCCTTTTCATTGGTCTTGCATCTTTATCTCCAATGATTTGCACCGCAGGGTGATGTCTCTTGACATACTTTGACAATCTTGGTTTTGCTGTATTTTCCTCATTTGGTCTCTCATCTTCTAAATCTCTATGTACATCTCTATCCAATAGTTCAACATGACTTTCATGAACACTAATCTTAGAATTATAATGTGCCTCAACTTCATTTTGTAACTCAACACCTAAATGTAGCTCC